>JAOANK020000006.1:4097594-4111941 GCA_026257165.2 Telfairia occidentalis
TCTCTTGTGTACCTATATATAGAGACCTTCTCATACTGAATAACATAACTTATTTTTCTCCCAATCACGTTTTACACTCACCACCTGAATCTTACAACCACTCTGATTCTCAACCCATCTTTTAAACTTTAGAAACACTCCAGCTGCTTTAGACTTCTGCTTCATGAAATATATTCAACACATTCTGGTATAATCATCAATAAAGGTAATTAAATACCTGTTACCATTCAGTGAGAGAGTTGGTTGAGGTTCACACAAGTTAGTGTGGATGAGCTGCAGCTTCTTAGTTGCTTTCCAGATTGACTTCTTGAATGACAGCCTTGTTTGCTTCCCTGTTAACAAGCTCTGCAGTTTGTTTTCAGCTCCTCCAAAACTGGTACTCCTACTGCCATCTCATTTTTCTGCCGATATTGCCACCCCTTCTGATGAAAATGCCCCAACCGCTTGTGCCATAGCTCAGTGTCATTCACTTGACACTTAAAATCTATCTGCTCCTTCTCAAGTGGATCCAATGAGAAGCTCTTGTGATGCATCATTATTTTTAACAACTCATTCCCACTGGAATCAGAAATGAGACACTTCCTGTCTTCAAACAACACTTTAAATCTCTTCTCTTCTATTTGACCAACACTTAACAGGTTTTGATCAATCTCAGGAACAAACAATACTTCAGTAATCAACTTCGTTCAAGCACAACTCTCTATAGACACTATGTCTTTCCCCTTCACTTCTAGATACTCACCATTCCCTATCTTCACCATTGACTTGAATGACTTATCAACGTCCTTGAATTACTCTTTGTCACTTGTCATGTGATTGGTACACTCACTATCAACCAACCAACTGTCACATTGAGTGACTGATGAGAAACAAGTAGCCACAAAGAGTTGATCTTCTTCTTATTGTACTGCAACATGTGCTCCTCCTTGCTGTTGAGTTCTTTCTTCCTTACAGAATCTCTCGATGTGCCCCATTAAAAGACACCTTCTACACTTCACATCTGACCTTCTCCAGCATCTAAAGTGTGGATGATTCTACTTTCCACAGTGCTTGCATGCACTACCCTTCCTGGAATCTGCGCTTTCAGTATCTTTTGTGACAGTTTCTAAACTACTGCTGCCACTCCCCTTCTTCTCTTTCCACATCTTCTCTTCCACCTTCTCACTTTTAGCTTTCAGTGCCCCCTTAATGCTTCCTTCTTGCCTCATCAACCTCCTCTGCTCCTGTGCGTGCAAGACGCTAACTACTTCTATCACCTTGAGTTTAGAGAGGTCTTTAGTATTTTTTAAGGAAGCAATGGTTGCTTCATATCTCTCAGGTACTGAAACCAGAATCTTCTGAACAAATCTATTGTCAGATAGATTAGTTCCTAATGCTCTTACCTTGTTAGCAATCTCAATCAACTTCTCTGAGTATTCTTTAATGGACTCAGAATCCTTCATCTGCATTCTCTCGAATTCCCTCACCAAGTTCAACACCTTCATGCCCTTGATCCTTTCCATCTCCTTCATACTCACCTTTGAGGAACCCCAAATCTCCTCCGCTGACTTCAAAGTCATAATTTTGTTGAATATGGCGGGAGACACACCTGCATATGGGCAAGCTCTAGCCTTTGCCTTTTTGGTGACCTTCTCCTTGTGAGTCTTGATCTGGTGTAGAGTTGGGTTATCAGGAAGTGGAGCAACTTCGTAATCTTGCTCTATTGCTTCTCAATAATCACAACCCTCCATGTAGGCTTGCATTCTGATAGCCCATGCTTGGTAGTTTTCACCATCAAACACTTGTGGAGCTAGTGAAGAAAGACCGTTTGATCCGCACTCCATCTCACTCAATTCTAACAGGTGTATCACTCGGTTTCTCTCAAGCAAATCTCACTAAATCTCACTCACAAGTCCCTTAACAATTTAGGGCTTTGATACCACTGTTGTTCTTTTAGAGAAAAGAAAAGAATTGTGGAAGTGTGTTTTTCCATTCAATAGCTCTTCTATTTATATAATCTCAAGTGCTAAAATTAGAGGGAACTAAACGCACAAGACTAGCAACTAAGTTGAACTAAAACTCAACAACTTTCCTAAAGACTAGGACTTAAGACTAATTTGTTTGTTGCTTGAGTCAATTAACACATAACTAGTGGAAAACATTAGTGAAGCCGGCCCCATCTCCCAAACCCAACGTTAGAAATTAGAATTGAATTGGCTGATCTGCAGCATCTGATGCTACCAACATTCTCATAATTTGCTTTTGCAAATTCACCTTGCATTCCATTTTCTTCCAATGGTATAAGCAAACGTAGTGTACACAACATAGAAAAGTATACTTCCAATTAATAATCTCGTCTAGGCATCAAATTCTTTTCTTAAAAATGTATTGCTACCCGGTTTAGAAATCGTTAAAAGAATGCATAAAGAAAAGCAATTAAAATCATTCAGAAAGTTTCACTAAAGAATTATGTGTGACTAAACAGAAATGAATGACGCATAAGGTTTTAAGAGGATTTTCCACTCAGCTTCATTCTTATGAAGGGACTTCCACATTTGTTACCGATCTTTTTCTTCAGTTAGACTGACTATACGTACATATGTTGTTTTATTGGATTCCAATTCAATTGTTAGGAACATGATGGTTAAATCCTGAATCTTTTAATCTAGTGGTTGGTCATGTAATCATTAAAAACTTGTTAACTTTCAGGAAATGGTGAAAGAAAATAAGTTAATCTTTACATTTGATGCTACAAAAAGAGCTCGGTTTGGTGTGCTTCCACGATATGCGAGAGATGACTTGCTCATTCGTTGGTTTGAGCTTCCAAATTGTTTTATATTTCATAATGGTGAGTACTAATGTCCAATTTTTATTTCATAATTGTTATCCAAAAAAATGATTTGCTAAATTATAGTCGGAAATACCGATGGCATTATGAGTACTACGACCTGTGGTTATAGACATAATTCATGTGATTATGAAATCGGAGATTTTATCTTTTCTTCTATTTTTATAGCATTTCCAAGGACGTATCCTCGTTTTCTGTTGAACTTTACTAGTTTTTGTTATTCATGTTGTGTGTACGGATGTTTTTACATGCTTATAATTGTTCTACCATTTTTTTTCCTCAAGCACCTTCCAGTACTTATGCAATTTCTTTATTTCGCAAATATATGAGACTATATTCTCGTCCTTCCATTTTCATCATTTATGCTGTATACTTTTTGCTTAGCTAATGCCTGGGAGGAAGGAGATGAAGTAGTTTTGATTACTTGCCGTCTCGAGAATCCAGACTTGGACATGGTCAGTGGGTCTGTCAAGGAGAAGCTTGAGAACTTCTCAAATGAGCTGTAGGACTCTAATCCATTTTTACATGAAGGAAAGTTATGGATGTGGCTGCGATATTTCTAACTATTTTTCCATCTTTCAGGTATGAGATGAGATTCGATCTTAAATCTGGTTTAGCTTCACAGAAGAAATTATCGGCATCTGCTGTAGATTTTCCTAGAGTGAATGAAAGCTACACTGGCAGGTATTTTAATTCCCTTATTTTTCTAGTATTTGTAAAAGCATATCAACTTAAATCCATGGGGATGTATGAAGAGAAATTCAACTTTGGAATAAGAAACACTTGAATTAGAGGTCTTTTATTTTTCATTTGCAATTTTCCGATTATAGATCAAGAACCCTATTTAGATGACATCTTCAGAAGCACTATTAGCCATGGCGTTTTTAGGTTCTATTCACTTGAATATCAGAGTAAATATCAGAGTAATTAATGTTTTTGATTGTTTGTATGAAATGGAATGCTATACATTCAAAAGTTCCCGTTGTTATGAATAGCTAAATTATAGTCTGAAATACCGATGTCATTATGATTTATGAGTACTACAACATGTGGTATCATACGCAAGGGTATAGCTTTTATTTGAACAAGATAATGGGTTTACAATGTCTTAGCAATAGTACTAGTATGTCATATATTGCAATTAGATAAGAGATTCCGATGATGTCGGTCATCATTTCCTTGGTCCAAATCCCTCCTTTTGTTGATTTATATGATTCTCACGTTCCTTTTGTCTTGACCTCGATGTACTGGATTCCTAACTTATGGAATTGATGAATAAGTACACATAATCTGTTTGCAATCAGGAAACAACAATATGTATATGGAACTGTACTGGACAGTATTGCAAAAGTCACGGGAATTGTCAAATTTGATCTGCATGCTAAACCAGAGACTGGAAAAACAAAGATTGAAGTTGGAGGAAATGTTCAGGGCCTCTATGACCTTGGACCTGGTAGATTTGGTTCTGAAGCTATCTTTGTTCCTCGCGTACCTGGCACCTCTTCAGAAGAAGATGATGGCTACTTAATACTCTTCGTGCATGATGAGAACACTGGGTACTGCCTTCCATTTCTAATGTATTGTTTGTTTTGTGTCATATATGTATTTATGTATATATATATATATATCATATAAGTAGTGTCTGGCATACGGATGCCTTAAGACATGCAAATTGGATACCAACTACTAAGTGGCTGTTATCAGTTAGAACGCCTTGCTGTTTAGAAAGTTAAAGGTCCACGGTTAGTGGGGGTTCTATAATTCTCTCAATTAGTTTTTTCCTTAAGCTTTCGCAACTCATAAATATAGTCCGTATGATCCAAAAATACCAACTCACTCTCTCGACAGAATTTAACTCTAACCCTGTAGCAGCAGCCTTGGTATTTTCAAAAGAAAGCAAGTAGGCAGTTTTACTGAATTTTTGTGATGAATCAAATTTAATTTATTTTGCTGTAGACGGAGAGCAGTAATTTCCCTTGTTTTCCTGCAGAAAATCATCAGTGAATGTTATTGATGCAAAAACAATGTCAGCTGAGCCTGTTGCAGTTGTTGAATTGCCACACAGAGTTCCATATGGGTTCCATGCCTTCTTTGTAACAGAGGTTAGTGTCAAAGTCATTTGCTTTCAGTTGGCTTTCTGATAAACGTTAACAAAAGAAACAATCAGAATCTTCTTTCAAATTCTCCAGACCCAGCTTCACCTAGAAATATAAACCATTGTTATCCAATATTGGCAATCGTGCACCATGTGTGGCATATGAATTATATAATCACAGATTCACGAGTTATCATACAGTTAAACTGTTGCCTGACTATGGGGTATTTCGAGTTATCGTACACTTGACTTTACAGCAATATTGGCAACTATAGTCTATTGCCTTTCACGAGTTATCCAATATTCAGCCTGGTAGTGGGAATTACCTTAGTACTAGAAGTATTCTATCTGTTAGCATTTGGAATTCCCTTATTAGTTCTTTACATTCAACATTCTGTGTTTCTGAACAGGAGCAACTTCAAGAACAAGAAAGGTTTTGACTGTAAAACTTCATTACAAAATGTGACAGAGGACTAGAAGAAACAAACAGCTGTTAGCATGTAATATATTCATCTTCTATCTGGAAATATTTTTTCCTTTGCTTGTTTCTGATGATCAATTTATACCATATTGCGCTTCTTTCCAAGATCTTGAAGTGAAGACTTGCATATGTGAATAAATTACCCTTGTCATTGTTAAGAATCATGGTCAAAGAATATGAAGCTCTCTCTTGCCTTGAAAAATGAATCTTCTTAGGAGGGTATGTTCTATTGTCCACATCAATGCCCATCACCTTCTGTTTTGCTAGTCCCTCCATTTCTTTTTGAACAATATTATTTTGTTGGTCGATTGTTTCCTCCGATGCATCCCCCTGTTTGAGGCGCAGATGCAAGATCAAATGTGCGCCTTCGATTTTTTTAAATATGAACACGAATGGTTTCCTTTTTCTGGATGGTTCGTCTGTGGACGAATGACTCTTGATAGAATTTGAAATATTTGCTTTCTGCTTACTTTCTTTTTGTCAATGAGAGATGGAAAATAATGGTTTTGTTTAAAGATTTGCTCGAATGAAAAACTGCCAGCCTCATCAGGGATGTGGATCACTTATTATCATTCTGACAGGGTAGAATTTAAGTGGGGCTTTATATAGGGCGACAAGTTTATCCAAACACGGAACCACCATGGATTGACTTAGTGATCATTATGACCAATGGAAATAGTATAGGAATAGGTTCAAGCCATACTAGCTACTTATCTAGAATTTAATATCTTTCAAGTTACTTTGGCAACCGAATGCAGTAGGATTAGATAGTTGTCTCGTGAGAGTAGTCGAAATGTGCGCAATCTGACCCACCCGAACACTCACAGATAAGATCATCCAAATAGGGATAGACAAGAGGTAAATGCCAACTAGAAAGAAACTATAAAGGACCAATTTTACAAAATAACGTGGCTTTTTTATAACTATAATTTTATTACCAGAGCAATTCCCATGCTCTCCAATATATATGTGTTGTTCAACAACATGGGATGGGGGGATTCGAACTCATGACTTCTTGGTCAGAGAGATATGTCTTTAACCAGTTAAGCTATACTCGGTTTGACCAATATATATGTATTGTTAAAATCTCCTTTGGTAGACGTTTAAGTCTTTAAATTTTCAAAAATAATCATTTATCTTTTCAATTATTCTTCTATGTAATATTGTCCTCTCAATGCTTGCTTGACTGCTTCGGTTAATCTGTATGACTCTAATATTGTCAAAATGGTTAATTTCTATATTTTAGGGGTTAAGTATACTTTTTAAAATTTATGGATTTAAGATAAAATAAACTTGAAAAATTTAGGAGTTTAAGTACCAAAATAATATAATATAAATCAAGCTTTGTACTAAAGAGTAAAGTTAAACATTTAACCTGAAAGGCTGAGAGAGAGAGAGTCCATCTTTTTTTTAGTTCAACATGTGGAGATGGGGGTTCGAACTCACGACCTTTTGGTCGGAGAGATATGCATTAACCAAGTGAGCTATGCTCGGTTTGGCAAAGAGATTCTATCTTAAAGTCTGCAAATTCGCAAAAATGAAAATCTATATTATCTGAAACATGCAATAAAGTTGAATAAATACATACACCACACAATTGCATCTAAATGAAGTAACTAACATGTCTGCACACTTGAAAATTTTTGTTTTTATGAGACACATTCAGGTTAAGAACTACATACGTAATAGAATAGGTAAATTGAAGAGAGAAAGTAGCAGCGGATGCACCACATTTTTGGTGCACTGCATTTCTTCATCCTCCTCCATCCCACCTTAGAGTACCAACTAAAGCCAAGAATGAATTGCCTGAGAAACACCACCAGTAGCGGCTTTCTTCCAAGCAGAAAGGGGGCAAATCCATCACCTTGCAACCAATAACAGAGCCTCACAAGAATCAACAGCAGTCATACTGAATTTTTAAAGTTCTTTTGCACAGAAACTGGTTAAACAGTGTTGGAGAACCCCCATCCCCCATTAAGAACCTTTCACGTGATGGGGATGGCTCTCTGTGGAGCCCCATTCACCTGCATGCGTTCATGCGGCTGACTGCGACGCCCTCCCTCGACATCAGCAAGTTGTGAGTTGTACGTGGATAAACCATGGCCATTCGATTTTCCATCGAAGAAAGCGTGTGTAATCTGCATATTTGGAGTCATGAACTCTCTGCCATCCTGCTGATCATCATGCATAACCTTGATTCCATTTTCATCAGTCACCATGTAATTGGATCCAGCCTCATTGACAGACTTTGTTAAATGGTTTGCACCAGAATTGATGCCTTTCGCTGTAGTTGTATTGGAAATAACATTGTTGAGCTTTTTGGTATTGAGGAAACGCCCTCCGCTGCCTCTTGCTCGTCTCATAGCATGGAGGTGTCTGGATTCATGAAGATATGGCTGCACAAAGTGGAAAAGAATGTCCAACAAAGTAAAGTATGGGACACATCTACAATGGAAACAAAGCCTGGCTGAAACAAATGAAAGACCATCTGTATAGTATTCGTATAAAACACTGAAATAACCCTCCCACCCGTAGGCTGTAACCAACTGAAAAGATGATTATAACAAAAATTTCATTTATTAACTAAAAGCATCCATTTTCGGTTCGTTTTGTCCTTAAATGAACTATAAGAGTCAATTTTTTGTTTTTCCATACCGCATGTTAGCTATACCTTTCTACTTTTTATCACTTTCTTCTCAAGCTCAGCTTTGGCACGCGACTGTCTTCTCCTCAGGATACCATGATACTGCTTTGCATTTACATAAACGGGCTCCTCTTCCATGTCAAGGGGTAAAGGCATCCTAGCATGGTGAAGTCCATAAAAATGAGGTAACTGCATGAAAATCAAGAATAATGATAATCCTTGATCAGTCAATCAGCAATTAGTGTCTGTACAAAAGGATGCCTCAGTTTTTATAAGCATTCCTGTTCTGTGGAATTTATAGTTCAACAATACATCAGAAGAATTACTAGGTAGCAAATCTCTTTGCAAGGAAAACCATAAATAAGAAACAAACTTGACAAGGCCATATGATGGGAAAGAAAAGGTACATGTCTAGCCTCAATTTATGCAGAATGAATTTTAACTGAATATAATAAACAAGGATGACTTTCCCTGGTATCATGCTTTCTATGCAAATGGAATCCTGAGCAGCTAATCATACGAATTTAACAAAATATGTGTTATTCTATATAAGGAACAACATATTTACGAAAATGGAACATGTGAACTAGCAAGAGAAACCATGCACTAGAAATCAGAGCATACCATTGATTGTGGTCCATAAGAAGTCAGCATTTGACCATATTGTGCATCTGAAAAAGGATATGATGTCAAAACCTGCAAATGGAGATACTTGAAGTCCTTTTTATATCCAGTGAAGAGGGAAGCAATGTCTAAAAGTCGAACATCTATTTTTCTTAGAGGGAAGAAATATATTCGTTATTCACTGCAGACAAATAAAGAACTTAGGCGCACTACTCATCTCTATTTCTTCGTATACATTGGTTTCACAGAGTTCTTACAATTGAGTGGCCAACAAGTTCCATCTGGGAATTCAGATCAAGGTGTTCACCCACTGGTGGGGATGTAGAAAATGGAATGTACTTGAGATGCTGAACTTCTTTATCAATATTTTCACCTGATCCAAGAAAAGTTTCAATATATTCCTTAAAATATGTATGCATAGGCAAATATATGAAATCAATTACAATTTTAGCATATCCACATCATAGTCATTTACTTCACAGAAGGACATCTTAAATTAATTTTTCTGTCACCATGAGTCATGACCATACCATTTGCTTGCAACTGCGTTGCTCCACTGGAAACAGTAACGTTCAGGTATTCTGCAGAAGATGTTTTGGTAGCATCTTCACCCATGACGGTATTGTTCCCAATCCCAACTCCATGCCACCATGGCTCAGAGTATTTGGTCGATTGCAGCACATACTTCGCCCCATCAGGTACTTGTTGATCTACATTTTCTGGTTTTGATGGCATCGTTCAAAAGTTATCCTAGCACCAAAAAGGGAGAAGATTAGAAAGAAGAATGACAATATAATTCACCCTTTTAATACCACACCACAGCATCAAAAGGTGCTCAATTAAATGAAAATCTACTCCACCAGGTTCCGTAGTTTATGCTGCTCCTTGTTGCTTCTCATGCACTTGGATAGAATACAATCTTACCACATTTTAGAATCCTAAGCAATGCGAAATTCCTCGCAGGCTCAAAATCATTGAAAGAGCTACAGCACCAGATGGAGGATTATTTAATATTGACAAAAAAAATTCAGAGATCCATATAACTCATCTACAATACATTACCGGGGCTTAAAGATATAATGAAAGATACTAGATTATGGTGAGAAGATAACATGTTAAACAACCTACATCTATTACTTCCATTTAGTCTGTATGAACTTCAACATCTAAGTTTCAACTTCAATTTGCATAGATCCAAAACAGATGCTCTACAAAGGTCTTTCTCTGGTTGCTGAAAAGCATGCAGCAAAAGCGAACGAAGTGAAAACTGAGAAATAAAAAGAAAAAAACAAACAAACAAACAGTAGATGCATAATTCTCTACAGCCGAATTCTAACTCAACAAGACGAAGGCTAATACAATTTCATAGCCTTTTCGACTCGAAGGTTTCGAGTTCAGAATCACTTTTGCAATTGAACTCCGGTATTTGCCCAGAGAAAGTAAGATACTCTGTTCCTCCCAATCTTAAACTCAAAATTCCAACTGATTTTCATATCCTTATCACTCTATCTCTTCCAGATGAGAAATAAGCACAAATTTCTTGAGAGAAGTGGAGCCTTAAAACCAAGTTCGGATCAAAATTCCGATCGTAGGCAGCCAAATCAGAAACAATTGAGAGGAAATTGCAGGAAAACAACTTACAACTGTGGTGTAAAGCAGCGATCGAACCCTAGGGAGCTTCAAGCTTCGCACGTCGCTCTGGTCTTCTAGCTCAGTTCCATCTTTCTCTCTCTAGCTCTCTCTCTCTCCCTCTCTGTGCAGTGACAGTGGCAGATGACAGAGAGCAGAAAATAAAATTTGAAGAGGGGGCAAAATTTTTCTTTTTTTGAAAAAAAAAGTCTAAAAATTTATGGTAGTTTATACAGTTAATTTATTACTTTGCCTCCCTAAATTCCAACAATCTAATATTTCAACTTTATATTTTAAAAAATGGTTAATAAAAATATATTGTATTTTTAACTTTGATATATATCTTTTGATATTAACTTGTCCATATTTGTGGTTAAATTACTTTTTTTTTTTTATGTGAGAGTTTTGGAGGGTGAAAAATATTTTTAACTGTTAAAAGCGTATATATATATATTTTTTCATAGTGTTTAGTTGCACGATCAAAAGTTCTTTCAAAAATTTAATTTTGATTAGGTACAATATATATTTACCATAAAAACCTTTCAAGTCTTTGTGTTTTTTTAATATTTTTAAACTTTTGCAATAATTAATCTAAACATGGGTAAGTAGATATGACATTTATTACTATCACAAAAGTTGATGGTTTGATTCTTCAACCCTAATTATTAAATTAAAAAAAAAATCTTTACAATAATATTTGAAATATTGAAAAGTGATTTTGGCTAACTAATAACTCTTTTCAATTCTTCACGGTTAATGGTTATACAATCAAAAGCAATAAACACTTCTAAGTATTTTTTTCAAGAGAAAGAGCACTTTGAAGTGCTTTGAATAGAAATGTTTAATTAGTATTTCTTCAGAAGAATATTACTTAAAAGCAGTCTCAATGTTATCTCAAACTCATTCATAAAAGTCAAATCGAACATAACTCAATTGGTTAAGACATATCTTACTGACCAAAAGATCATATGTACAAATCTTCATCCCCACATATTGTTGAACTCCCAAAAAAAAAACCATTCATAAAAATTGTTTCACTTAAATATACTATTCTTGAAAGGCATTCCACATTCACTCACAATCTTATTCCAAAAGTTATACTAAACTCACTGTCTTTAGTTCATAACTATAAGAATGTGTTTGGGAGTAATTTTGGAATCTCCAAAATCACTTTTATTATACGCAAATTTAGGTGATTGACTAAAATTTTGTGATAAAAGTGATTTTAAAAATATTATCTTTGAAACTACGTCATCTTCTTAAGACACCAATTTTTTTTAATTGATATTTAAAAAAAAAAATCAGTGCAAAAACTAGCACTTCGTAGAAGAATGAAAAAAAAAAAAGATTATTAGTTACTCTAAGGTCTTATCCATTTGAATTAATACACCAAAGTTTATTTTTCCAATGAATAGAGTACATTTAATGATTGATTCACACAAAGGACAACTTGTAAGTTGTAACCTAATTGTGTCTCCCTTTAAGGAAGAAAAGGGATAAAGATGCTGCTGACCCCTTTTTACCTTCTTATTTTAGTCACTAAAAAAAAAAAATAGTGGACTTTGGAATCAATTGACAAAATAAACCTTTCCATTATTTTAAGGTTTTCTTTTTCTGAACTCAAAAAAAAAAAAAAAAGAGTTTTCTTTTTCTTTCATATCTTCCTTCTCTTATCCCATTCCTTTTTTTTTTCATCAACTTAAAAGTATTTATTCACTTACTCATTTTATTATGATTATTATCTGGTCTCGAATTCGTTATATTATTAATTAGGTTAAAAACACATTTGATCCTATAGAATTTCTCTTTGTGATAGTTTTTCTTTTCATTGTTTTCTTTAGATTCACCTAACGAAAATAGAACAACAAAAACAAAAGGTTAGGTTTCATTTTGATACTTGAAGTTTCATACTTATTTTTCCTTTGATTATTAAATATTAAAAAAAAAAATTGTTTTAGTAAATCATTCAACAAAAATTTAACTAGGGTATCATTTTGTTCATTAATCTCATGAGCTGATCTATAAGTATAAGTGTTTGAAACTATATGTCGTAGGTTTAAGTGTTGAACTTCAAATGCTATTTCAATTAAATGAATAATAGAAAATTAGCTGCAAAATATTAAAGTAGTATCGAAAATTTGTTGTGTAACTTATGGTTGCGAAGCTGTAATTTGTATAGCTTAAGAATGAGTTTCAAAATTGGATTTCATGTAACTCGTGCTTGATTTTCATTTTGTTATTTGAAAAATATTAAAAAGTGTGTGAAATGTGAATTTCGAAATCTCAAGGTTATGAAATAAGAATTCATATAGCTTACAAGATTAACAAGTAAAAAGCATTAACTCGACTTTCCAAATCCAACTTATAGAATACAAATTCAATCTATGAGCTGAACACTTTAGCATAAGTTTTTAACATCAATTAATATTTATCTACTTAATATTTTATATATAGGTTTAAATCTCATTTTAGTCTCTAAATTTTTAAGTTTGTTTTATTTAAGTTCTTGAATTATTTAAGGTTTATTTCATTTTTGTCCATGAATTTTAAAATGTTTATTTCAGTCCAAACATTTATAAAAAGTAATAATTTTATCATTTAATATTTATTTGTTTGATACTTATCTTCAATTTATGTAGCTTAAATACGTACTCACATTAACATACTTATTTATTTATTTAAAACTATATCATTAATTTGTTAAGAATAAAATAAAGATAAGGATCAAAATGGTTATTTTGAACTAAAACAAACATTTTGAAAGTTCAAATACTAAAATAAAAAAATTTGAAAGTTTCGGAACCAAAATAAACATTTTGGAAGTTTAAGAACGAAAATAGAACAAACTTGAAAGTTAAGTACCAAAATATGATTTAAACCTTTATAGATATGATAATTTTTGGGAGTGCGACCAAAGTTTCACATTGGCTAGATAAGAGGAGGATCATAGGTATATAAGGGAGGGATAACATCTCCACTGGTATAAGACCTTTTGAGTGAACCAAAAGCAAAGTCATGAGGATTTATGCTCAAATGGACAATATCATACGTGAGATGTGGAGAGTTCGTTATCCTTATCAATAATTATAATAGTTTATTTTAGTGTACAATAATTATAATAGTTAAATTGTGTAAAAAAGAAAGATTAAACAATTATAAATCTAAATATGGCTAATTTTATAGATAATTAGACCGAACTCAATAAGGGCAATTTTGTCATTTGCCCACTGTAAGTTGCTACAACTGACCAATCCGAAAACTAAACCAAAAAGTGTCCAATAGGAGTAGAAGCCTTTCGACATTCCCAACTTTGATTTTTAAACCCCCAGAAAAGAAATAATAATAAAAGTAAAAAAAAAAAAAACAAAAAACAAAAATTGTTGGAAAGTGTGAAAATTTGACAGCTGTACTATTGTACTGAATGTCGCAACGTGTCAAAATCAGAAAGGTCAGAGGTCCACCGCTGACAATTACACGTCAACTCCTTTTCAAAAACACTCTTAACGGCGCACTGACGGCGCTGTACGAAGCCGTTAGGGGAATCGTGACGGGACGTTTGTGCCTGTATGACAAAGTAGCAGGCAAGTTTGGTGCCATCAAATGCATGAGTGCCACGTATGACAGATTAGTGTCTGAGATGGCGCCACGTTTAATGGAATTAGTGGATGAAGTGAACGTGGCGCTATGCTTATGCATGAAGCTCTGAAAATCCGATATGGATCGGAAGAGTAAAATTTGATTTTTCTAAATTATAAATTTTGTATTTTATTACAAAAATATCCCTATAATTTTAAAAGTTTTAGTAACTTTCTGAATATTTCAAAACTAACATTTAGCTAAAATTATGTTAAAAACTTAATAGGAAATTGAGGTAGTTGCCAACAGAGGGTCCTATGTGGAAGATGACATAGTCTCACTTAAAAATTGAGACTAACTCATCGATTTATAAGAGAAAAAAAAAATTAACCGCTTGTTTTCTTTTCCTTATTTCTTTAACATAAACGTAAACTTCTTCTTCACGGTTAATTTTTTTTTCTCATAAATTAA
>JAOANK020000006.1:4149150-4163682 GCA_026257165.2 Telfairia occidentalis
TATATCAATGTCAATAATATATTTGTAGTATTTTAGTCTTCAAACCTGCATACTTATTTTATTTTGATCCTCAAATTATCAAATTATTTTATTTTAGTCCTTAAAAAATTTTATAAAAAAAATAATGATTAAATTACAAGTTTAATCTCTCAGCTTTCAAGGTTATATCTATTTAGTCCATACTTTAAGTTCTTAAATAGGTCCCTAAATTTTTAAGGGTATGTCTATTTAGTCCTTACGTACTTTAAAAAGTTTCTAATAAACTCCTAAATTTTTAACAACTTTGTGTATAGCTAACGTAGTTCCCTAATATTAATTTCGCCAATTTGATATTTATATGGCACATCATTGTATTATTTGAGAATTATGATTATTGCAGGCTATAATTTCCAAGTAGGTTCAAGCCTTTAAAAGTACTCTATCATTTAAACTGATAAAAGTTAATAACAATTACCTATTAGCACAGAAAATTTAGAGAGACTTATTAGAAACTTTTTAAAGTACAACAATAACTAGGTAAATAGACACAAACGCTCAAAGTTCAAGTTCTCATTTACTGAACTTAATTAACTATAACAATTTAATTAAAATTCATTTTACTCTCTAAGTATGGTATGGTAATTGAAAATAAGTAAATTAAACTTGTAAGCCATCGAGACCAAATATAAGAATCAAAATAGAATAAATGCGAGTATAGATATGGTACGTATAGTAGTTAAGGTTTAATACCGGTTGCCAAGAAGGGAATGCAAATAGACGATGAGGCGCTCCTCTTGGGAGGAGAAGGCACCGCGTTTGAGGTCGGGGCGGAGGTAGTTAATCCAACGGAGACGGCAGCTCTTGCCGCAGCGGAGGAGGCCGGCGTTTCGGGCGATATCGGTCCAGCAGCCTTGGCCGTTGGACAACATGTATCTCATGAGCTTCTCGTCCTCCTCCGGGGACCAAAGGCCCTTCCTCAGCCTACTATTATTGGTGGCCTCGGGCTTCCTCATTAATTTTGATCGATGGCTCTTAATTACTTCGAAATTTTTTTGTTGTTGAAGCTATGAGTAATGAAATGTTTATATATATATATGAATTATTGTGAGAGTGTTTGGAAGAGGGAGGCTTGATGTTGTGGTAACGGTGATGATGATGGAGATGGTTGTGGGGTTGCTTAGAATGTCAATCTATGACTAAATGTCTCTATAGAGAAAGAGATTTTAGAAGATATGGTGTTGGTTTGGTTGGTTGCTTGCTAGGTGGAGTGGCAAAACGGATTGGAGGGGGACTACCTCTCCATCCTATTGGCTGTCGGTGTTCGAGTCATCCCCAATCAGAGCTTAATTCGATCGTTGAAAATATCGTAGGTTCGAATTTAATTTCCTACTCTCAACATGGTAATGTACTATTTAGAAACAAAAAAAAAATGGTAGGACTGGGTTAATACGTACACGTAGATATATAAGGATTAAAATTGTTGATATCGATATTGAGATTTCAATTTTATGAATATATATTGATGAATATTCTTGTGAATCAAAAAATTTGTAAAAATTATTTCGATAAATAACTAAAGTTCTTTTTTTAATTTTCACTTCGTAAATAAGTTATATAGATCTTATAATTAGGGTTTATATTCATTTTGATGGTCATTTGATGATATGTTTTATGTTTTATGTTCATATGATATTTAAATATATCGATTGATTTTTAATATTGATGTTGAACTCTCCAATTTACAGATATATATTGAATTTACAATATCTTGAGTGGGGTAGTTAATCCCTCCTTTATTGCTTTGTCCCTACGAAAAACTATTCAATGTAATCATCATAGAATGTGGCTGGCTCTTAACTAATAATCGTTAGATATAGATTCAAATTTTGTTTGTTATTTGAACCGAGCATAACTCAATTGGTTAAAGGCATATCTCTCTGACCAAGAGATCATGAGTTCGAATCCTTCCACCCTTATTGTTGAACTCAAAAAAAAAAAATTGCTTGTTATTTAATAACCCTTCAATTTATATTCAAAATACAATTTTTAAACTCTTGCTCATACATCTAATAGTTTAGAGAATAATTACATGAGCCATTATTATTTGAATCTCTCAAATTATTTCTCTTGTTATATTATGTTTAAAGAGTACAAATTATTCAATAAGACCATCAAAATGTAGTTGCCTCTCTAATAGCCATTGGATACAAATTATTCAAAATCTGCCTATCCTCTAATATACGTTTAATATATATGTATAAAATAAACAGTTAAATTCTTTCTCTTACATCTAACGACGTAAAATTATCAGCCAAATTGTTACAATCTCTTCAAATAATTTCTAAATAAGAAAAACAATACAACATAATGAGAAACTACATAGAGAGAGAGAAAGAAGGGGAGAGAGAGAGTTTGTCTTCTTGTCTTTGACTCAATTTGTTGTCTTTTGAATTGCAATATTTTTCTTCACTCGCAAGGTAATCATCATCTTTTTGTGTAAAAAAATTTTGCTTCCACTTCACATAATCAATCATCTCTCTCTCTCTCTAACTTTCTCTCTCTCTCTGAAGTTACACGTGAATTTTAAGTATAAAACCCAAAGAGAGAGAAAAAAAAAAAAGAAGAGAGAGAATAAAGTTTTAGTTTGGTATGGCGGTGGGGGAATAGTAGACCTATAACTTTAATTTGCAAATATTTTCTACATTTAAATTTGTTTGGTTTTGAAAATGTGTTTCATTAGACACGACTTTAATTATTCAAACCAACAACCCTATATTACATACTCTTCAACCAAATTATATTGCCCAACTTCTAAAGCAAATCAAACCCCTTCATAATTATTCACTCAAATATCATATATTATATACCTCCCCCCTCCCACCTTTTATAACTAAAAACTTTTTTTTTTTTCTCGGAGAAAAAGTTTGGTTAAGAATCTTGAACTCTAATGATTATTTGCTAGTTTAGATGGTTCGTTCCTGTGTGACAATTTCACATTGTTTTTTAAGCTTCGGATGTGTTTTTTAGAGAAGTATTTTATTAATTAAGAAACAATATTCAACTGCATATCGATGTGTAAGGATCATTCTACACATGAACGTTTTATAGTTTTTGACAACTAGAAGAGAGTGCAAAAAAGGAAAATTTTTGAAAAAAAAACTAAATAACTATCAAATTTTTAATGGTGGTGTGCTGAAAGATCCATGCATATGATGTCAAGTATTATTCCTTTATTAAGTGTTTTTAACTTGAAAAGCATCTTAAAGTTTATTCAAAAATTGATTTTGAAATAGTTTTTTCTAGTTTATAGAATAAAAGTTTTACGAAAATATGCTTGGATAACCATTTCTTAAAAGAAAAAATTCTAGGATCTTTTCATAAATGACCTATTTTTTTAGAACAAATGAAGTAGTTTTTCTAGCTACTTGTAAATAGTTATTTCAATTTATATAAGAACGTTAACTTTTATGAGTCATTATTCAATCACAATTCTTAACAATAGTTTTAAAAACAACATTATAATTTTTTTTGTTAGACAATTTTTCAAACAAACCTTTCATCCATGACCTCTTAATGAACTTTTTTATTGATTAACCATTTTTATTCATTAACTTTTCTTCCTACAACCGGATTTTTTTTTCTCGAGCTATTCTAGAAATTTTCTCATCAGATATTCAAAAGAATTATATGTACACAAACTTTCCAATAATGGGTGAAATTATTATTATTATTATTATTTAAATTGGCAGGGAAGAGGCTTCAAAAGCAATGACAGACCAATCATAAGGTGAAAAGTTCAATGTACCCAAAAATAAATCATACAAATAAAATAAAATAAAATAAAATAAATAAATGGTACAAATAAAAGTGCAGAATTTGTGTGAAATAAAGCAAGTTGCCATAATTTGGCATATGTCATAAAGGGAGTTGCAGAAAAGTACCAAAAATATTTTTATTTATGGATTCATTAAAAAGATTTTGTTCTTTCTTCAAAAGTTAAAAATGCTTATTAATAATTTCTACATACATTCCAATTAAATTTTAAAATTAAACAAATAGTTTCAAATTCTTGTCTTTATTTTTATTTTTTATGTTGGCTCAATCTCAAATTTATTATAAATTTTTTAAAAAAATAAAATGGCTGAAAAAGTTAATTTCGAAAAGAAAAATAATACTATCATTAACAGTATAGAAAGATTCAAAGTATGAAAATATTAGATTTAGATCTTATTTTAGTCTATGAACTTTCAAATTTATTTTATTTTAGTTCCTAAACTTTTAAAATGTCTGTTTTAGTCCTTAAAATTTTAAATTTGTTCCATTTGGTCCTTGAACTTTTAAAATGTCAATTTTGGTCCTTCAACTTTCAAAAAGTAACAATTTTTATCCCTATGTTTATTTTTAACAAACTAATGATATATTTTCAAATATATATATATATACGTAACCATGTTAACACAAGTATGTATTTAAATCACATAGGTTGAAAATGAACATCAAACAAATAAATATTAGACAAAAAATAGTATAGCAAGGACCAAAATGATTATATTTAGAAAGTTCAAGGAACAAACCAGATATTTAGAAAGTTCAAAGACTAAAATGGAACAAATTTGAAAATTCAAAGACCAAAACAGATATTTTGAAAGTTTAGGAACGAAAATGAAACAAATTTAAAAGTTTAGGACCAAAATAGGATTTAAACCCTTTATTCTTCTATGATCCAACATGAAACTTGTGTTTTATGATTAATTTTTATGTTTCTTTTTCCTTCTAAAGAGTTGAGAAACATCAAGGGAAAAGAGTAAAGGAAATAACAAGAATCTTTCTAATGATCAGATCCCACAAAATAAAGAGGTCGACACATATCCATCATCATATCCTCAAATATGAATGCACAAAATATATCAAAGTTAAGAAAAATGAATATATCCACCTCTTCAAATTAATTCAAACTTCCCATAATTGTCCCACATGGATATAGTTATGAAGAAAAATCAACTTATTTGCATATATAGGGGGCATTGCCCGTCATGTAAGGTGATAATCAGGCAAAAAAAGAAAAGAAAATACCAAAGTTTCTCTCTCATGGATGACAAATGGTAGCTGAAAAGCAGGAAGATGGCGTCCCAAGAAGATGAAATGACTCTTTTCAGAGGCTGTCGAGGTTAGCGGGCTCTCGCAAGAATCTCTCCATCTGCCGTGCTCGGGTCTTAATTGACATGTCGAACACTTTCTCACCAAATTCGACTACTAAACCGCCGAGAATACTTGGATCAATCTGGCATATGCAAAGATTAGATGTGCCTGATATAAGGGTTTAAATAGTCAAAAGAGAAGAGGCTGTAATTTTCAAGTACCTTCTGTTCAAGCTTGACCTTCTTCCCTTGTCCAATAATATCCTGTAGGGTCTCCTTCAGTTCGTTCTCTTCTTCAGAAGGGAGGGGCTGTGGTAGAATGACAAAGTCAAACCAGATTATTAATTATCAAATAGGGGGAAAATCCAAATGTGTACTAATAATGATGATATTGTCATCATCATTCTTATATGCCTTCAAACACCAAGTTGGGTTTTCTGAGCTAAATATCTCTACAACTAAACAAACTAAACTACATTCTCCAACTTTTGACATTAAATAGGTCTTTTAACTATTATAAGATTTAAAAAAGCGTAAAGTAATACATTCATCTCCTAAGTAATATCCGCCAAGTACCACTTAGTAATGCACATTAACTTTTCGTTCAATATTGAAACAAGTTAATATTAAACCATGCAATAGCAAAATATATACAGCAAAATAACTGAACACTAAAGGTATATTTCCCAGTAGAGAAGCAAAACATAACTGAATTAATTACAAACCCAAAAATAATATATTATGGCTAGTGAATGATATCTATACACAGCCAGATGAATGTCATTATAAGAGTGAGGGAGCTTACAATAACTGTAGTCACAATGGCCTTCACCTCTCCTCTGTGAGCCATTGTCAACTCCAGAAACCTCTTTGCAATGCTGTCTATGTACCTCAGCCTTCCATTCTCAGCCAATACAACTGAATAAGAGCATGATTAGAAAATGGTGTAACAAATTGCTTGCTTTTAGCCGTAGCTTTTTTCTTCAATTAAAGAAAAAATATCAAAGATTCAAAAGCAGTGAGTAGCATTATACCTAAAAAGTTTTTTACAACTTCTGAAAATTTAGCTGCAGCGCAAATATCATTAATAGCCTTGATCCTGGTATCAGCAGGCACTGAAAGATCTCTCGTGAACTGAGAAAAGGTGGCACTTCTCCGTGAAGCCTCAACAAGGTCAAGAAGCTCAGTCTCAACCTTATCCAAGGCATTAGCTTTTACTGCTGCAAGGTATAAAGCAGAGGCATAGTTTCCAGACCCCCCAAACAAAGCAAGAGGAACCTACAGTACCGGAAATAGAAGAGGGCTAAGCGAATATAACCAAATTACATGTCAATATATCAGAAAAATCTATAGGCTATAATAGTCACATATACGCTTTTCATTTCAGTAAATCATAACCAAGGAGGACTAATATACAAAACCCGTGAAACTTTTAAGTCCTAGTAAATGCCAGCCAATTCCATTACTTTAACTTTGTTCTCGCTTTTCTTGGAAGCAGTGGCATAGTTCCTTGAGACCTGCATTCGAAGAAAAACAAATATTCACATCAGTTCAATGAGGGGTTAAAGTTGATTGGATAATTTAGAGCTGAGAGATAAAGGCCATGATGCAATCATAGATTTAAAAAAAACAACTATAAACACATGAACAAACAGAAACTTCACGTCCATGAGGATTGCAGACTATAATTTGTGCCTATCAAAGTGAAACATTCAAGATAAAGACTCTAAAAGCCAAACAGAATATAATTCATGATGGGGATGAATATGAAGAACAAGGAATTTGTTTGGTTGCAAGCAGGAGTTTGACAATCAATTTCCATAATTCTTTGTTCATTGAGATACTATAGCAGACGAGGAAACAAAGAAATTGGCAGATTTCTTATTTAGTATTGGCTCTCAGAGGAATCCAAAAACCAACTCATTTAGGATTGTTGACGGAAAGAGTTTGTGTTAGACTAAGTCGAGGAGTTTCCATTTGTCCAAAGGTTGAAGGTTGACTCTAGCTCTCCTAGTTTAATCATACCTCCCAGCTTATTCTTTTCCCACTTCAAACCTCCAGCAAAGCAATGTAAAAGGTTGAACAAATATTAAGAGATTTTATTTTTTTGATATGAATTATTAAGAGATTTTATTTGGCAGGGGGCTAACCTTGAAGGAGGAAGACACTTGGGTAGAGCTGAAATGGGTGTCACTCCCACAAAGTTTGGCCGGTCTAGGTCTTGAAATAGGATGTGTAAATAATAGAAACCAAAGTGGTTATGGATTAGTTCATGAGAGGAGACATTATGTAGATTGTTAGAAGCAAAAAGGAAATGACAAGCAATTAAGGATGGTCTACTAAAGACTATTCTATTAAAACTACTGTTTACCGATGGCCTGATATATAGCTAAAACCAAAGGCATGCTGGAAAGACAAATGCTCTTCAATCTAAGAAATCGCAGAGGATTAAATTTTAGAAAGTCACATGGCCCAGCAACTACCATTTGAGCGAGTCTTTTCCTAACATTAACACCATTTCCAGTGCCAAAGTGAAGGTGGAGAGAGATTGTGGGAATGAAAACAACAAGCCTCTAGGAGCAGAGCTAATGGAAACTTGAAGGCATAGAACAGAGAGAGAAATGATAGAAATCAAGTTGTGTTCATACATCTCAACATTATGTCTTCTACGGTGGACAACTTTCTTAAAGATTTAATTTGGAGAGAAAAGACCCCAAAAAGTAGCAAATTACCCTTTGGACACTGATTTATACAAGGTTAAGTATGCTATGCAAGACAAATTGAAAAGGAAAAACCTTTCTCCATGTATTTTGCCCCAAATTTCTGTGAACTGCAAAAATAAATGGAGAAACAATTGACCACTTGTTTATTCTTCGTGAAACTGTGAATTGGCAAGCAGTCGGAATTTCCTCTTTGAAAAGTTCAGTTCAAAGCGTTTCACCCTGTAAGATAACAGTGTTTTTCTTCCAAAGATCCTTCTTATGGCAGAGTATTTGGGAGAAATGTTGCAAGATTCCTCCTGTGGGCTATTTAAATCCAAAGGAATGATGGGATTTTCAATTACATACAAAAGGACTTCTATAATTTTCTGGAAATTGTTTAGCACAGAGCCATAAATTAGAGTGCTTTACAGTAAGATATTAGTACACCCCACTTAATTAACTAACATCGGAACCATTCTATTAAAACCCTCTTTCTAGCAGAGGGAATGCCTTATCTCCATGGTCTTTCAAGTACGATGTCTTCCTCTCTAACGAAAGTTTCATGTTGCATTAATAAGAAAAAAAGGAAAAGGAAAGAAAATTCAATCGTCATTATATTTCAACTTGTATTCAAATGCCAAATCATATCCATAACGTCGATGAGAGATTCATTAAACCAGAGTCGATCCAGGAAAAAAAAAATCAAAACCATTTTGCACCATTTAGACCCGCTAATCGCTCCTCATTCTACATCATTGACGATTTGACACCAATACCGCCCATCGCCAGTTCTCATTTCGGCGTTTGCCCAGAAGGCAAACAGACACAAGAAAAATCAAAGCCCACATGTGGGCGCGCACACTAGACAGACGATATAGCAACTAAGAACAGAAAAGATAACTAAATAAATAGATTGGACAATCGATGATTCTCACCTCGGAGTTAGCAGTCGTCGGGTAAAGTAGGGCTCTTAGGAAAGCAGGTGACTGAGTCTGTGAC
Organism: Telfairia occidentalis; assembly: GCA_026257165.2. Taxonomy (NCBI): domain Eukaryota; kingdom Viridiplantae; phylum Streptophyta; class Magnoliopsida; order Cucurbitales; family Cucurbitaceae; genus Telfairia; species Telfairia occidentalis. Next base: position 4,157,969 of record JAOANK020000006.1, read on the forward strand.
TCCGATTTCAGAAGGTGATTGAATTGAGGGATGATCGATCTCATACGCCCAGCGAAAGCCATTTCAAAAGTGCAAAATAAACCCTAATTTTCCGATTGACAATTTTTCCTGAAGGCCCCGGAGCGGAAATGGAAGAAAATTCTGCGAATTGAATACTCTTTCGAGGATGATGGAGAACAAGCACGTGAAGGGCACGTGTTGTGCGGTGGGTCCGGGTAACCCATGCTTTTGTACGACACGTAGGATGTACAACCACTGAAAAAATTACGACGTGGCACATATGAACAAACCAATTCTTCTTTCTTTTTTGGTACTTCAGTTCAACCATTACACAGTTGCTGATCGAATCATCGATCTTTACAATAATAGTAAATACTTTATAAGCTCCCTACCTAGTTGGACATTAGAATCTATCCTAAAAAGCTTCAAATAAATTCTCAAACTTTTAATTTTGTTTCTAATACATTCCTAAACTTTACAAAATATCCAAAAAGTCCCTGAACTTTTATTTTTGTATTTAATAGGTTCTTGAACTTTTAATTTTACATCTAATAAATCCTCGACCGACATTTTTTAAAATTTACAAACTTGTTAGATACAAAATTGAAAGTTTAGAATCTTATTAGACACAAAACTAAATTTTGTGGCCAATAACTTCATTATATTTTAAAAATTTTTAATATATTAGAGACCCAATAGATACAAAATTGAAGGGTTAGCTACTTATTTGACACTCTTAAAGTTTAATGATCTATTAGATATAAAATTGACATTTCAGATATCTATTTGACATATTTTAATATGTAGGGACCTATTTGACACAAACCTGAAAATTTGGAGATGGTTGGTTTCTTCTTTTTATATTTGAGAGGCAAAAATGTCATCGAATGGACATTTATCATTTTTCTTATTTTAGATTTAATATTTCTATAAGGTATTAAAACAAAATCATACAGCGTCAAATCGCTTATAGCGCTATTGGTTAGAGGCATATCTCTCTAACCAAAAGATCATTTTGGTCAGGGTTTTGAATCCCCCCACCCCACATATTGTTGAATAAAAAAAAAACATAAAGCATCACAATATGGAAGTACTTCATTTCTAGCTGCAAATCCAAGAAGTCATAACAACATAGCATCCTCTAAAAGAAGGTTGTTTTGTATAACAAAATGCTTTTATGTTCATTGAAACTCAATTCAAGAAAAATTGTTCTGTGGCTAAATACAGCAAAATCTTATCAACACAAGAAGGAACCAGTAGTAGTCTGAAGCTTATAAGACACAGTGGATTTTGTAAAGACATTGAGAAGAAGACATAAAGAATGAAAGAATAATCTGAATATGCCCTTTTGGTCAACCTTCATGGAGTCTCTTTTAGCTGGAAAGAGTGCAAGGCTTGAGAAACCAAAGAACATCCAATGCTCTTGCTTCCTTTTCACCCACAGCAGATGAAATGGTTTTAACTCTCCTCTCTCCAGATGATGCCCCTTTTATCACCTCCTTTTCCTTCTTCACTTCTACAAGGATTTCATTCTCCTAATTGAAACAATCAGACAAGTTCAACTTCATCTAACTTGAAAGAAACAGCAGTTATGATGAACTTGTATAGTTGCATACCTTTAATCTAGATTTCGAGGCCTTTGAAGGGGTGATTTTGTTCGGTGCACGAACGTTGGAAAAGCATTGAGGAGAAGGTGGATTGGTCCGGATTTGCAACGCGTTATCGTCTCTTTTATGCCTTACCTTCTCCAGATCCAGAGAGATCGGGACATTTTCGCCGTCTCCGGCGGTTTTGCTGCATCAAATATTGTATAAACTCATCATTGGCCAACACAACAAAAACATGGTCTGAAATTGCAAGTTCATTGTTTAAATTTGATTGAGTTCTGTATCATAGGCTTTAAAATTGAAATCAGGTAATCAGTACTTTCTTGAAAGTGAATAATCCAATCCTGGAATTACACCCATGTTCACAATCAGACATGATTCAAAGACACACATATAGAAGAAATTGGCACAAGTAGGCACTGCATAAATTGACCAAAAACAAGAAGATTGATAACAAATTACTCACATATTGATCCTTTGCTTATGCTTTACACTGTTACTAATTGCTCCATCAGATTTCTCTACGCTTAGTTCTCCGAATGGCTTTCTCTCTTTGTCCTTCCTTTCCAGATTATCCTTCTCAGTCTCTACACCATTCTCCACAGCCATTTGCTTAACATTCTCTCTTTCCCTTACCCTGATTGCCATTCTCTTTATCTCATTACAAAACTCTGTAATTTGGTTCAGAATATCTCGCCCTGCAAATAAGTTCCTTGCTGAAAGTGTGCTTTTCAACGATGGAGTTTTGTTGTTCTTCTGTTGCCCATCATCCATCAATGGCTTCTTCTCAGCACTTGATTTGATCTCTGCCTTGTTGGTGGAGGCAGTCTTGGCTGCGTGATTTTGAGGGGTTGAAAAATTGGGATTCTGATTTTCATTATATGAAGATTGAGGAGGCCCTCTTCTCTTCAACTTTCCATCTCTGGATTACCCCCAAAAAGGAAAAAGCAAAAAAAAAAAAAAATCAGATCTATTTGGAATGAAGAAATCTTTACTGTAAAGAACTGCTAAAACTGAAACAAACTGTCGGATAATTACAGTACCTCACTATTCGATCACTGGTTTGAAGATTTTCAGAACTATAAGCCGGGCTTGTAAGCTTCAAAAAAGGAAAAAAGCAATCGGTCGATTCAGAAAAGAAAAAAAAAATGATGTGCCCTAATTTGGTCGAATTGGCTCAACTCTGGTAAAATCTGTAAATTCAACGAAATCTCCAAAATCTTGACATTTTTCCTACGCTTAGATTTTCAAGCCAACCAAACAGTACGAATCCAAAGAACAAGAAAAAGAAAGAAAGAAATAAAGCGCTACCTTCGAAGGAGTTACTCGAAGTAATTCTTCCGCTGTCTTTGGATGCTTACAATCTACACGGAACCAAAATAACCAAAATCGATTAGAACCTAAAATTTCAAAAGAACTCACAGAAAAGAGTTTCGAAATCGAGAACAAGATCGATCAAGCGGAAAAAGAAGCTCACCGGGCCGACAAAACCAGGCCTCATCATCCACAGAGTCATGAACCGCAGTGAAATCAATCCATTTGGGGGCGTTAATGTGTTCGTACAATTCGTCCTCTACGAATCTCCATTGAACATTTTTCCAGTCGATTTTAGCTGGTTCCATTGGGCTCGAGGAGAAGGAAAGTGGAGGAGCCGAAGAAGAAGGAGAAGAAGAAGAAGATGTGACCGTTAGGATGCTGGGGAGTTCTCTGCAATTTTTGTGAACGTTTTTGTGGGCAGCTTGCCGGTTCTGACCGTTGGAGTTTTTTATTATTATTATTTTATTAATTATTATAATGAAAAATTGTCAGAGTTGTTGGGCTTTGAAATTTTGGGCCATTTGGATTGGGCCCATGGGACACGTTGTTGCCAATTTCCTTAAGGAATAGAGCTGTTTTGTTAAAAATGTAAATTTCCAATTTTTGTGTAACTAATTTTGAATGCATACCAAAAATTAGGGGGGAAATCCCTTTTTTTCCTATATTAATAATCCGGGTAAACTTTTAATTTCATCAATCCTATATTTTAGTATTACAATTTTGTTCTTTCTTTTTATTTATTTTCGCTAATTAATCTATTAATTTTAATGAAAGAAAAATGTAAAAAAAAAAAAAAAAAAAATCCAATAACTCATTAATTAATAAAAATAGTATTACAATTTTGTTTTTTTTTTATTTATTTTCACTAATTAATCTATTAATTAAATGAAAGAAAAATTTTTAAAAAAATCCAATAACTCATTAATTAATAAAAATAGTATTACAATTTTGTTCTTTTTTTATTTATTTTTGCTAATTAATCTATTAATTTTAATGAAAGAAAATGTAAAAAAAAAATCCAATTACTCATTAATTAATAAAAATAGAGTTTAATTAATGCACAAAATTGTTGATTAAATAACTTCACCAACACTTAAAAATTTTAACAAAAAAAAAACTAGTTTTTATGTCATTTCGTCTCAATTATTTAAATTTCATAACAACTATATATTGTATTATTTATTGACACAAATGAAAATATATTTTTCAATGATTTTTCAATTGAAAACCTATTATAAGGTTAAAACTGCAACATTTTTCAAAATTTAAGGTGAATATTGTAACATTTATCCAATTTAAGGTGCAACTTGAAGAAACTAAAAGTTTAGAGTAAAATTTTGTACACCTTACAAAGTTCAAAGTTAAAACTGATCTTTTGTCAAAAGAAACCATAAATTTAAAACTATTATCACCTCCCAACTCGAAATTCTTTTTTTTTTTTTTTAGTACAACTCGTAGTAATCCTTCGAAGCTTATGTAAGCAACTTAAAAATGGAATTGTAGACTTAGCAATTTCAAGAGTTTTTAGGTCGAGTTTTGTATTTGATCAATTATAACACATATTTGAAGGTAGTTTTATATGTTGATAATTTTTTTTATTAGTTCAACAATATATGAAGATGAAAATTCAAACTCGCGATCTCTTAATGGCAACATATCTTAATCAGTTGATTATAAGAAGTTTAAGAACATATTCGACGTTAGGACGTCCAAAAATTCAAATAAGCTTATTTGAATTAGTTGAGTTGAAATTAATTGAACTTGTATTACTTGACTTTATTAAAGTAAATTGGTTAAGAACTAAACAAATAAAATTGATTACTTCAAAAACATTTCTTTAGTTTATGATAAATTTACTAATGCACATGCTAAAACAGTTTTTTTCTATCTTTTTTTTTTTTTTAATGTTTCATCTGTAATAGTTTTCAAAAATGCTGAAATTCAACAGGTGAACACAAATATACAGATCTCACAAATTTTCATTCTCACTATTTCTTTTACAAAATTTAAATTAAACGACCAAGCCAACTCATGGTCTATCGCTAACAAAAGTCACTTACATTGGACTAATTTATAACCCGAACAACTGGGTTAGATTCGAAACATACGCATCTTAACCAAATCTAACTTCTCCAACCTACGAACATTCCTATTCAATTCAATCCAACACGACCCCGATCTGAAAAATGACAAGCTAATCTTAAACTAGACCTCAATCTTCAGGTTAAGCAGTTGACAAGTTAAAAGATTTAGGATTAGAGAGTACTTAATTAACTTAGTTAAGTAGTCATGTACAAAATGGAGAAAGAAGGCAAAAATGGGAAAAGAAGAAAGAGGAGCAAAATGTTAGAGCTTCCAAAATCGCTTCCAAAATCTACTGTTGGTTATCGCTGCCCGACGCGTTCGCCGTGCCTTCGTCTCCAAACACCTCAATGTTGCAGATCGGACATATCTAACAAACACGAAGATGAGTTGCGAGATGGAAAGGCGGTTAGAAACCGAAATGGTGCAGAAGAAGAAAGACATGACACAGTCAATAAAAATTAACTAACTTTGTTGATGGTAAGCCATTTGGTTATGCATTTGTTGTGGTAGAAATGCTTGCAGGGCAATTTTATTTGTTTGTCCCCTCTCTTGTACCTCATTTGGCAAATTACACATCTGCAATCACAACGAAACAAGTACAATCAAATATTAAACCCATATCGAGAAAATAAACACACACGAAAAAGAAAAACTTACATAATAAAATGCAAGAGAAGAAGATATTTAGAACAACAACAACAAAGC
>JAOANK020000006.1:4168532-4191467 GCA_026257165.2 Telfairia occidentalis
AACGAATGTTAACTAATGAATCAATAGTAAACTTAGAGTCTATTTGACATGACTTTTAATTTAATCATTTTTTCATAAAGATATATTGATAAATACAATATTTATATTTTATATTTTAAAAAAATATTTTTTATAATAAATTTATTTGGTTACATTACATTCAAAAGTGATATTATTATAATTGCAATTTTTTTTTCTTATTACGTATTTTGAAGAATTTTGATTAATCATTTTTAAGTCATTTTTGAACCATTCGTCTGCCTTGTGTTTTTTCAAAAAATAACTTTTAAATTAATCAAATTTTTTTATGGTCTAGTTTATTTGTGAAGAATTTTTCATAAAACATTTTTTTATTTTCTAAAATTACTTAAGAAACTATACTAAACACACTCTAAATTATTTTTTTTTTTTTGTTTTTTTTTTCCAGAAATGCTCATACAAAAATAATTTTATTTTAAAATCACTTTTTCCATACTCATCTCAAACACACCCTTACATAACATAATACTTTAACGAATTAATAAAAATTTAGATGAAAAATTAGAACACTTTAAGATACCAAATAATCTAAAATTCAATTGAATATAATATAGGATGATAAACTCATTTGAATTTAGTGATTCTTTTTCACAAGATAAAAACAACTATTGTTGTTGAGAATTGATTTTTTTTTTTTTTTGAATTTTACATTTGTGGGGATGAAAGATCGAACCATCAACCTCTGTAATGATAATATATATATTTATTCACTGAATTATATTCCAATTAACATTGAGAATTAAATTGATGGGCTACAATATGCATAAAATAAACAGGATGATAAGACTTAACATAATAATATAAATACATGTCTGAAACTTGTCAATGTCACTTCGTTAACTTAAAAAAGTGATCCCCATAAGAAAAGATCATTGCATGAGAGAAAAAGGAAGATTTTGGGCAAATTGGATTGATTGACAATTCAAATATTAAAAAAGAAGAAAAAATGCTCTAGCTTTATGGTTCTGCCATTTTCCTTCTCATTTTCACGGAAAAGAAAATTTTTTGTTCTGAGAACTTTGCATGTTTAAAGCCAAAACTAGGACAGGAGAGGGAATATATACAATGGGGTGATTTAAAATTCTGAAATTTCTGAAGATATCAGAGAGAGAAAAATGATCGATGTGGGAAACATTAAACACGACAATCCAAGCAAATGCTGGGATTTGGATTTGCGAGAGAGACTGAAATGAAACTCTGTTTGGTTGATGAGAAAGATGAGAGAGAAAATATTTAATTTTTTATTTTTTTATATATATTATATGCTTATAAATAAATTAAACAGAATGTTCTCTCTCTCTCTCCTTTTTTTTTTTTTTTTTTTTTTTTTTCTGTTTCTCTTTCTTTCCCCATCTCTCAGGGGACAACCAGCATGTACTCTCTGACGTTGTCTTTTGGCTTTTTCTCTTATCTCTATTTTTCATTTTAGCTGTGAAAATTTTCTCTCTCTTTTCTTTTCCATCCACTTTGCAGGGGTAAATTTCTCCACTTTCCTCAGTATCTTTCTCAGCCTTTTAACCTCAGCATTAAAGATTACGTTATAAGTTAGAGATTCTACTTTTGAAGAGTTTTTGATTGGTTAGTTTCTAATTTTTATATTTTAAATAGCTTTTAATTTTGGTCTGGATAGTAAATTTCTCTCTTTTCCTATACGTTATTCTTCTAGCTTGTTAGAGACATCGTAACTATCCTACATAGCTTCATAATGATATGATATTGTATACTTTTGTACATATAGTTTTGTAATTTTTCTTTTGGCCTTACCTGAAAGTTATCACATCAATGGAGAAAATTGTCATTGTTTATATACCATGGATCTTCCCTTTCCAAGTTAACCATAATGAAAATTTGTTTGCAATCCTTATAATTAATTCCCTCACAATTTCACTTTAGTCTCCTCTGAAATGGTCATTCATCCATTCGATCTAGATTGGGCACAAGAGCTGTGCTCCTATGAATGCCAACGATAGACCTAGATAGAGCATAGAGCACAACCACACATATATATCACATTGTGGGTAATTGGTGCATACCGACCTCCATGCATTTTTTGACATTTGAGAATTTTTCCACAATTCTACATGATTATCTCTTTGAGACTCACCACTTTTTTTTTTAATCATTCGTCACCCGAGGATTTCATTGACACAACCGAGATTAGACCATGGGTTTAATACCACATGTTAAGGACAACAATACAAATGGAAGTCTTTGTGCTCATTTATATACCACAAGAATCTTCTCCTTCCTTAGCCAATGATGAACTTGGTTTGCACTTTTTTCCTCCGCATCAAAGATTAAATTATGTGTTCCATCTATACTTTAAACATTTTAATAGGTTATCAAACTTTTAAGACTATATCTATTTAATCCTCATACTTTTTAAGGATATTCCAATAAGCCTTTAAATTTTAAATTTTATTAGTATTTATTGTTAAGTACAACTATTTAATGCGCCTTAACTTATTCAAAAATTAGAGTACTAATGTTAAATTATAAGTTTGGTCCTTGAATTAGTAGAGGATTAAACTTAATTTAATTACTCCAAGTAGTTAAAAAAGTTTATAAAAAATCACCCTTATTTTAGTTTATTCCTAAATTTTTAATTTTATATCTAATTAGTCAAATTTTGTTGTCAACTTTACCGGTTTAAGTCTTGTATACCACAAAACCCACGTTAATTAACTTGCTTAAAACTAGCTTAATAAATAATTTAATTATAATACAATCACCATGCCAGGTAAAATATTAACAAACTTAAAGGGCGAATCAATGACTTAATTAGAGACAAAAATAAAAATAAAAAATCAAGAAATATTAGAAACTACAAGAACACCATATAAACACAAAGTTTAAAAAGTTGAAACCAAGTTGTAAGCAAAGCACCAAACTTAAACCTACATCAAAACATCACATCTCCCTCTCTCTCTCTCTCTTTCTCTCTCACTCACTTCTTATCAATATATTACTGTACTGCCCAAAGTACAAACCTAACACACTCCCAAAAACAAAACCCAAAAAAAAAAAAAAAAAAAAAAACCCCTTCAAGCCCTTTTTTCCCTTTGGCAAATCCCTGCAACAAAGCCACGGCCATGACAGATCCTTACTCCAATTTCTTCACTCCCAATTCCTTCAATTTCATCCCTCTCCCTCCTTCTCCTTCTTCACACCCTTCTAATTTCCATTGCAATTTTCCCTTTTCCCATTCCCATTCTCATTCCCACTCCTCCGCCACCGCCCAATGCCGTCCGCCACCGTCCTCTCCGCCGCATCCAAAGCAGGCACTCCCTCTCCTCAACACCCTCTCCCCGGAAACCCCCGAGCCCTCCTCCACCTGCAGCAGCTTAAATAATGACGACTCTACCCTCGCCCTAAATATCAGCCTCTCTTGCCCTACCTCCGATCTGGATTCTTCCTCCTTTTTCTCGCCGGACCCCGCCGGAAAACCCCTCGACGGCGACCTTTCCGGACACCCTTTGGAGAGCTCCGGGAAGGGTCAGTTCTGGATTCCCACTCCCTCTCAGATCCTCATCGGCCCTACTCAGTTCTCTTGCCCTCTTTGCTCCAAAGCCTTCAATCGATACAATAATCTTCAGGTATTTCTTCTTCTTTTTTTTTAACTTTTTTCATTTTTGCAAACCCTTTTTCTGATCTATTTGATTATTAAAATTTTGATATAAAATTAAATTTATGGTAATCTATCTACTTAAACTTTTAGGTTAATTGATAATTTAACATGGTATCAGAGCAATAAGTCCTGTCTCAGAACCTCTGTAATGAATTGATGATTTAACATGGTATTAGAATAAGAGTCCTATGTTCGAACTCCTGATATAATTAGATTAAATTTACCGTAACCCATCAACTTAAGTTTTCGGGTAGATGGGTGATTTAACGTAATTTTTTTTTTTCTAAAAATTATTATCATGTGTGTTTGAATGTTGTGTGTTGGAGTTTTGATTTAGAAATGTTCTTTGTGTCTTCTGGTACTTTTATGAAGGTTTGAGTTATTGTTGCATTAACACTACTGTGAGTTCTTTTTCCCATTTTCCTTCTTTTTTTTTTTTTTTTTATTGCACTTTGGGTTGTTTTTTCAGTCTGAGAAAAAATTGAAGTGATCTTCTGCAAAAACAACTGTTTGACATTTAAGATTTCTGCAGAATGGAGAAGAGAACTAATGGGGATAAGGGTTTCGCTTTTGGGTGTTTAAAAATGTTTTAAAATAAAATTTCTCAAAATGGTAGAATTCACAAAAAAATTTCCTTTCTTTTTAAGAAATGACTGAAGTTATATTAGTTTATATATATATTTATATATGTTGAGTACAAATTATGATCAGGTTTATGATTAATTTGAACCCATAAAGTTTTGTGTTTTGGTTAATTTGGTAATGATTTTACTTTTTTTAGTTTTAAAATTTTAAAAAAATTTCTAAAAGTTGTTTTTTGTGGGTTTGGAAATCTAGGTGAGACTTCAAAAGTGTTTGTGAAAAAAGACTAAACAAAGGGACTGTTAGTCAAAGTAAGATTAATTTTTAAAACCAGAAAATGAAATCATTGTTCAGTCAGTAAAAATATATTTATGATTCTTTAAAAAACATGTGTTCAGTAACATAAGATATTTCTTACTTTTCATTCTGTTAAAATATTTTTAAATTTAATTTCCAATATCATTGATTTTTTTTTTTTTTTTAAATTTTAATTATCTTAGGCTCATTCTTTCTATATATGATATCAAAAGATTAAAAAAAAAAAAAAATTCAAACTAAATATTCTTTTTTAGGATGACATTTCAAGGTGTTCTTTTTTTCTTCAAAAAAGATAACACTTAAGAACAAAAACATTTTTTTGCTTCTTCCCTTTTAACCAATAAGAAACAAACAATAATTAATAAACACATAATTTTTTTAAAAAAACTTTACTGAAGCAATCTCATACCAACAGACTATTCTATAAACATATTTTGGCTGTGTTTTTTATGGTAATAAATCAGTTGTATTCTTGCCTTTAAAACTTCACTTTTTTTTTTTTTAGTTGAACTTCAACCAATTATTTATGTGATTGTTCATAACAATAGTTACTTCAACTTTTTAACCTAAATCTTACAATTAGTTATGTATTATTTAAGGTATATCAATTTTTAACCTAAACTTTCCATTTCGTTAAATTGTAACTTAAACTTTGATGAGTGTTGCATTTTTTTTACTTTATGGTAGGTTTTAGTTCGAAAAATTGTTGAAAAGGTATTTTCATGTGAGTCTAATAAATTATAAAATATATATTTAGTATGAAATTAATAGGATTGAGATAAAAAAAAGAATAAAACTAGTTTTTTCTTTTTTAAAAAATTTGTAAGTTTATGCGAAGTTATTTTATGGTTGATTTTGTGCATCAATCAAACTTAAATTAGTATAAAAAGTACTTGATTTTTATTAAATTATTATTATTATTATTATTTTGGTAGTTTTTTACATTATTATTTGTTGAAATTAATGAGTGAATTAACAAAACCAAACAAAGAGTAAAAATTGCAACGGTTATCTAAGTGTAGAGCTCAAGTGGATGAAATTGGTACAAATTGTCAGAGTTTTTTGGTACAATTTGAATTTGTTCCCCTCTAATTTACCAACAATCATATGAAAAGCCTTCTCCACCCATTTTGAAATGGGAAAATAACACTTAATTACTGGTGCATAGGTATCTTCTTATATATCATCATTATACTTTTGTCTAGTAGGAAGAATAAATATTGAAATTAATGAGTGAAATTACCATAAATTAAATAGAGCGTAAAAATTACAAAACTAATCTAAGTTTAAAGGTCACAATTAGATGAAAACTGCAAGTATTAGGTGAAAATTGATGCAACTTGTGAAGTTTAAGAAAAATTATTGAATGAATCAGCCACAACATAGTTATCTCCTAATAACCATTATATATAAATCTAAGGTACTTTCAACATTTCTTCCTCATAAATAATATAACAATGTAAAACTGTTAGTCTCTTCCAATAATTTCTTGGAATGGTATGTAACCAATGCAGAGTCCATTAGTGTTGAATACGGTAGTTTTACTATTTCTAGCTCCCTCGTAAATTTAACGATGTAAAAATGTCAGTCACATTGTGTCGGCCTCCTGCAATGATTTATCGGGAGTAATTTGGGACCGAGGTAGAGTTGGTTGGTGTTGAATAATGGAAAAATGGTGAATTTTGGTATATGGCAGATGCACATGTGGGGGCATGGATCACAATACAGAAAAGGGCCAGAGTCGCTAAAAGGAACACAACCGACAGCAATGCTACGGTTGCCGTGCTACTGCTGCGCGCCGGGCTGCAAACACAACATCGACAACCCGCGATCGCGGCCACTCAAAGATTTCCGCACCCTCCAAACGCACTACAAGCGAAAGCACGGCATCAAGCCCTTCACTTGCCGAAAATGCACCAAGGCCTTCGCCGTCAAGGGCGACTGGCGAACCCACGAGAAGAACTGCGGCAAGATTTGGTACTGCTTCTGCGGCTCTGATTTCAAACATAAACGCTCCCTCAAAGACCACATCAAGGCCTTCGGTCGCGGCCACGGCGCCCTCGGCCTCGACTATTTTGAAGATGACAACGATCCTGCCTCCGACGTCGAACACGACGAACCCCCCTCCCTCCTCATCCATTGACATCCACCATCCTATCTCAAACTCATCCCTTTTCTTTCTTTTTCTTTTTGGTTGGTTGGTTCGTTCTTCTTTGCGCGTGTGTCAAATAATGTGTCGAGAGAGCGGTGTTCTTTGTTTTGCGTTTTACGTTGTGGTGTTATGTGTACATTATGTGTTGATCGAGCTCATTTGGGTTTGGCTTAATTCGGCTATATATATTGTAACTTTTGGACTATGGTGATACAAAGCCAGCTGCATATATTTTGAAATTAGTTATTTGTAGAGTCTTTTAGGAGCTAATTTTCAACCAACTTTTCTTTACCAACATGGACAAAATATGCTTTTTGTGTCAATGTGAACATAGTCTAATAGATAAGACATCTATTACTATTATAAGTGTTAATGATTCGATTCCTTAATCTACAATTGTTGAACTGAGTATATATATATATATACACTCGCTAGATGTGATCAATTTTCAATAGATGTCATTGTTGTGAAAATTTTACCTCTGTAGTATAAAAGTTTAATAAGAATATTTTAACTCTTGAAGTGGTTTTTATTGACATTCTGTTAATTATTGAATTTTTGCATTTTAGAAAAATTTGAATGAATAGCTTGTTTGGAACCCTTATTCCCTTGAATAGGTGCTTTCAGTACTTTAGTAGTTACTGGTATAGAAGCTTAAATATTATATGTTTATTAAAAATAAGCTTTTTTATTCACAATTTACTTATCTTGTTATTTGCCTTTTTAAAAACTTTTCAAAATCTAAATCCAATACTGAAAATCTAACCAAAGTTGTTTTTTTATCTTGAAAATTAGTTAAGAACATAGGCATTAATTATGATAATGAAAATCAAAACAAATAAAAATGATAAATTTTCAAATTATAAACTTAAAATGTAAAACAATTTGGAGGAGACTTTACAAACTTAGCTAACCAATCTGAGCATAACTCAGTGGATAAGATCTTTACCATTATTGCAAAAAATCGACGGTTTAATTTCTCAATTCTCACAAATTGTTGAACTAAAAAACAAAAAAAAAATACATCTTATAAACTACACATTAATATATATATAAATAGAAGCTCTCACTTGGTTTACAGTCAAATTTATTAGTTTTATTGAATTTGAAGCTCTAGAGGAACAGATGAAAAATAGATACTCATTTTTAGCTATTGTCATGCCACCATGGTTTCAGGGTATAAAAGAAAAAAAAAAGTGACATTTCTTGTAGTTATATAATTGATCTTAATATGTAGCCAAGCAAATAAGTGCACAAGAAAAATAAAAGAAAAATAAAAAAATAAAAAAAAAATAAAAAATAAAAAAAGAAAAGAAAAAGAAAATGAGAAAATATCTGGCTTCTATATAAAAAAGTGAAATTACAAATAATAATTTGTCACTTGCTACCCTTACAGGTCTTCCTTTTTCTTCCTTTAATCAAGCAATTATCTAGAAAATACAAATTTTATGCATTTTATTTATTTATTATTTTCAGTTTTAATCCAATGTTATCTTTTGTCAAGCTTACATTCAGAAGGAAAAATGGACTTATTGAAATGATAAAATTTTATTTAAAAACTAAAATTATAAGATGGATGCACACGGAATATAAAAAATTTTCTACTTTTAAAATTGGATGAGAAAGTTTCTTTTTATTCGACTCCCGTAGTTATATTAAATAGAGTAATTTTTAATATAAACCCTCAACTATTCTTTATTAAGTTCTCAAATAAGACTAAACAACATTTTATAGATTTTTTAAAATTTTATTTTCTAAATTTTTTAAGTTTTTAATACTTTTTTTTTTTAATTTTCTAAGTTTAAAATATACTATTTTGGTCCATGTGTTTTTAGAGTTATTTTATTTTAGTTGTACTTTTAAAAAATTATTTTTCATCCCTAGAGTTTTAAAGAGTGACCATTTCAATATTTATTTATAAAATTTTAACACAAAGTCTATATCCGATCGAAGTACTTTAAGATAAATTTATGACAAAAAAATTTATTAAATGCAGTGCCGTGTAAAATTGTAATTGAGAAAAATGAGTAAAAAAATAATATTAAGGAATTAAAACAATCACACTAAAATAGAGGTTTAAAAAGTATAATGACTGAATTAAACTCGAGTTTTTTTTAAAAAACAAAGGTGAAATTAATGAGTAGTAATTTGAAATAGAAGGGCTATTATCGTAAATTTACGTTTTCATTCTACAAAATGGGCCACCAGAAAATTGATGATGGGCCTTATTTAGCCAGAAGGGTTTCGATGACGGCTCCATCCGATCTCTCTGCAACTCATCCCTAACCTCCGAATTCTCATCTCTGTGTTGATCAAAATTGAATGGTTCGATGGCGTTAGCGGCAAGATTCTACCAGAGCTTTAGATTGAAAGCATCGAACGGTTCAAAGATAAAGGCCTGCTCGAGCTCTGTTACTCCTCCGATCAATCCCACCGGTTTACGATCCGCCGCCGCAAAACGGTGCTTGCGATGCCGCACCGTTTACTCCGACCTCGACAATTCACCTTCCGCTTGCTCCTTTCATGGCCATGTCACTGGTTCGTTTCCTTACCTTCCCATTTTCTTACGTTTTAATCTGATTTCTGCTTCATTCATTCATTTTAAGCCCTTGATTTTTATTATATATTTTGAAAACTAGCCCTTTAACTTTTTAACATTCTAATTTTCTAGGCTTTTTATATTTCGGTGGTTGATTATTAACTTTAAAGAGGTTTATTTTAGTCTTTATTTTTTTAACATTTAATAATTTTTGCTTTTATATCTTATTTTCATGTTGATAGAGGATAACATTGAGTTCAAGTATATGTAAATTAACGTGCTGATATAAACATGTATTAAAACTACGGATAAATATTAGTTTTAAACTTCAGGAATGAAATTGATATTTTAAAGAGATGCTCAAATATTTAATTTGAAGGAAGAAAAAGAGAAAATCAATTTTAACAGTAAAGTTGGTGTGTGTCAATTTTTATCCTATTTTCATCAAATCATATCTTTCATTTGAATATGGGTTGCTATATTCACTTTAAACTTTATAAATATTATAGTTTTAATGAGAGTGACTCAAAATCATTTATTGAAAAGATAATTAAATGATGTGACAATGTCCAGCTTTGAACCCAATAATTTTAAAGTTAAATATGGCGCCATCACGACAAGTAGAATTTGAACTAACAAGTTTTTTATAGATATATTTTAATCAATCAAGCTATACTTGGTTTGACAATAAAAAGTTTGTTAAACACGTCTATTAAGAGACTAAAAAATACATGACGATAAGAATTGGAACCTCCAACTTTTGATAAATAATATGTAGATGGAGAGTAATTTACACTTTTACATAATATTGAAATATTTATCTACTCATAGTGTTAAAAAATTTGTCACTTGGGTTTAAAATTGATGTGGCTTTTTATAAACACGTGACAGTCTAGATGAATTTTTGTTGAGATGTTTGAGTTTTGAGGAATGAATTTCATAGTTAATCGTGTGACTTGATCGAGTCTAACTTTGTGTCTAATTGGACCTTCATTTTTAAAAATTTTGTATTTAATAAACTCGAAAATCTTAAAAAATGTCTAATAATTAAAGACTTATTAATTTTGATCTATTAGTTACTGTTGAATACAAAATTGAAATTTTAGAAACTTGAATATTTTGTTTATATATATATATATAGATATATTTTAACTTCTCTCTAAATGAAAACTTAGGTTTTAAGCAGAGCGATGAAAAGCGTGAAAAGTTGTTGCCGAAAATGGAGTTTAGTTGTTTAAGATTCGATGGTCTGTAATTTTGGTTTTCAGGAGAGAGAGGGTTGTTTTCGCTGTCGCCGCCGTACCAGGGGATCGACGGGGAGTGGCGACGGCTCCGGCGTGATCGTTTACAAGTGGAATGAGAAGGCCGATCGACCGAACACTGGCAGAAACAACTGGAAGAGACGGTGGAGCTGTTGCTCCGAGTTCAATGAAAATGCCCCTCCTTGCCGCCGTGGATTCCACGTTTCTTACGACGATGGCTTCACTTTGTATTAATCACTAACCTATCTCTCTACTAGTTATGCCGTCTTCAAATGTTTTTCGTTACCAAAATGGATGTCCTTCCCATCAATTTATTGATCGAGAATATATGCCTTTATTAATTAAATTATGTTTAATATTGATCACTGTTTTTCTCTGATATTCCGGAATAACCATGCACCTCCCTACACCTCGACTATTTATCCCCTGATTTTACTATATTTAGTTGTCAAGGTGACTATTCTTACATTATCTCAACACTTTTTTTTTTCTTTTTAATTCAATGTGTGATGAAAGATTCGAATCCATGACTTTTTGAGTCGTGATGATATGTTTTAACTAGTTCAACTATGCTCGATTTGACGACACCCTAGGCAACTATTCTTACATTATCTCGATACCGTACTATATTTGATTGTTTAGAAAACTAGTAGGATATTAATTTTTTTTGTCGGTGACGACTGTAGCTTGAAATTCATTCCCTTAAAGTTATTTACTATTTACATTACATAATTAGTTTTGAGTTTTAGTCGTCTTCAATTGATATAGTACTAGTTTCAAGTTTCAATTAGGTATTTTGTAGTAAGTCCCCGTACAATTGGCTTATTCTTAAACATTCATGTATTTAAAAGAAAAAAATTCTAGTAGGTCTCTCATTTTACACATTTGTGATTTAATCTTTAAACTAACATAATTAATGGTTTGGTAGCGACAATAACCTATTAAGCACGATATTAAACATAAAATTGAAGGTTTAATTACTTTTTAAATAGTAAACTTTAACTATTTAGTTACTATAAATGGGTTATATTTTTCCAAAGCATCTCTATGGTTATTAGATATTAGCAAATCATGAGTAAAGTGGAGTTAACTAAATTTAACATTTACATGTAGAAACTAGTTCAGATTAAAGTGTGACTAAAAAAAACTTATAAAATTGCAAGTACCAAATTAAAAAATGAAAAGGAGAAAGTCAATAATGTGCATTTAGTACTCCAATTTACACTTATTTGAAAACACTGGGAAAAAAAAAAAAAACCAATGTTGGTTTTCAAAATTTTTACTTTTTGAGTCACAGTCTATTGAATTCAAAAAATGGATCAAATTCAGTTAATCACAACACGTGAAAGCAGAGATTCAAATCTGTAATAAACATTTTTATATCCTAACCTCTAATTGGGATATGGTTGGTTTAGCCTTTTGCGTTGGTTTAAATCCTCATAATCAGCTAAGATTTTGTTTTTTTTTAATCAATTTACACCAGTAAATCATCCTCTGAAATTCGTTCGTTTCCCTTTCCGAGAACAAAATTCACGATGAAATTCTGAAAACAGAGGAAAAAAAGCATCAGAGATTACCATAGCCAATTCGTACCCGGCGATGAAGCTCTCTCCGATTAAATTTCCGGCGACCGCCGCATTCTAATACGATCCGATCGTCTTGAAGGACTCATGAACATGCCGGAGCATATCCTGGTCCCGATTCCACTCTGGCGTCGGCGCGTTAACGAAATGCGCATACAGCTTGTTCTTCGCACAAGTCACCGATATCAAACTGTGAGTTCCGGCGCCGTCGATCTCATACACATAATAAACCTGTCCGTTCTCATCCTTCTTCTCCTCCGACGACACGCTCTCGGCGCTCGCGATCTGATCCTGCAGATTCACATCCGACAAGGCTAGGTTATTCAGAATCACATCCTTCGGCGCCAATTGCCGGAATCCGGCGAGGAAAGTTAGGTATTCTTTCTCCGATCGTTTCTTCGGATTGTAAAATTCGCTGTCCGTTCCGTTCGTACCTGCGGGTTTGAGAAGGAACAATCAATTTTCAGAACGAATTAAACTATTAGAGCTCTTCAATTTAGAAATTCCAATTGCGATTTTGCAGTACCTTTTTCGACCTTGGATACCAATCGCTCCTTCCAGCCGCCCGGCACGTCGTACACGTACTCCGCCGAGTCTTTCTTGTTGGCGTTGCCGCCGAGACCGCCGTAGTTGGCGGCGCTGGCGGCGGTGCCGTAGTAGACGTTGAAAGCGGCGCTGGTGTCGGCCAGTGACGGGGGAGTGGTGCTCAAGATTGTGGCCACGGCGAAGGCGGTGGCCGCGGCGGAGATGGGGGCGGTTAATGTGGGGAGTGGGGGTTTAGATTGGAGGATGGGAATATGGGGCTTCAGTTGCAGCGGAGTTTGCGGCGGTTTTGGGGCGGTTGTGCCTGTGGAGGCGGCGGCGGCAGAGAAAAACGCTAATGGAGAGATTGCCGTGGCCATAGTGTTTGATTTTCGTGGATTTCAGGCTTCTGGTTTATCTTGTCTCAAGATTTTCTCCTTATCCATTATTTTTCTATTTTTATTCGTTTTTAAATTTGTCCTCTTTAGATATTTTGCTTTTTATTTTTTACTTTTTTAAGGTTGAATACCATAAAGAAATAAGTATTCAAATATCCCATATTTTAGTTAAAAAATATATGCATTTATTAGTTCAACCATGCTCAATTTTCTAATTTTCTTAATATAAAAAGGAATTTCTAATTTTGGCATCCTATTTACATTATATATATATACACACACACACATTCATATAATGCAAGGAAAGCATGGAGAAAATAGTTATAAACTTAAAGCTTGATTCATAAGCTTTAAATGTTGAATTTGTTTTATTTTTAAACTTCATCGAATCTCAATTATCTCTACATTTTTTATTTTATTTTTTAAATACAACTTATAAATGTGGAGATAAGAATTTGAACATTATATCTATAAAAGAAGTTGCTAATATTTTTTTCACTAAGAAGTTAATAATGTTTGATCTATTGAATTATGATGTTCAGGTTGATCTCTAAAATTTAAATTGGTATTGTTAAGGACAATAGATCCTCCACATACCTCCATGTTTTTATAATATTGTCTCTTTTTTGCACAATCTCCCGAGTTTTGCTTTTAGTTTTACCAAAATAGTTTCGTACCAATGTAAATAATTATCTTCCCATTAGACTAATTTAACTAAAATTTCACTCATAATTCATTAAGAAAGGTTGAGTTCAACAATTTGTGAGGGTGAGAGATTCAAATCCTTAATCTCTTGGTTAGGAAAATATGTCTTTAACTAGTTGAGTTATGTTCGGTTTGACTTTCAGTTTGATATAATAATTAAATATTATATGTATAGTTGTAAGGATTTATAAAACGAAAAAATAAACCAATAGTTTGGTTTGAGATAATAATTTTTTTTCTCAATGCTCAAACAATTAAATAGTTATTTTGATTACCACTTTTCACTAGTTTTTTTTTTTTTTTAAACATCTTGCCATATTTTTATAAACTTTGAAAAGAACAATTTACCTTTTTTTTTTTTTTTTGAGAGATGAGTCACGACTCTTAAGTCTTCCCTAAACGGATAACCACGAGATTAAGACGTGTTCTAATTCTATTATTAAAAAAAAGAGGACGAATTATATTTTTTCTTTCTTTTTTAATTTTTTTTTAGTACAAGATGTATTTTAATTGTTAGGGGATTTTAAAACCGTCAAAAAGAAAAAAACAGAAAAGATATTTTAAAAATTTACAACATTTATCCGACTTGTAGTTGTAGCCCCAAACGTTTCGATAATTACAACAACGCCCCCATTTTCTTACATTCTCGCAGAGTTTTGCGTGGGGGCATTTCTGGAGTTATCCCTAAAATGAATGGCCAATGCTTATAATGGATACTGACCGCCAAAAAGCCCTAGGTACAGGCGCGAGGGAGGCTGCTTTCCTTTTTTCCGAATGAATAATTGCGTTGATTTCGTTGTTTTTTCCCTCTTTTCATTTCCCTCCACTGCTTATATTTTGTTCTAATCAACTCTTAGTTGTTTAATCCACCAAGAATCCTAAGTTTTTATTTTTCTCCCTCTGAATCGTCTTCGATCGCCATGTCTAAAAGGTGAGTTTTCGTTTCTACAGTATCTCTTCATTTTCCGTCTATGTTCTTGTTGATGTTTTCGTTATTCGCTATGCTGGAAATCATGTACATGTAGATTTAGATGCTTGCCTATTCGTTTTCATCGCATGTTTTGAAGAGTATTGATGATTGGATGGCTGATTATTGCGCTCCAATCATCGCCGTGCTGATTATCTTGATTCTATTCTTTTCGAGAATTTGTTTCTGTCGTTGTTTGGGAGTAAGATATCTGGTTTAATTATTAGGTAGACGGTATATGTTTTCTCTTTAAAGGAGCCGGCTTATCGAATGGAACTACTTCTATTTGTGGCTGTAAATATTTTAGATTAAAGTTCATAGAAAGCTTGTTTGTTTGGCTGTTGTTATCGACGCTTGATTGTATGTTATGAAGTTTTGTTATTTGTTGGTGTGTTGGAGGAATGGACATATTCGTACGCGTTGTAATTTACTGTGGTGATTTATTTAGGGTCCTATGCAAGTATTTTGCGCATGGAGCATGCTTGAAAGGGGAGTATTGTGAGTATTCGCATGACTGGACGGATCCACCAAGCAATGTAAATATTTCTTCCACTCCTCTGCTTTGCCATAGATTATAATATAAACCAGCAGTCAGTTTGGCATTCCAATCATTCTTTCTTTCTGATGTATCATTCATAACAGGTTTGTACTTACTATCAAAAGGGAAGGTGTGCTTTTGGCAGTCGATGCAGATATGACCATGTTAAAGTTTCTCATGCAGAGTCATCAGCTTCTTCGAATTCTCAACAACTTCATGTGTCCGAATCTGTTTCTATAACTCGTCCCCTATTATCAAGGTCAATTTCTCCGTTACCTGGATCTACCATACAGCTGTCTGGTTCCAATTTATCCTGTCTTCCCTCGCACATTGAACCTGCTTGGAGAGGAGAGTCTGAGCATCCAGATGACCTTGATGATTGGAGGAATAGGGAGACAAGGATTGTTGGTCCAGCTGATTTACCTATTTGTTCCTTTGCTGCCGCTGGTAGTGATTGTCCACGTGGTGAAAATTGTCCTCATATTCATGGGGACTTATGTCCCACATGTGGAAAACAATGTTTACATCCCTTCAGGACTGATGAAAGGGAGGAGCACATGAAGGCCTGTGAGAAAAAACAAAAACATCTCGAATCTTTGAAACATAGCCAAGAAATAGAGTGTAGTGTTTGTCTGGAGCGTGTTCTTTCTAAAACCGAAATAGCTGAGAGGAAGTTTGGGCTTCTATCAGAATGTGATCATCCATTCTGCATTTCTTGTATTAGAAACTGGCGTAATAGTTCATCTACCTCTGGAATGGATGTTAATAGTGCTTTAAGAGCCTGCCCAATTTGTAGGAAGTTATCATACTTTGTCATTCCAAGTGTCATTTGGTATTCTTCCAAGGAAGAAAAGCAAGAGATTGTTGATAGCTACAAGTCAAGGCTGCGGTAAATTTCTATTCTTAATTCCTGACATTTGAATGCATTTTTGATTCTTTTCAATTTCTCATTCTGTTCATGTTTTCTGCTTCCCTTTTGTTCTTTTATTAAACTCACGTTTGGCTAGGGAAGCTATTTGAAAAGCTCCATATGAGGAAGTTATTTCGAGAATGATCAGTCAATTATTTGGAGAATGGAAACTGCATAGCTGCGGAATTTATTGAGATAATTTCGCTACTCTGATACTGTGGCTTTATTTTATTTTCATGAACAGATCAATAGATTGCAAGCACTTTAACTTTGGAAATGGGAACTGCCCTTTTGGATCCAGTTGTTTTTACAAGGTAAGTTTATCTGTGAAAGCATTTACTTCAGTTGTCTTACCCTAATTGTGCTCTTCTAAGCATGCTGGATGTTGTTGTAGTGGCCTTTTATGTTGTTACTGACTTGTAATTTTTCTGAACTCTATTCTTATTCCTTTTGTTTTCTTAATGCCTTTGCCCAAATTGATTTGTTTTTTTCCTCATGATATGCTGAATGGTAATATCAACCTGTTTGGTTTTGCTAATTTGTCAATGCCTAGGAAATGTGTTGAATAGTTACATGTTTGGTTTCATGGACATGAGTTTATGGAAGCAATATTTTTGGGATCTGGATATGGAAATCCAGTGCAACGGAAGTTTCTTTTGTATCCATCCTCAGATGGTTTCATAAGCCACCCCATTTGCCATGGCCAACCAATCATGGTGGGTTAGATATGTAGCTTAACTTGTTTGTTGGCAACCTGAGGCTTTTCAGTTTTTCATTTATCAGTACATCTGCTGACATTTGGTCAACTTTCTCACTATGTCTTTGTGCAATTTTGTTGCTATTAGGGTGCTCTTAATACTTGACTACCATATATGATGAAAACATATGAATATTTGGTTTAGTGCCACTTAGTGTGTTCCATTTTATTTGTTTGCCACATAATTCTATGGGTGCATCTTTCTTGTCCAAAAATAAACAAACAAAGAATTTCCAAGGGTGCCTCTTTCTCCATTTTTAAAATTTTTGGTTGATAATTTTTTTTTTTATTATTATTTAAAGTTTGCACCCACCCCAAGACCTGGACTTTGAAGATCAAGAGTTTTTCTTCTAGAGCTTGCTGGAAGATTCGAATATATGACATTTGAGTAGGTATTACTCAGAGATTGTTGAACCCAAGCCAACGGGGCTGCCCCTTGGTGGCTTCCGTTTGGTTATTTTATTAACAGTGTTCTTTGTTCTGTAATCTATTTTTAAAAAATGTTTTTAAAGTCCTTTACAAATAATTAAGAAAAAGTAGATTTCAAAAATATGTTCATTATGTTTGATGGGTGGCTAAGAATTTAAAAGTGCTTTTTTAATGTGAATAATTAAAAAAATAATTTTAATTCTCTGTTCCTAAAATTTACTCTTGACTAACAAATTTTTTCGTTTTGCAATTTAAATTTTTAGAAACCCTAACCACATTTTAAAAACTAAAAAAACTAGTTTCCAAAATTTGGTTTCTTGTTTTTAAAATTTGGCTAAGAATTTTAAAGGCATCTACAAATGTCCATATAATTACGTGAACAATTACACATTTCGTTAAACAAAATCTTTGCAATTACTGGTTAAATGTTGACTAATTTTGCTGATTGGCTCTCCCATTTCTGTTTAGTCTAATCGTTTATAGACAAATTGCCAATACGATATTTTTTTCTGGATACCAAGATTTATTACCACACCTTTTATAAATTGATCGTCTGTTTTAAATGAAGATAATGCACCCCTCTGTTTCAAACTATTAAAGTTATATACATACATGTGTTGGATTTGAACGTGTTATCATGGAGAGAATCTTAGGTTAGCACCGTAGCAAGATTGGTGGGACCTTGTCTAAATATCATTTTAAATGAGAAAAAATGTCATTGGAATCATTCAGTTGTTCTAAAGTCAATCTATATATATGTTTGCCTGTATCTGCGATGGTCTATTTTAGGAAATTCATATTCAACTTCTCTGTTTTGTTTTTCTTTGTATTCTCCATACCTACAAGTGTTGCAAACGCAAAGAACCTTGTATTATTTGATTATGTATCATAGGTGGCCCATAAGCAGTGCTGTTCATTTTCAGTCAGCTTTTGTGGTAGATATTGAAAGATGTGGTTCATAAATGGATGTTATCTTCAGATCTATGCACATTCTGTTTGTCATTTAATTTCATTAGAGCAGATTGGCTTTCCAGTCTTTTGATTGATACAATGTTTGTTGTGTTCCAGCATTTGGTCAAGCCTGGTTCATACACATGGAAATATCACAGGCCACCTCCACGCCGACCACGATCACGGAGAAATCCTCCAAGCAGATCTAATATTGTGGATATGGATGCCTTTTTTGATATGTTCGAAGACTTAGAGGATTTGGATTTTAGTCCTGAAGATTTAGATTTTGAAGATTTAACACCTTTGGAGATGGCATTTGTTCTAATGCAGTTGGGTTGTGAAACTAACTCGTCAAGTGATGAGGAGAATAATAGTTTTTGAGCTACATTTTTTCTAGGTAGTTGTAACCTGATGTACGTTGGGTCTTCTTAATCTTTGCTATGATAGCATTTGTGGCCACCTAGTGCTGCCTCGCGTGCAGAAAGACTAGCTTGTAGACATTTTTAATTGTCATAAACGCCATGTTATTGGGGAACGATACTTTGCTGAGTGACATTAGTCATTTGTCCTGGGGCAAATTAGCTATTGAGTTACCAAGATGACGATGGTCTACTTATGGAAGACCTCTTCTTTATGCTTAGATTATACTATAACTTCTTAAGTGATATATTTTAGTGCTGGGAATTAGGAATATCGGTTACTGGCTATCTTCGTCATTCATAGATGATATGCAGAGTTCCATTTCACCCTGTTGATTACCCAGGCCAAGAATTCGCTCCTAATGTTTGATTTGTGCATTTACCGAAGTCCAGTGCCGACTGTTTTTTACCAGTTTGGTTGTTTGTTATCCAAGGATGCTTGTAAAAGTGAATGTTTATTTATCTGTTTTAAAGTAGTTTTTTTGTATGTGGACTCTCTCACATGATGCTTGTTTCTCGATTTTCTGTTTGCAATTGGGAAGTGTATTTTTTTGGTTCGAATATTTAGCTTCCTTATTTTCACATTTCTGTGCATCTGCTTTGTTCTCTGTTGTGTTAACTTTGTAATGAGATTCAAATTTTGATGTGATTTTCACATTGCAGCATGCATTTCGAGATGGCCGGTTGGAAGAGGTAGCACTGCGCCATATCGGGAATGAAGACGGTGTCACTGTTATAGCTAAAAATATTAGGTTTTGTTATGTGCATTTGCTTGATATTGTCCATTTCTTGTGCAACTTCGTCTTTTATAAATTCCAAGCTATTTTCAGGTTGTCGGACTTTCTCAGTGACTTGCATATCAGATGAAGAGCCATTGAATCAGGTATGAGAATACACTAGGCACTACATAATATTTCATATTTTAACATGATCATTTGGCATCTTTGGAAGGGGGGAACTGCAATTAACATTGAAAATTTATATTGCTGGCTGTGTCCAACCATCACATGGTCTTGTTTGGACTCTGAAATTCAGCATCTTTATCAATTGAAACCCAATATAATTATTAGAAAGAAACGAAAGTTTATTAATCTTGGCTCAACCGGTTATCACTATATTTCAACACTTGGTCTCTTGCCCCAAGTAAACAATCTAGGCCATGAAATGCCAAAATTTGTGTATTGTATTATATTTTAGTCTTCGGTTACACTTGCACTGAAGTTAAAAATATAGTCCTTGAAATGCCAAAATTTGTGTATTGTTAGTCTTTAGTTAACACTTGCAATGCAATCTAAGAGTTTGAAAACCAGTTTCAGATGTCGAAATGCTTGCTGGAGTTCGATATTGAGAAATGGAAGGTGGGTTATCGAACACGATGCTTCAAACTTCATCTTCCATGAATCGAAATAAAGATAAAGACATTATGTCAAACAGAGAAATGAATGTATTAATCCCAAGCTTATTTTTCCGATGATGCCAAAATAAAGGTTATCAACTCACATGTAGCGCAGCTCAATAAATTGTATGGCGTGCTACATGATGTTACTAAACATTGGAAAATGGCAAATGTATTGGTTTGTATTTTAAAAGGAAGATAAAAGAGAATGCCGTGTTTGGTTTGAGAGAGAAACTAGAGAAAAGTAAGATCAGGGTTAGATTAAATGTGTAATCAAATTTTACAAATCAAAGACTCTTTGTTTTTTCAATTATTATTTGGTTGCTGTTTCCTATTAGTAACTATTAACGAGGGAAATAAGTGCTTTAGTGGTATGATAGGGATTTTGTTTCTTGTTCTCCATTTATTTGATGCGTTTGGTGTAAGATGTCTTTTTTTGATTAGTTTCCATAAAATTTGGTCACTTGTTTTGTTTCTTTGTTCAATGTTCAATTTAAAAAAAAAAAAACAAATGTATAACATTAAATATAACATTAAAAATTAAATGTAATATCATGTATTTGAATACTTTTATCATAGTACTAAAAAAAAAAAGAAAGAATATTTTTATCATAAAAATTTAGTTTTATGGAAGATTCGATTTTTTTTTCTTCTAAATATTAAATATTAAATTGGAGATAATAAGACAAATGAAATGGTTATCCAACGTTCTTTTTTTCCATATAAAGTATTTGTTACGAGTCTAACTTTGAAAGTGGGTGTATAGGTTGTAATATTTCGTCAGGGTTGTTACTTTTCTTTTTCTTGGTATTGGTATAAAAGCTCGCAAACATAACATTTCATTAAAATTTAAAAAGATAGAGAA
Organism: Telfairia occidentalis; assembly: GCA_026257165.2. Lineage (NCBI taxonomy): Eukaryota > Viridiplantae > Streptophyta > Magnoliopsida > Cucurbitales > Cucurbitaceae > Telfairia > Telfairia occidentalis. The sequence goes on from JAOANK020000006.1 coordinate 4,189,493, forward strand.
TTAAGAAACTATTTTAAAGAAAGGTAGACCATTTAATTTGGGGATAATCACAAATAAGACAATTATGTTTAACTCTCCAATTTTTACAAATAGTTTGATTTAATTTTATAAAACATGCAAAAATTTTTTAGTCGAGGACATATGTCTTAACTAGTTAACTTATGCTCTTATAATCTTTCACAAAGTGATTTGACCGGGTTTGCACCAAAAAAATATGGATTCACTTGGTCTTTTTAATTTGTAAGGTTCATTATTTGGCTAAATTATATGTTTTAGATTAAAATAAATATATTTTTTACTCCTAATTTTATTTTTATCCTATATTTTCTTTAAATACTTCAATATATTTATAAGGAGATTCAAATACCCAACTCTTAGAAAAAGTAGATATATCTTAATCGCTGAGCTATACTTATATCAGCATTGATACATAAACTTTCAATTCCATCAAATTATACTTCAATTTTTACCTCTTTAGAAACTATTTTTAGAAAAGATAGACCATTTAAGGTGTGTTTGATATGATTTTTAAATCGTTTATGGATAGTAAAATGTATTTTTTTTAATTAACATTTTTTGTTAAAATTTCGAACCGTGATTTTAAATAATTAAAAATGTTTTTAAAAATTTTTAATAATCAAAAGTGGTTTGAAAATATGTAAAAATATATATAAAAAATAAATAAATATATTTTAAAAATTAAGTATTTAATTAATTTTCTTTTAAAGACACTTATATATTAAATATTTTACTTAAAAATATTTTAAAAAAAATTATACAAAAATAATGGAAAAGTTTGTATTCAAATGGTCAACTGTCCTATTAGATATTAAAAAAAAAAAAGATTTGGATGGCTGATCCAGAATCCTCCAGACGTCCAGCTTCAATTTCTTTATTAACTTCCGCTAACCTCATCAATAATAATAATAATAATAATAATAATAATAATAATAACCTTATTATTAATATTAACTTCTAGCTCTACAACATCCAATCTCTTTCTTCAATCCATTTTCTTCACTTCTTGTACGATAAATCTTCACGAACGAAGCTCGTCTAATGATTTATGCTCCACAACCCAACACCATCGCCACCCCATGGGCATAGCTGAATTTTTCACTATATTATCTACCTCTCAAAATGTAAGTTTGGAGTTTCAAATCCCCAAACTATCTATTTTGGTTTTGCTTCTAAATCTAACATTGATAAAATATATATATATATATATATATAATCAATTCATCAATTTTAACATCTAAACTTGTCGAGTTGTATTGATTGTGACCCTAAACTTTTAATTTCATCAAATTGGACCTTAGAATTAAATAAGTGTTGCAATTTTAATCCTATATTAAATTTTCGCTAATTCACTTATTCATTTGCCATTAATTCAAATTGGACTGTAGAATTAGATAAGTGTTTTAATTTTAATAATCTATTTAATTTTTTAATGATACTTCAAATAAAAAATTTTCAGATGGCAAAAGAAGATACAAAAAAATCTACTACTTTTAATTTTATAGCAGGAGCGATTACGACTTTTGCTGTTAAAACTACTCTTGCCACCGTAGAAAGAATAAAACTTATATGTCCAAACCCAAGTAGCTGATGGGTTGAAAAGAAAATCAATGAACATAATCTTTAAAACTTTGAGAAAATAAGGTTTTATTTTCCTTGGAGAGGGAATGAAGCGAATATCCTCCGTTAGGCCCTATATCTTCCTTCTATTCTTGTGTTTAGGTAATAATAATTCATCGCACCCATTTTCATATTCATTTCATATGCATCAATTTTTATTTCATAAAATCATATACTAATTCACTGCACCCATTTTCATACCTATTTCATCTAGACCACCCAATTTAATTTCCGAAAACCATACACTATTTCGGCGCACCCATTTTCATACGCAATTCATCTGCACCGTTTTCATTTCTAAAAATCTTACACTATTTCAACTCACCAATTTTCATAC
>JAOANK020000006.1:4197159-4207177 GCA_026257165.2 Telfairia occidentalis
ATTTTCAAATTTTTTATCATTTCAATTTTGCCATAATACAAAGTTTATTATTTATATATTATCTATAGAGGGTGCAAGCTTAACCAACCAAAACCAATTAATCCAACCAAACCGACCGAAACCTTCGTCGCTTTAGTTTAGAACCAGTTCAGGTTGGCAATTTTAGTTTATGTTGACACGACCCGCCCCAGATCACCCTCTTAGACCTATGACGTGTCATGCCGACAATGGATCCTAAGTAAAATTCGGAAGATCATATATATTTCCCTGTATATATAAGCATAAACCAACTTATATATACACACTTATCCTGATAAAAGTGCATCATAAATCAGGCGATGTTGGTCATGCATCCTAAACACATAACAATGCAGCGGTAACATGTACATATACAAAATACAAAGTAATCTAAAAAGACTAGTTGCAGTTGTCGGTCATGATTGTCTCGTACGGAACTCAAATCCTACCTGGTAGAAAAAATTTGGGAGAAAAAGAGCGAGCTAAAAAGCCCCGTGAGTGGAAGGGTTAATAAGAAAATAACATTGAGAAAATCAATACATAAATAACAATTATATAAAAGTCTGTAACACTGAATCACTTATAATGAATATCATATAACATAACACTGGATATCTGAGAGATAATGAATGATTAGCTTTTAAACATAGATCATAGAGTTGTGAAAATTCATCACTAAACTTGTACCCCTCGAACTTATCATAAATCCTATCATACTAGGTATCGAGTAATCTCATATGCAAAGCAGAGCAACATGTCATATGCGCCCAAAGCAAATCATATACCTAAACACACGACCCAAAGCCCATATGTGTAAAAAGGTGGGTCTCACAAACCTCATATATCATGTATATACACTATGGAAAACACATTTTCATAAGTGTATTGGGTAATCACCATCTGTACACAATTTAGTGGTTTGAAAACATTTCTAAATATTTTTCAAACCATACTTTAATCATAAACATTCTCAAACCATGCTTTACAAATTTCAATGATATTAATAATAATATATTATATAGCTTTCGTCGAAATAATTTATAATCATAATCAATAAATCTTTCATAAATCATGATACTAAATCCTGAAATCAATTTAATGAATTCAAGTTTCTGAACTTCATATTCTCAATAAATTGATTAAAACATTTTAGGAAATAAACACTCACATACTGCTGACATGGCTAATTTGGATCGTTAGCCATCCCGATTTCTACTTGGTCTATAATATCAATCTAATGGCAAATTAGTTGATACCCAAAATTCCCAATTTCTCAATTTATTTCAATATTTCTTTTTTTGGTTACTTATGTGGCCCCCACAATCCACTCCCATTTTCACTTCCTTCTATATTTCTTTCTCCCACGCCATACAGTGTTTGAAAAAAAAAAAACAAGTTAATTTCTTTATATTTTTTTTCCACTTTAATTCTTTTCTCTCACCTCACATCACCCTTATCTTTCCTCTCTTTCAATCAGAAACAAAATTCAAAGATGTACTTTTAAATTTCTTCTATCTAACTAACAATGTTGAAGCCACAATTCCATTGAATTTAACACATGGCACACAGTGGGACTTGAACCCATGCCCAAGGGGGCACAAAGACTTTTCCAGGACATTTTTACCATTGTGATACCAATTGAATTGAGTATTAATTTGGATTTATATATATCTATAATGAAATATTTTTACCCCTTGGTCCCTTCATAAATTTGTCTCTGCCACCATCACTCTTCCCACGTGCACTTCCTCCAAAAACCAACTTTTTAAAAAAAAACTTATTTACTGAAAATTATAGAAATGCTCTTACATATGTATAGAGAAAACCAATCAAATTTAGTTAGTTTTTCGAGTTTTGCATGAATCAAACCGAATAAATGCAAAACTGACCGATTAAATTTATATTAATATTCAAAATATATTACTAAAAGCGCTTAGCAACACAAATGGTTTCAAATCTCTTCGGTAAATTGCAAAATATATATGCCTATTTAACATGTCAATATTTGAAGCCATATTATTCATTAATTAAACAATTAATAACATGAACTAAAAAATAAATTCTAAAAGATGGATCTCAAAAGGTTTAGGGAAGCAGTAAAAAGTGAAATTTGAAAGATTTAACAAAAATTTTCTTCCATAGCTTGTTTGTTGATAGTCATGCTAAAACAAATTTGAACTGACTCTTATAAATTATAATTGGTTCAATTATAATTTTAGCTTTAATCTGAGTTTCTTTAATCTGAGTTTCAAATTATTTATAAACTATACCATTCATTCAATTCTTTTACTTTTATAAGAGGTTATTTTTATAGATTATCAAATCAAGCATAGCTCAAAGTATATCGAAATATTAATTTCACTATCAAGACGATCGGTTGAAGCAACAAAAATTTATATTGAAACAAAAGAAAAGAAAGAAAGCGATTTTTATTTATTTTTTTCAGAAATAAATTTATTAAAAGCATGAACGTCACCAACATCATCCCTTTAATTCAAATTTCACTATTAAATAAAAAAACAAAAACATCACTTTCCACGTGTCGATCAGAGAGCGAGTAATGCACTTATGCACATAACAAAGAGTAGAATCGGAACACGTAAGCTCCACTCTCCACAGACTAAAAAACCGGATTCGCATCCCCTACAACCAGATCCACGTGAACTCGCTACTCCCTTCATTCTCATTGGTCCACTCTCCGCTCCACTCTCTTCCCCCAAAAACCTCTAGTAATACCGTGGTATGAAAATTTTTTCCCACTAATTTCATTCAATAAAATAATAAATTATTTAGTGACATGTATGTATCAAATTATGAATGAATGAAGTATATACTCGAGAGCATTAGAATTTTTTTTGCCCATAATAATTCAAAAGGTTTTGTATTATTTTATTATTATTATTATTATATTTAAATATCATTTTAATCTCTATATTTTGGTTTTAGTTCATTTTGGTCTATGTATTTTAAAATGTTAATTTTAGGTGATATACTTGTTCATTTTAATCTATGTACTTTATATGCACATAATTTTTTTTGAAATGGAACAATAACTTTGCATTAAAGATTTATGTTATTATAGAATTTGCATTTAAATTTTAAAAATAAAAACCAAAATGATAATTTTTAAAAAATACATAGATTAAAATAGATATTTTAAAAATAGAGAAACTTGAAATCTAACCAAAGTTAAAAATATCGAGATAAAATTAAGTGTTTTGAAAGTACATAGACTAAACCAAACAAACATTCAAAGTAAGAAAACTAAAATGGTATTTAAATCTTATTGTTATTGTTATTATTTTGTTTTTTTTTTCCTTTTCTTTTTCCTTGGGCAATACCCCATGGCCCTATAAATGGGGAATTCCATTACTGAACTTTGTCTTTTCTCTCCACCTTCGAAACCCCATCTCCTTTCTGATCGTTGTAGGGTTAGTTTTCCCATTTCCTCACTTATTATTGTTATTTTTTTAACTTGATTTGTTGTTCGTTCTTTTTGTTTTGTTTTTGATTTACATGTGTTCCATTTTCCCCGTTTCTTCTTGTTGATTTTCAGTGAAAGGGGGGAAGCGAAAAATCATCATCTCGCTGGGAATTTTATGGTTTTTCGGTATCATCATCGATACACAGCGGTCGAAAAGGGTTTTTCCTCCTACACCCAACAACGAACAGGTTCGAGTTAGAATTTCTTTCATTTCTCTAAATTAATTCGTGGGTGTTCGATTCTTTTTCGCTTTCTGTCTGTTTTCGTGGAAATTGGTCCCTCGTGCTTGTTTCTGCAGAAAATAATTTTATGATGCTTTCTGGTCGATGCTTTGCTTTTTCTGAAGTTTTAAGACCGTACTGGCAGATTTTTGCATGTCAATTTTTTGTCATGGTGAGGAATTTCACTTGTTGGCCTTCAATTATTTGTCAAATTTGTCATAGTTTGATGCTTTTGCACATTGATTCATCTCCCTTCTCTCTGCTCATATGATGAATAAATTTGTTTTCTTAACTGCCCTGCCTTTGATTAGCCTGGAAGTTTTTGTTTTAACCCCTTGAAATGGAGTTGGTGTTAGAGTTAGACTTGGCACCGGAAAGTATGTGCATATTACCATTATTTAAAGAAGAATTCGAGGGCAATATGAAGAAATTAGTTTGTTTTTGACAGTTTACCCTAGGATCGTAATTTTGTAGAATTGTTCATGACTTCTTGTTTTGGATTTTCTCATCTCATGAGAGCTTACTGGAAGTTCAAGCTGAAGAACAGCCGATGTTTGTTTCGGTGTTCGGGTTTCGCTCATGAGCTTTTGTGGACAAGTCTTTTCATTGCATTCTCTCTTTTGAATCTATTTATCCCCCTTGCAGTTTCGGTATCTCTGTTAACCTCGGTTTGAAAAGAAATGCGGTTTGAATTCAATATTTGTTGGGTTGGTGAGAGCAAGTTTGAAATTTTTTTTTATACCATTTATCGATCCTCATCCTTATCCCTCTTGCTCCACTCCTCTTCTCTTAATAATGGTTTCGTGGTGAAGTTTTGATTCGGTCAAGGGGTTTGTATCAGTGGTATTTAGGTTGCAAATCTTAAATGGATTGAAGGATTGATTGACCAATAGCTTGCTTATATTTTATTATAAATGTCTAATGCTGCTTTAAATCACTAGTAATATTATTCGATTCACCGTATTCGACTGGTGGTTCTTTAATTCACGTGTATTCTTAGTAGTTAATAGCTCTATGTTTTAGCTGTCATATGAATTGGCTGTGTTAGCACTTGAGCTTCATCTGATTCTTTTGGATGGGAGTCTGGGTCATAATGCAAGAAGTGTAGAACATGTTCAGTTTTCATACAAAAAATTGGAAGAGATTTGTGCTTGATTAGCTTGACGAGAAAAGAAAATTGGGAGAGTGGAGGGAGAGAATTAGAGTTGTGAACTGGAGCCCATGTGAATTGTTGTCCAGTCATATGATTTTCTTTTCCTCCCATAGATGTTCAACTCATAATTTTCTGCAACCAATCATGTTCTAATTTTGAAAGTTCTACTGTTGGAAGTTCTACTTTTTCTGGATGGGGGATGGTTACATTACAAATAATCAAAATGAATAACCATGATTTGCTTGAAAATTTCAATTCGTGTGTTGTATCTATAATGAATCAATAACCACGATTTACTTGAAAATTTCTTCTTTAGTTTTGTATCAGTATGCTGATAGCTTGTTATGTACAGGAAAGGTGAAGAATGGAGCATAAAGAGACAGGGTGTGAAGCTCCTCCAGAAGCTCCCAAACTTTGCGCGAACAATTGTGGGTTTTTCGGAAGTGCTGCAACTATGAACATGTGTTCAAAGTGCCACAAGGATTTCATCATGAAGCAAGAACAGGCAAAGCTCGCAGCATCCTCAATCGGAAATATCGTGAACGGTGGACCAAATGACCATGGCAAGAAGCCTGTTGTAATTTCTCCAACTAAGCTAGAGACCATACCAGCTCAATCATCCATCATTCCAACTCAGGCATCTTGTACTTTGAATTCAAGCAGCAGCGTGGATAAGGTGAAAGACAGCCCAAACAGGTGCAGTGCCTGCAGGAAACGTGTCGGTCTAACAGGATTCAACTGTCGATGTGGAAGCCTCTTCTGTGCAGTTCATCGCTACTCTGACAAACACGACTGCCCTTTTGATTACCAAGCGGTCGGTCGGGAGGAAATTGCAAAAGCCAACCCCGTGGTGAAGGCCGAAAAGCTGGACAAAATATGAAGAGAACCGGGGATCCAAAAGTCGAGGTGAGGCGATGCACCACCTTTTTTTCTGTGTTGAATGAAATCTATGATGTTTTCTTGGTTGATGTTTTGGTGAAAGGGGTTGTGTGCAAAGGTTTGTGAGACATGTTTATTACTTGGAAGAGCATAATCTGTGGGATAATCCGCTGGAGAAATGGTGTCATTGTGATATTGTAGGTTTTGTTTGTAACCAACCAGTCAGCGTATGGATTATGCTACAGTTAAATTTATGCTGGTTGATTTTGCCTCTTGTGGTGGGTTTGAGCCAATGAAATTATGGATTAAAATGGAGACAAAAGTTCAAAATTTGATGATTATTGTAGTAGTGATCACAATAATCTTCATTATATTTGTTAGCTCTAAGTAATTGAAATGGACTGTTGTTTAGTTTCTGTACTTCTAATAGTCTTATTTTCATCTAATTCATATACAATTAACAACAAGAGACAGTCAATGCGGTGAATGAACATCTTATAGTTTGTTAGATAAATTATACTTGTTGAAAAACTTAGAAATGTTGATAGGTTTTATGACATGATTTTGATTTGATTTAAAAGTAGAGAGGATTAAGACTGAGATATATGTAATTGACATGATTTTCTCCATCCTCGTCCTTAATGCCTGTTTGATTGGGTAACAGTTTATGTGTATTATTAATATATCATCTTTTTTGAGAAATTGGGGATGCAAGTGCCCTGTCTCGAAGTTCAAAATTATTCTCCATCTGTCGAAGTGGCCTCATTTTGCTCGGAATGGTTCGATGGAATAGACATGTCTCCCTCTCTCTGAGGGTTCGAATTATTGATGTGATAACATTCTAGAAGAGCTAGAATTCTAACTTTATATAAAGATCTATAGATCAAGATATTATATCAAGTAGGTAGTTTTTAAGAGGCGTAAAGCTTTTCGAAAGGTTATAGAACTATGTAAAGGTTTTGTTTGACTAGACGGAGATTGGCCCTTGAGTGCAAAAGTGAACGGAACCGGGACGATCGTCGGCTTTATTTAATCAATGAAACTTGTCCAAAATGAGAATACAGTGTTAAATGAACGAACCAAACAGAAACGATGGTGAAGAAGAAGAAAGAATAAGCCGCAACAAAAATGGTGTGGCAGAAGCAGAACCCTAAAATACATAAAGAAAGAAAGAAAGAAAGAGAAATAATTGAGTTAGGATTAGGAATGAGCTGGGTAAACAGTAGCTGATATTTACTGCATCAACGACATGTCGTGATGGTATGTCGGAGGCTGGGCTGGGCAATTGGGTCAGTTTGAAACAGAACGGGTCGGGGGGGAAGAATGTGTTCCGGGCAGCGCCGGTCAGATTTGGCGGCTTCAAATGTTCAAAAAAGCCGAAAAAAAGCCAAAAAAAAATCAAAAATAAAAAAAGCTATGTTTTGCGTTTAAGTTCTTCTGCTCCAGCTTCCCATCTCCCAAAGCTCCCCCTTATCATTCATGTGAATCTTTATTTCTTTATGCCAATATCGCCTCCCCAAAATTTCTACTTTATTTAAAGGTTTAAAAATCTTATTTAGTCTCTCAATTTTTAAGTTTATTTCATTTTGATCCTTAGACTTTTAAGATGTTTATTTTGATCTCCAAACGTTGAAGTTTATTCTATTTTAGTCTTTTAACTTTCACAATGTTTGTTATGATCTTAGAATTTTAAAAAAATGTAACTATTTTAATCTTTTATCTTTATTTTATTTTTAACAAATTAATGATATACCTTTAAATACATGAATAAGTATGTTAATATGAGTAAGTATTTAAGCTACATAAGTTGAAGAAAAGTATCGAACAAATAAATATTAGATGATAAAATTATATATGAATGATCAAAATGATTACTTTTTATAAGTTCAGGGACCAAAATGAAACAAACTTGAAAGTTAAGGGACCAACGTGGACATTTGGAAGTTTAGAGACCAAAATAGAATAAACTTAATAGTCTAGGGACCAAAATGAGATTTAAACCTTATTTAAATGATTCTCATTTAGTTCTACTTTAGTCCCTTTTCATTATTATCAATCGTGAATCCGACACAGCTCAATAGATAAAATATTTACAATCATCTTAAATGTTGGTAGTTCGATCTCTCGACCCCACAATTGTTGAACTAAAAAAAATATTATTATCAATCGTTACTATATCAAATACATTTTTTTAGTTCAACGACATGTAGATGTGAGAATTCTAACTTTTGACCTTTTGGTTGTTGATATAATATATATGTCTTAACCAGTTGAATTATGTTCAAGTTGACACGTTTACTCTTTATATAATGATAAGAGGGTAAATATTAAAGGAAACAAAGATGAGTTTTCGTAAAAAAAATAAAAAAGTTTAAAGATGATTGTGAAATTTAATAACATTATAAGGATTAAATTGAATTGGTAATATTTTTATTCATTACATAATTTTGAAGGTAAATTCTTTTTTTTTTTTTGAAGTAAGAAATGATTTATGTCTTGTGCATCTCATACATTTCTTAATTTTTGGAAGTATATTGTTATCATTCGCATGTCTTATATATATATTTATATATATTAATAGTTATTTTTGTCTCTACTTTTTTGAGGTATTAATGATTCTAATTTTGAATACACAAACAAAATCAACGTATCTCCACTTCCACGTGTTGTTGAACTTAAGTAGAAAAAAATTTATTTAGATTGAATTGGAATTATAATTAGTTCTACCCTTATTTCCATTCTTGTAAAGAAAATGCGGAGCTATCTATTAATTAATTTGGGAGCTACCTGTACAACTACAACTAGAACACAATTCATTATTCAATAAAGCATATAATGGCTTGAGTAGACTAATTCAATGGTACTTTAAAAAAGCTTTTATATGATTTTTGTCTTTGTTAGGCAACTTAAAAGATTAAAAAAAAACAAAAAAACTATAAATAAATTCACCACATGAAAAAAGAAAAAAGGAAAAAAAAATTTCTAAGTGATTGAATCCTTTGATTTATATCATTGTCCCCCACAGCTACTTTAGGTGGCAATATTTTACTTTTCAACTTCTTGACTTGTTCATTTGAATTTTTTTGATAAAATGCTATATATATGCTGGTTTGATAGATATATCTATTTTTTTTTTCTTGTTTTAGGGATTACCAATCTCTAATAATTCATTCATAGGTGCTATATTGTTGCAATAGTCTTAAATAGTGATTTATAATTATATGTTAAATTACTAACTTTTTTTTTTTTGGTTCAATATATCTCTACAATGGTTTTTTTTTTCTTTTTCTTTTTTAAATTTTGTGATTGGTGATTTTTATTGAGAATTTACAATATAGTTCATTCAATGCAAAGGCGTGACGGGTACGCTAGAGTGCATGAACTAAATTAAAGTGATGAAAATAAATTTTCAAAATTGGATGAAATATAATGATAATAAAGACTACTACTAATTGATGGATGATTTCAAGCCACGGAGCCAATTTTTCATGTTGAAAAAAAAAAAAAATCAGATTTAAGATTATTTTTTATTAAAAAATATTTATTTTTGTCATTGTACTTCATTTTGCGAGTCAATTTTAACCTAAACCAGCCAAGGTCATAAATTTTTCCATAAACTAACAAATAATACACTCAAATTTGAGGTAAATAAAAGAAAGAGAAAGAGAGAAAAAAAAAATTCAAATCAGCAAAGAAAATGTTAAAACCTAACTAAAAAGTGCGTTTGACATCAATTTTGAAAAAAATATTTTTAAGTAAAATATTTATTATATAAGCATTTTCTTTTTTTTTTATAAAAAACATTTAGTTGAAAACTTCTTATAAAAGCACCTGAGCTATTTTTATCTATTTTTAGAATATTTCAAATAATTTTGTATTATTAAAAATTTCGGCTTAAATCTCATTTTGGTCCATAAACTTTTAAACTTGTTCTATTTTGGTCTTTAAACTTTCAAAATGTTTATTTTGGTTTATGAACTTTACGGTTTGTTCTATTTTGGTCCTTAAATTTTCAAAATGTATATTTTAGTCCTTGAACTTATAAAAAATAATCATCATGGTCATTGGTATGTAATTTTGTCATATAATATTTATTTGTCTAATGCTCGTCTTCAATTTATACAGTTTAAATACATGTTCACATTAATATGTTTAGTCATATATTTGAAGTTATATTGTTAATTTGTTAAAAATAAAAAAAATAAAGATAAGGACCAAAATGATTATTTTTTTAAAGTTCAGAGATCAAAACGAATATTTTGA
>JAOANK020000006.1:4220712-4230876 GCA_026257165.2 Telfairia occidentalis
GTGAACGTCTTAGGTTGCAACAACCTCACATTTTATGGAGTTAATATTATTGCACCAGAACATAGTCCTAACACTGATGGAATACACATCGGCTGATCATATGGGGTCACAATATCTAACTCCCGCATTGCAACGGGAGATGATTGCATCTCCCTTGGAGATGGAAGCAAACAAATAAAAGTCATCAATGCAACATGCAGGCCTGGACATGACATTAGCATAGACAGTTTTGGGAGATACACCAAGGAAGAACCAGTTGAAGGTGCCATAGTAAATAACTGCACCATAATGAACACCACTAATGGCGTCAGGATCAAAACATGGCCAGCTTCTCCAGCTGCTAGTACTGCCACCAACATACATTTTTGGGACATTATAATGATCAATGTTAGCAATCCAATTCTCTTAGATCAAGAGTATTGCCCATGGAATCAATGCAATCGACATGTATTGATCACATTCTCAAAACTTTGAGCAAACATCATCTTTTCACCTCTCATATAGAAATCATTTTGACTCTTGAGTATTTCATTTTAATTTTTCAGATTCCATCAAAGATTAAGATTAGCAAAGTGAGCTTCAAGAACATTAGGGGAAGTTCTTCAACCCCCGTGGCAGTCAAACTAATTTGCAGTGATGACTTGCCATGTGATGAAATAAAAGTAGCCGATATTGACCTCACTTATAATGGAATAGAAGCTCCCATAACATCTCAATGTAAAAATGTAAGACCCATCGTTTCAGGAAAACAAACCCATAAGAATAATTAAGCTTCGCTACTCATGTCATATAGAATAATTGTTGGGTTAATTGATATAAACCCATAAATAAGAATGTGAGTTGCTCGTGAGGAATGAATTTAAGCTCGTGAGTTCGAATTCTAATCCACATATAGTTGAAATAAAAAAAAAACTTCAATATCTTTGACAAATTTAGCTAATAAAATTGGGAGAATTGTGATGGGGTTTTGGAACATTGGATTTGAATCTAAAATGTAATGTGAGTTGCATTGTTTGATAATTAACGACACTAAAGATAATGTATATTTCACAAAGAAAATTATGAAAAATATTCTATACGTCGGATAAAAATAAATGAAAGTTTCCATTTGTTTAACACAAATTTATTGTTTCAGTTTGTGTTAGGATATGTTGGAACATTATTGAATGAGATCGCCACAATATGATCGTCTTTTTTTTAGTTCAACAACATGTAGGAGTAAAAATATGCATAGGTTGACTGTCATTGTCTCTTAATAACCGTTAGATGTAAATTTGAAAATCTATAACTTTCTAATAATTATTGGATATAAATTCAAAGTATTTTTACAACGAAAATATGTCAGTTACTTTTTGGTGGCTTCCTCAAATAATTTCTCATGTTTTTTGTTGCAATTTTCAAAAATAGTTTCTCTACTCTAATTTTTTCCAGAACAATTTCAATTATATATTAGAAAAAAAAAAAACATGTCAATTGTAAGAACAACTGAAAAGAAATCTTCACCATAATTAAATTTTTTTTTTCCCTAAAATCCTTATTTACCCATTTTGATTAAAAACATTTGAGAATATCACCCTGAATTGTCTATTTCATTTGAAGGGAATCAAATGATTTGATTCAGTTTAATTAATATGCAAAATATAGATAACTTGTTCATATATTTTATGAATATATCCGCTTTCAAAGATATAATGCATCTATTGGCACAGTTTATGAGGTCTCTTATTGTGACATAAAAATAACGTAAAATGCCATTACGAATCAAAAAATACAATATCGTTGATTTGAGTATAGTTCAATGGTAAGAGATATATATCTCTTTATTCTAGATCAATATTTGAAATCTCATTCCCTCATTTTTGCTGAAATTCTCATGTAATACTCCAAAAGGGGAAAAAAACAGCATACAAAAGAAGCATATACTCTTAAGACTATAAGATAAGCAATGTTTCCTTCATAACATGTGCCTCTTGATGTCTTCAAATCAATTTAAAAAATGAAAATCAAATTTCATATCAAAGAATCAAGCAAAAAGATCCTCTGTAATGATAGATTGTTCATTGTCAGTACAACCTTCTGGTTGAAACTGAAGTTGCTCGTAATTTAGCTGTCTTGAAGCTTCATATATAGCAATACCGACACTTACCGAGAGATTGAGGCATCTAACATAAGTTTCAACCATCGGAATTCTTAAAGTCCCTCCCCCAAATGGCTGGTTTTTGCAGTCTTCAAGAGCTTCAGGTGGTAACCCACTAGTTTCCGAGCCAAACAACAAGTAATCGCCTCTCTTGTACGAAAACTCCTGCATAAATGAAAGGGGAAAACAATCCCTGTTACTCATAATCGCTCTTAGCCCTCGAGCAATCGACATTTTACTGAAGAATCGTGTAAGGAAAAACGTCAAAGCAATGGGCACTTACTGAGTGAAGAGCAGTTCCTCTCTTTGTAAATGCTAGCAATCGCTTTTCTCCTTCCTATACATATCAAATGGATTGGAAGACATAACTCGATGGTGCGGGACGTTCAAAGGAAGAAACTCATAGAATGGTCGAAGCAAATTGAACTTTTGCACGTTTTCACTAATCTAACGAACAAGATGTGTGTGTGGACTACCTGTTTTTTGAAGTAGTCTCGGAAGTCTGCCCATGTGCTATGAACTTTAACAACAACGTATCTAAACCATGATGTTAATACTCGAAAACATTGAAATCGAACTATATAAAGTGACAAATTGGTTTAACAAACCTCAGTTAAACTCAAACAACCTTCAAGAAAACATAAAGCATAATTTCTTATTATTTAACTGGAAATGAGAGCAATAGAATCATATTCAAAATGCATCATGGGATACGGCCAGTAATCCAAACCAGCACGCTTTAACTTCGTGTCATCCACCTTAAATCCCATGGGCTGAAAAAGACGAGAGAGAGAAAGAGAAGATATGAGTGGAGTTATTAAAGTCAGCAGCAGCTTTATACATGATTTTTCTGGGGTCTACAGCTAAAATTTAGATGGAGATATCAAAATGATTGCGCTCGAAGTAGCGATGGTTCGATAGTCACCCCAACTAGATGTAGTCCAACAGCTGAAGCAGCACATGTTCGCGCAATGGAACCGGTGTTCCCAGGAATCTGTCAAGGACAACAGAAATCTCAGAGCCAGCCTTGAGGAATTGAGGTTGTCTGCAACCCAAAAAAAGGAAAATCGAGAAATTACGATTTGGAGTTGACCAAGTTCCATACTAATAAGCAGTACGTTTGTTTTCACATGGTGTGCATTTTGTTAGAAGAAGAATTCAACTTGGAAGGATTATATAAGAAGCATTTGATGTAACCACATTAAAAGTTAAAGATTAACATCACAAAATCTTTAGCTCAAATATGACATCAACGACAAATATGCCCGACAATTTTTTGAGCAATCCATCGTAGTTTCGACAAGAGATTGTTTCCTCGATCCTCACTGCTCGACTTGAAGCAGACTGTTGCCAAGCAGGCTTTGTCAATGCCAGCAGCTTTACCAATTCCAACTTGTCAAGCATTTAATATGATCTCTAGTTTACCACCAAGATCTTCCTAAAGTTTACCAATGAATTTGGTCTTAAACAAAACCCCAATTGGGATGTTGCAAATGCTTCTATGCTAGGATCCCTTGCATTAACTTTGTTTGTCCTGATGAGAAGTTTAAGTAAAAATGAACAAGAATGATTTAAAGAACATGCAGAAATCTAGGAAAAGCTACCCTACTCTATTGACTACAAGTTACAGTCAACTTCAAAGTTCTAAAATACAAACCCACTGCACATTTGATCAAAATTTTCCAATCACATGAAATTTCGTCCTTGACAATCTAACAATGCACCAGGCGATGTGAAACTTCTTCAAAGTGTTCAACCAGGCCAAAAAACCCCCAATACAAACAGGAACATTAGAGTTAACTAAAGATAGATATGAATTAAAAGCAGAAGGCAGAAAAGAATAGCAAGAAAAAGAATGAGGTGAGCAATTCAAGAAGTAAGGACAGGGGCACTAATTATATGCTTCATAAGTACCAGGGGAGAAACCAACACAACTTGAAGCAGCTTTGGCTGGGAAACCCCATTGAAGGCCTCACCAACACCTCGCGGTAGGGAACCAGAACCCTCCCCTCTTTCAGCTGCTCCATTAGCACATCAAAATCAAAACCCAAAAAGGAATTTCGACCAAATTGAGTGATTGACCACCAAAATTACAGATTACAGAGAGTATAAACTTACGTAAGGAGCAGAAGGGGAAGAGCCGGTGAGAGGAGGAAGAACAGGGATGGTGTTGCGAGTGGTTGAATTGGGAAAATAAGTGAGATCGAAGAAGAAGATGATGAGGCCTCGATGAGCGTAGTTGAAAAGAGGAAAATGAAAATGGGTTTAAAGTTCTGAGAGTGAATGTTGCTGTATCCATTATTGGCATCTTAGCAATGTTCTTTGTCTTGCGAAAGTGTGTGTATATATTATATATATATATTTTAGGTGAATATTTGAACCTATTAATTAAGGTCGTGAAATATGCTTTGATCAATTGAGCTATGTTAGATTTGGCTAAATACGTGTTTTACTTGTCATTGATTTCTTTTTTCTTTTTAATCTAGTTTCTGTTATTAAATGCTATTTGGATTACTTCTCAATTTTGATTTATTTTAGTCTTTATATTTTTAAAACATCTATTTTGATTACTATATTTTAACCTTTGTTCAGTTGTCTCAAAACTTTCAAAACATTCATTTTGTTTCATGTACTTTTAAAAATACATCATTTTGGTCTCTATTTTCTATACATAACGGAAGCCCTCTAAATCTCTAATACAATATTATGGTTGGATTTTATGAAATTTAATTTATTGAGTGTAGTGTTTTGAAGTTGTGATTAAAAAAAAAAAAAGAGATAAAATACAAAATAAAGGGACCAAAGTGATTAATTTTAAAAATGTATAGGGACCAAAATAGACATTTTAAAAGTTCAAGGACTAGAATGAATAAAAATTAAAAATATAAGGACCAAAATGAACATTTTAAAGGTATAGAACCAACATGGCATTTAAACCTATTATTTAAGGTATATTTGGGAGTGATTTTGGGTGACTTCAATTTTGTTACGACAAAAGTGATTTTAGTGATTCCAAAATCACTCCCAAACACACCCTTAAAAATTTAGATTTAATCACTTATGTTTGGATGTTTTTAAATTATTTCATTTTGAATGATGATTGTTAATTTGTATGACATGATATTTATTGAGTTGTAAACATTTAGAGGAGTACATTTTTTGTCAACTTAAATGTCATGTTAGATAAGTCAATTTAACATTCATCATGAACAAATACTCAAATGTTAAGGACTAAAGTAATTACAAACTCTTAAAATAATATTGAGTAAATTGAAAAAATATTGACTAAATCATATATTTAGCAAAAAATAATTAGGGTAATTGACAGATTTTAAACAATAAAAAAAATAAATATTATAGACAAAACCATATATTTAACAAAAAAAAAAGCATATTTGAGGCGTTTTAGTTAATAAGATAGATATAATGAGTGTCATTTAGTTGAATTTTATATAATTTACTAGTATTGTAGCACGTCGTTTTATTTTTATTTCTAATCTAATTTAATTATGTTACTTTTTCTATAAGCATATTTTAAATAATGAATACAATTTTTTTTTAATTATGTTACTTTTTTTTTATAGATATAAAATAAAAATAATTGAGTTTTTTTCCTTAAATAAAGAGATAATTTGAGTATTTTTAAAAAACTAAAGGTGGAATAAGAATGTGAAAATTAGTATTATTAGTATGATAATAGTATTACAAAAAATTAAAAAAACTAGTAATAGCATGATTTCTTATTAGTGTAGTTTTAAAAATAAATCAATGCGTATAGTCATGTACTAAAAATTTATTTAAATGATTTCTAAGATATAATAATTATATAAGCTAAAATACATTTATAAGAGATAATACTTGTGAACATAAAACATACCTAACAATATATTATCTTTATTTGCATTGTTTCAAGCATTTTCTAAAATTACAAAGTATCACAATTACATCAAAGTAATAAAATAAAGTAAGAAAAGAAATAATAAAAAGAGAAAAACAAACTTGAGAAGACTCAAATGTTTGTAAAAATGTTGAAGAGAGTCCTTTATATAGTTGTAAGAGATAAAAAGTTAAAATTTCATCACTAAATATAATTAAAGTTAAATTCATAAAATTTTAGAATTAATTTAAAGAAATAAAGAGACAAAAACTTTTTATATTCTAAATTTTTCTTCTTTCATGAGAATGTGAAAATAGATTAAATAATTAATTTTTATTTTACTTAATTTATATTTTAATTGAATGATAATAAATAAAGAAACTATAGCTCAATTGGTTAAGACATAATCCTCATGTCCTTTTTTCATTGAATAATAATAATAAAAATATTAGTATTTATGTTGGTGGGTGGATAGTGTGTCAAACGATTTTTTTTTAATTAATAAGTTAGCTATTTTAAAATTTAAAATAATATAATTATAATTTGTTTTTGAAAAAAAAATTATAAATGGTACATATAGATAATTAAAGAAGAAATTATGTAAATTGTAGAAAAACCTTTTTTGCATTCCAACCCCTTAAATTCTATTTATTTATTATCATTGATTATTTAAAATAAAAACTCTTTACATGGTAGCAATTTTTTTTTGCATTCTAATTTTTTAAATTCTACAAATTTACTATTGTTGATTATCAATTATTAATTAATTAAAATAAAAACTCTTTAGATTTTAGGAAAAAGCTTTTTCCATTCGAACCTTTTACATTCTATAAAATTTTTGTAGTTGATTATTAATTAATAATTAATTAAAGGAAAAAAAATCTTTAGATTGTAGGAAGAAAACTTTTTGCATTCTATTATTTTAAACTCTTTAGTAGTATTGTTAATTAATTTAAGAGAGAGAAAGTAATTTGAGATATAAATAAATAATTAATTAATAGTGGCAAGTTTAATAATTTAGAAATTGAGGAAGGGACATAATAGTCTAAAAGAGTTTTTTTAGAATCGTAACTTTTTAATATATTATTATAAATAAATTAGTTCATGAGAATTTTGAATTTTAGTTTTGAAGATTCAACAATTACAACAATTAATATATTTCATTGGTGCAATTTAATATCAGTTTTTTTTAGTTCAACAATTGTGAGGTTAGAGGATCAAACCATCGACCTTTGCGATAGTAGTAGGCCGTGTCTTGTCCACCAAGATATGCTCGGATTGACATTGATTTTAGCTATTTAGTCGGTGCTTTCAAGTAGTCTCTAACTTTTGTTCATGCTCACTAAAATCTTCGATCATCTTCTTAAGTTTTTAATCTTATATCAATACTTTAAACTCTTCTCACTGCATAGTTCTTATCAATCATTCTAAAAGTGTAAGTTGATGGGTTATAATAAATTTAATCGTATATCAATGCTTTAACTGTTTGCCCTCAAGTGTCTGTAGAAGGATGCGAGGATTATGATAGATGAAAGGAATGCAATTGGGAAAAAGTTAGAATCAATCATGATAAAATATGGGATCTTTTTTGTTTCCAAGCCACCCTCTTTCAATTATATTTTTATTTTCATGGGTAAAGAATGACGAGGACTATATGTATGTACACCGTTTCTTTTTTGCCAAATGCATCATTCTTTTTGTTAATCAATAACATGAAAAAGTCAATCAGACCATAGTTCAATAACATATAACAATATGACAAGCAAAATCCTTCATTTTTTAGAGTTTGTTATAGACACTACTGGTTTTACATTTTAGGTCATCATTAATTCGTGTGGCCACAAAAAGTTTGTTTTTTATGTTACTGCCCTCCATGACAGTTTTTTTTTTTTTGGAAGTTACCAATATTTAGTTTTTTAGAGAAATTTAACTGTTCTTCACACAAGCGAGTTAGAAACAACTAGCAGCATTTGGTTATGAATTTGTGTTTAGATAAATAGAAAGATATATATTAGTAACATATCACACGCACATTCACAACCCTAATAAGTCTTTTTAGTTCCATGGCCACTTGTCTCCTATTCTCTAGTTGATGTAGATATATATAAAGCACTTCCAATGCAAAATAAAACATCATCTTCTCACCCAATTTTCCAAACATCATACGAAAAAAAAGAGCAAATACAACATGAGTATGATCAAATCGAGCTTCTTCGTTGCTACATTCTTGACGTTATTGTTAGCACTAACTGCTAAAGCTCGATCACGTGTCGATGTTGTTTTCCATTTGAGGAAATATGCTGTTATGGTGTCTGGTGCTGATGTCACTCAAGTAATTAGAATGCAATGAAATGCACATCTGGTTGAATTGATCAATTGTTCATTTATTTCTATTACTTGTGAAATGCAGGCTTTGGAAAATGCATGGAAAGAAGCATGTGCATCGATTCGTCCAAGTGCATTGGTGATTCCGAGAGGAATATTTAGAGTCAACAAAGTGAACTTTAAAGGCCCTTGCAAAAGCCCTATTGAAATTCGACTTCGAGGAACATTGCAGGCTCTACCACACCCCCACGGAGATAGTTGGATTACATTTTCGTATGTTGATAGATTGACGTTATCAGGTGGAGGAGTTTTCGATGGTCAAGGAAAAGCAGGTTGGGAAAAGAATGATTGCCACAAAAACATAAACTGTGGTGGCCTTCCCATTGTAAGCTCTAAGCCTTTGGTTTTCTTTTTCAATAATCAAAGATGCATCTTGTTGATTTTGAGAGGGCGGTTTGTCAAATGCTCTTAATTTTAGAGAAAATGTTTAAGCTACACAAAGTTGAACAAATTTTAACCACCAAATTTATTCTTTAAGTTTGTGAATTTTGATTAGGGGTAGAGTGAGGAAGGAAGGGGACAATTGCCGCTACTAGTTATCATATAAAAAAAAAAATTAATTTTTCAAAGTTTTCTTTCTCATTTGTCAAAATTATAATATTATAAATATAAAAAGTTAGAACATAAAATATTGCCTCTCCCTATAAATGTTTATGGCTCCTCATCTAACTCTAAGCAAAATTTTGATCCTATAAAATGAGAAGAGTTTAAGATTCGACTTCATTACCAATTCAACCGTGAAGAGAATAACATCACTCGATAGCAAGAACTTCCAAGTGAACGTCCTAGCTTGCAACAACCTTACATTTTATGGAGTCAACATAATTGCACCAGAACATAGTCCTACCACCGATGGAATACACATCGGCAGATCAAATGCAGTCACAATAACAAAGTCCCACATTGCAATAGGAGATGATTGCATCTCCCTTGGAGATGGAAGCAAACAAATAAAAGTCATCAATGTGACATGTGGGCCTGGACATGGCATTAGCATAGGCAGCCTTGGAAGATACACCAAGGAAGAACCAGTTGAAGATGTCATAGTAAAAAATTGCACAATAATGAACACCACTAATGGTGTCAGGATCAAAACATGGCCAGCTTCTCCAGCCGCTAGCACTGCCACCAACATGCATTTTTGGGACATTATAATAGTCAATGTCAGCAATCCAATTCTCGTAGATCAAGAGTATTGCCCATGGAATCAGTGCAATCGACAGGTATTGATCACATTCTTAATACTTCGACAGAAAATTATCTTTTCAACTTTCATATATGTAAACAATTTTTACTCTAGAGTGTTTCATTTTAATTTTTTAGATTCCATCAAAGATTAAGATTAGCAAAGTGAACTTTAAGAACATTAGGGGAAGTTCTGCAACCCCGGTGGTAGTCAAACGTATTTACAGTGGTGACTTGCCATGTGATGAAATAAAAGTAGTCAATATTGACCTCACTTATAATGGAATAGAAGCCCCTATAACATCTCAATGTAAAAATGTAAAACCTATCATTTCAGAAAAACAAAATCCTAAAATTTGCTCTTCTCCTTATGTATTTCCATAAATTGGTTCATTAATAATAATACTTCAAAATGATAGACAACCTTTCTTTCTGAATGAGGACTTTGTTGTGTTACAAGTTTAAACAAGTAGCCAAAATCAGCTATAGTACTCATGTCATGTAAAATTGTCGGGTTTGTTAATATAAATGATCCATAAATAAGCACTTTGCCGACATCATCATTAATTATTATCCATTA
>JAOANK020000006.1:4261425-4276445 GCA_026257165.2 Telfairia occidentalis
GACCAAAAAAGGAAATTAAGAAAAGAGTGTTTGAATTCAAAAAAGCCTATTAGGTTGTTGGATGTGGCTCAAGAAAACTTCTTTCAAGAGAGGAGTGATTGAAATGAGAAGATAAAAACAAGTAATGGTTTCACACTAAAGCAAGCTATTAAACAAAATAACAACAATATAAGATCAAGATGGAGCACAAGTGGAAAAAGGGAAGATATCAAGATAGTGTTCCTTAGTGATTACTTGATACTAATTTTTTTTTTTGTTTTTTGAGTTCAATATTTGTAGGGATGGAAGATCGAACCATCGACTTCTACAGTGGTAATACATGTCTTTAGCCACTGAACTATGCTCGGATTGGTTAATACCATTTAATTTGCTCCTTTATGATATGCAAAATGTATATGAAAGACTCAAAAGCAATCATTACTATAGTAATTCTAATCATGAATGCTCATTTGGATAGGCAGTTCATGTACATGGAGATTTATGAAGCTCTCAAATAGATCCATCCAAACTGCCAGCTTTTGTTCTATAAAAAATTAATATTGGTCAATTGTGGGGGACAAAATCACCAAATTTTGTTTAAATTGTCTTAGGAAGGGTGATCAATCCCAAAATCCAAGAACTCTATCATGGTGAGTGATTTTTGCCCTATTAAATCTTTTGTAATGTTATTTATAAAATAATTGCTAACGTACTTGTTAATAGAATGAAGATCATTCTTGATTTTGTTATTTTTGCGAATCTAAGTACATTTCTCCCTAGTAGATTAATTGTGAAGAATATTATACTAGTTTTTGAACGCCTGCATCACATGATTCACATCAATTGCTCATCTAATGAAAATGGTTTCGCTTCTCTTAAAATTTGGATATGAGTAAAGCTTATGACATGGTGGATTGAAGTTTCTTATAGAGCACGATGGTAAAATTGGATTTTAGCCAAAGTTGGATAAGCATAATTAAAATGTGTGTTGGAGTTAGTTACTTTTTCTATATTGATAGATGAGAAAAATTTAAAATCCTTAAACTGAAAAGAGGATTTGAGAAAGGGACTCCCCACTATTAGAGTTTATCAAATCTCCTAAGAAAATCAGTATTTATAAGCTTGATCTCAAGTTTGTCTATCTCTCAAAATGCACCTGCTATCAGTAATTTTCTTTTTTATTCATATGATAACTTGTTATTCTTTTAG
Source organism: Telfairia occidentalis (assembly GCA_026257165.2). Lineage (NCBI taxonomy): Eukaryota > Viridiplantae > Streptophyta > Magnoliopsida > Cucurbitales > Cucurbitaceae > Telfairia > Telfairia occidentalis. Next base: position 4,262,614 of record JAOANK020000006.1, read on the forward strand.
GCACAAAGAGATAAGGTAATATAAATTCAAAGAGTACAGAAAGTTTATGAACATATGCTACAAGGAGGAGATCATTAACTATGACGCAAATCAACGCAAAACCAAACATAACTCAATTAGTTAAGATATATTTCCCTAACCCAAATGTCGTGGGTTTGAATCCCCACTTCCATATATTGTTGAACTTAAAAAAAAAAAAAAAAAAAACACTACGGCAAATTGGCAATGGCTTCTGGAAATATAATTGCTTGGGATCATGGAAAATGCTTAGGAGCATCATCTTCTCTTTCAAAGAATATATCACGATCCTTCGTTTATGTGAAAGAGAAGGTTTATAAAATCTAACAGAGATCGAAAGGAAAAACTTTTTCTAGAGGTGGGAAAGAAACTTAATCAAAGTTGTCGCACGAGCAGTCATTACGTATATCCTTACTTGTTTCAAACTACCTATGAGTTACTATCGTGAACTCAATTGTTTTTTACAAACTTTTGTTAGGGAAGCTCGAAAAAGGCAACAAAATACCTTGCAGTTGAAAGGTGTTGATAAAGCTAAAAGACATGAGGAATAGGTTTTAGAGATACCCAAATATTTAACCAAGACACTAAAAGCTAAGTACTTTCCAAATGATTATTTGTTGTAGGCACACCGAGGACGGAGCCCTTCTTATGTACGTACAAGCATCATCTGGGGAAAATAATTGGCCATCAAGGGTGGTCATTGGATCTCTATAGAAATGACCTTTAAACTTCGATCCTTACTTAGACGTCTCACAAACACGAGAGTTAGTAGTTTGTTGACGAACAACAAATAATGGAAGAAGACAAGGAAGCCTAAGGAACTTTTCACTATGAATGACGCCTATATCATCTCTACCATTCTACTACATAACATTGAGGTTGAGGATAAATTATTTTGGCACTATAACAAGAAGGGGGATTCATTCAATAAAAAGTGGTACAAAATTGCGATGAACGAAAGACAAGAGACTTCGTCATCCAAAAGAATTGAAGGTGAAGAACAATAGAAAGACCTCGAGAATATGGATAGATCCACAAAGATTTGGATTAAAATCTTAGTGTGGTGAGTCGGTCTAAATACCATCTAATCACTTGTTCATTTACTTGACACTTCATACCTTGAAATTACTTCTTTATTTGAAGGGCACTTACAGAACTCGCCAAAGCTAAAATGAGGGTGTTTATAGTAGCATTATGGGCGGGGCGCCATGGAAACATCTGCAATGCAACAATTAGACACAAATCGAAAATCAGATCTTCAACCAAATCGATGGAAAGCACTGGAGCCTCATACGTTCAAATTCAATAAGGATGTTGCCGGCGGGGCTAGGGGCAGTTACCTGTGAAGTTCATTGCAAAATCATGCCCTCAATTGAATGTTATTTGCAACAGAAAGGAACAATCGAGTTTACGAAAGCTATAGCATTTAACGAAAAATTGACTTGTAGTGTGTGAGAACGAAATCTGACCTATCAATGAGAATATCAAGGAGAAATGGAAGAGATGAAAAGTCAAGAGATTTATAATTATAGAAACTGCAGTACAGTTGCAAATGCCTTTAACTGTTCATGTTCGAAGATCCAACACAACAATCTAGCTTTATAATTGGAGAACTTCCATCAACTTCCCATTGTTAATTTTGCTTTTCATGTTCCTCCATTCCTTATTAATTATGAAGGAATTTGGAATATATATGAATACAATTATTGCACCATCTACTTTTGAGGTCCATCTCTAAATGGGCATCACTCAGATTCCAACAACACCCAAGTGGGAAAAACACAAAATCAATCATCAAGCAAGAAGGATATCATATTGCCCATTGTGATAAATAAAGCAAACAAATAATACGTCTATACAATGGAAACTACAGTATTTCTACAGCTTGGCGTTCGACTCTCACCTAAATACGACCAAAAAAGCTCCTACAAAACTTCCGTATTATGTCGGTCCTGCTATTTGGATAGTAGAACCATACCCTTTTCCTTCCTTTCTAAAACGGGAGAATTGGCTACAACAAAATGGGACGGGGGTTTAAAGAATGGCTCTTAATGTGTACATCTCTATCCAGATGCTCCGGCAGCGCTGCGTTTATCGTCTTCTCCTTGCTCTTCCTTGGAGAATTCCTCGATTAATTCGCGCTGCCTTGGAGTAAGGCTCCTGAGGATGAAAAGACAGTGCATTTTGGTAAACATCATCTCCCTAGGAAGAAATTAAAGAACAAATGTGCAACCCTTTAAACGCATGTGTCGAGTAAACTTACGTCGGTATGCTGACATTGAAGTGCACATATTGATCACCGAATGAGTAAGAGTTCCTAGTTTTTATTCCTGCAAAACGACATCATAAAAATGGATTAGTTATTAGTAAGTTACTTTTTGTTGACCACCATCATCATGGTAGGCTTGGCATTAGCCAAATATGTAAGGGAAGATATGGAACTCGACAACGATGAGATGAACTGAAATTTTGTGAATGCAGTTGAATAGTAAATAGTTTGAAATCAATATGTCTGAGTAGTTGATAATTAGAAACTTGCACAAAGGATCTTTCAGTGAACAAAAATAGCTAATAGTTCTGGTTTTTTAATATAATTATAGTCAACCTTTAAATACAATTCAAGAACCGTCTAATTAATCACAACAAATTTTAGTGCAATTACTTTCGAACAATCACATTACGAGGTTCTTAAAGCACACAGCAATCAATAGCAATATACGTACAAATATACCCATACCAACATGTAAGATCCCCAATCAGGAAAGAATAATTAGACATATTTCATACCATAATACTTCTACTCAAAACTATCAAAATAATTTTTTTTTTCTGAGAAGCTATAAACATAATAGTTATTCTATTGCTATGGTGTTGAAGCTAGCTTATACGCATCTCACCAAATTCTAAAGAACAATTGCATGACCCTACAAAAGTTTGACTTGACATCAATACTCTAGAATATGTGATATAATACCTACGCAGCCATTAATTAAACCCAGAACATGCCCTTTTGATCACTAGGGAAAGTTAAAAGTAGTTTGTTATTGTGAAATAATCATGCCACACATCAGATTGGAAATGCTCCCCTTCTTTTGCTTTACCCCCTCTTCACAACTTAATCCTTGTCATGGGAATCAACAGTCTATATCCTTTTCCTGTTGAAAAGGGCCTAGTACTAATTTGTCTTTTGAGAGATCTTTCGGGTTAGAGCGTTGGGCGATTAGACTCCTCAGCTCTCCTTATTTAAGATGCGTGGTCATTGCACAGTGTCTAGTGGCATTTGTCAGTTCAGTTCTCTTGATTTTTCCAAGTTTTTTCGTGCCTGTATTATTTCAATTAGCTTCTCACCTTTTCTACTGATCAAGATCGACCTTCCCCTTCTCCTCCCCTTTTCCCCCATTACTATTCCCATCTTTGGAAGACATAGATCCTGAAGGAAGGTCTGGTTTCCACCTTGGCTTGTCTTTCTAGGGAAAATGAACAACGCTGACTATTTTCATAGATTCTCCTCTTTGGTGCTTGGGCCACATTGGTGTGATTCATTTAAATACGCATCAGAAGATCTCAATCATTTTTTTTGTTGAGGTTCATTTTCTCATAGAAGTTAGCACAGTTTTGGAAGCTCTTCTGGGTTCCTCAGCATAATTCTGAAGCTATTATAAATGTTGAGGGCAAGCTATTCTAAAGCTATTATAGTGAAGAAGGTTGTCATGCATTCCCCTCTTGAGGAGAAGGGAGAGCTCTTGCGGCAAGCCAGCTTCTTAACGATTCTTTGGAACATATAATAGCTCAAAAGAAATAGGAGAGTTCTCTAAGTGTAGAGGATATTTCGAAGGAGATCTCGCTTAATGCCTATCTTTGGCTGTCTGTGAAAAAAAAGTTATACGATTCTTTATTGATCTCTCCTGCTGAAATCTCCTTAGCTTTTGTCTTCAGCATTTTGTTTTTTGGGCAGTAGTTCAAAAATTGGTTCTGCAATTGGCTTTAGATCCTATGGCTTTTCAATTCTTGAGGTTCTGACTTTGTGTTCACCATTGGGTGTCTGTCTCGCTCATCAGGATGTATTTTGGCTTGTGTTATTTTTGAGGACCTTTACTATTTGGTGTTTCTTTTCATTTTTCACATAAAAAATAACTTTAAAATAAAATTTAAAAAACAAACATTTAGAGCCGCTTTTTCCAAATATTTATCCAGTAGGTTTTGAGCCTTGTATCTTTTATGACCCATTATTTGTTGCACTTCATTTATCCAAGTGAAAGTTGGTTTCTTGTACAAAAAAATATATATATAACGACAAATTTGTAACCTAACAATCATTTCATGCTACTAACAAGTCTATAACTCTTTCCAGTGCGTCTTGAAGCCTACAAAAATTATATTGGCAAACAAAAATTCATTATATTACCTTTCTTCTTCAGAACAACCTTCTGTCCAGGTTGAGTGCCAGGACGGACCTAATAATTAAAAGTCAATATAGTCAAGCTAGCATTAAATCCAAAATAAAGATAAGCATGATTAGCAACATTAACATATTGCCAAACCTTAAGGACAACATCTCCCGTTAGAGTTGGAACCTGGATAGTGCCTCCCAATATAGCCTGCACCGCGAAAATGAATTAAGTACAAGTAGAATCTAAGATTTGATACTGGCATAATAGCAAGTCTTGAACCATATAAAATTAACAACCATTTATAAAATGAGAAGTACAAGCTTCATCCTCCAATGATTCCTGATATATTACACACACACATACCAAAAAATCACTTCAAAATTTGGTTTAAGATTTTTCTTTTTTAAAGAAAAAAAACAAGCTTTCTTCCAGAAAAATGAAAAATAGTTTCTAAATTCTGTTAGACCTTTCTATGTGAAAAAATAAGTGTCATCTTAAAATCTAAATGACTTTGTCAAGCCAACTCCCAAAGTGGCCTCTATTGCAAATTTCATACGCGTTGGTACTTTTTCTGTTGATTCCTCGATACTGTTTTAGACTAACAAAGTAGCTTAGGGTACATAGATGAAAGAAAAATAAAGTCAATCAGTACTGCAGTAACCAATTTCCTTATAGTTTGGGATAAAAAGGATAGAACCACACAACACAAAATAACTTCATAAATTTAGTCACTTCCTTATATTCAGCAACTAATTAAATAGAAATTACTACCTGAGTGACACTTAAAACAGAATCTACATGAATGTCAGAGCCTTCTCTTCTGAAAACTGGGTCTTCACGAACCTTTTTTTTTCAAATGAACCGAAGGATTGTCACATCAGCCAAGGGAGAAAAAGGCCAAACAATATAGAATTGAAAGAGGAAACTAATGAATGAAAAATCAAAGTCACCTTAACAGTAACATATAGATCACCAGGTTGATTTCCATCAGGATCTGCACCTCCACTCCTAAACACCTTCATAGTTTCATTGTCACCTATCCCTGTAATAAGCCATCAAGAACTCCAGTCCAGCATTGCCCCACACAAGTGTTGAAAAAGCGAAATAGTTTTCCCTTTCTAAGTAAGGTCTAAAAGATTAAACATTGTAAGGGAACAAGAATGACTTACCTGGCACTATGTCCACCTTAACAGATTTCAATCTTCTCACAACTCGTTCTCCATTACAGGACTTGCAGTAGTTCTGAAAGGGAAAAAACAATATATGAGAAACCAAACTTTCATGATGCATAGATTAAAAAACAGACTAAACAAATGGTGGAACATACCGATACAATTTTTCCACTTCCACCACATTGCGAACATGTAGCTTGCATTCTAAATGGACCAGTTTGCATGTATGTCTAGTGTTTAAGCATGACCAACAAAATGGCTTAGAACTCACAAAACCCACATTCATAGGAAAAGGGAGTTATGGATGTAGAACAGATAAGACTAACCATGCCTGAGCCCTTACAGCGTCTACATGTCTCAGGTCTTGTTCCAGGTGGAACACCACTTCCACCTGAAAACACAAGTCATAAATCTTATCAAAGAACTATGGCAGGCAACATAAAGACAAAGTTTCAAGAATCAAATAAATTTGGCGTACCACATGTATCACATGGCACAGCAGCATTAAATGACACAGTTTTTGAGCATCCCTGGACAGCTTCCATAAAGGATATTTCCAAAGCAACCTACCAACACAAACCAATAATAATAATATGTGTGCTGCCTAGGAATGAAGCCTAAAGCATATAACCAAATCAGGTTTGTTAGCACCTTGATATCTTCTCCACCAAAGTTCTGGCGAAAAATATTAGTGAACTGATCTCCACATGCAGAAGCACATGAAAAAGAGTATGTAAGCTTTCAAGAAAACATAGTTCATGAAAAAAGAAACTCAATAGAAAATTGGCTTACATCAAATCCCCGAAATATTCCACTAAACGGGTCAGCGCCTTCACCAGGGAAGCCATGATGGTCTTGTTGTGTAAATGCTTCATGCCCAACCTACGACATTGCAATGAAAACAGATTAAGTGCATCTAAAATCTTGAATGATTACTTTTTAAGAAACAAGTTATCTTTTTAGAAGACATCAAAGCTGCCCAAAAAAGAAAACACAACAAACAAATTAAAAGGATTTACAAAAATATCTCCAGTTCGCCACTGATGGTTGATCATAGATACAAAATAATCTGGTAAAGAACTTCAAGAAGAAGAAACAGAGACTATGATCAGTCACAAATATCTAAGTTATTTATCCTCCCTTTTGAAAAATCTATTGCTTCTCTCTAGACTATTTTCCACAGACTGCTTTACTTGCTAAATATGCTGAAATCGTTGAGCATAAAAAATATACATAACCAACGCCAATGTGGTTTGGAATTCCTAATAAACAGGTAGAACTTAGAAGTTTCACAGAAATGTAAAGAAAAAACTAATTGGTTTGTTTCCTTTTCCTTTTTTTTAACTCAACAACATGTTGAGGTGAGGATTTGAACCCACGACCTTTCGGTCAGGGAGATATGCCTTAACCAATTGAGTTATGACAATTGGTTTGCTTTCTATAATAGAAGGTGGATAGGAAAAATTATTCGTGAGTTGAACAAATGAAGACTTCTAACAGCCGCAGACCTTCCATTGTATGCTAAAAAAATAACTTTTAGATCATCACATCATCTAAACCTTAATGTGGAATGTGGAATGTGGAATAATACCTCATCATATTGTCGACGTTTATCCTCATCTTTTAAAACCTAACACCAGAATGACAGAATTTTAAAAACTTAAATAATAAAAAGAAAAAGGAAGGTAGATACTTATATGCACATCTCTGCAAAACCGTAGATTTGTGGAAATTACCTCATAAGCCTTACTAACTTCTTGAAACTTCTTTTCAGCATCAGGGTCTTCCTTGTTTGTATCTGGATGAAGCTTTTTCGCAAGCTGCCAAAAAAGAAAGTTCAATTCTTCACCATAAAGAAACTGCTCAGTCTTGACTCTTAACAATAATTTCACTCGAAGAATTCAATTTTCTTATTAAAAAATATATATATAGAATAGACATATGACTTACTGAATAACATGCGGTCGAGCGAAAAAAATAAAATTCCAACTTCTTCTAGAAAGAGACTTATTGCAGTAACTTACCCCGTAGTATGCTTTCTTTATTTCTGATGCAGTTGCGTTCTTATTCACACCAAGTGTATCGTAAAAATCTCTAGATGCCATATGTGCTGATTCAAAAAAATTAATAGTGATCAAAACTTAAAGTATTCATTATACGTATGTATTGTGAATTTGAGAGCAAAGAATAGGAGTAAAAAGGAATAAATGTTTACAAAGAATAATGCTAAAGTCTCCCACACAATTAAGCACAAAAAAGGATAGGAAGTAAATATTCTGAATGGTGTACAATCTCATACCAGTGCCATGAATTAATTTGGCTTCTCCACAGTTGGCACCAAGAACACCCAACTGAAACCAGTTCTTTTTATTCGCTGCACCACAAAACACAGATAAAGGAGATCAAATCAACCAATCAGCCAGATTTCAAATCCAATCACAGAGAGATATACGTCCATCTCGCTTTTAAAACAATGAGAGAAGAAAAGTTTTCAATAATGAATAACCAAATTTGCAAACTTTATTTGCTTTAATTCGACGTGGATAGAGTGGCAGGAAGAAAATCCAGAGATTAGACCATGGGTAAAAACAAATATATACCATTCTTTGAGGCGCAATTTCCGAAAATAACAGATGTGTTGCAAACCCCAGAATTGAATCGCCTACAACTCCCTCGAAAAATCGCGTAGCTCACCTACAACAACAAATCAGCCTCCAAATAAAACACAGAAAATCATGAAATCAAGGATTCGATTAGGAGATAAAAAGCACATGAAACAAACGTACGGAACTCCCGGAATCGGGGATGAGGTAGGATGTGAAGGAACGACGAGTCAAGGAACGGAAGAGCCTGACGCCATCGGAGCGAACCATTTGGAGCTACGTGACGCAGACCGTCACACTGTATATATCAAGTTTTGTATGTGGGTTGTACAATGAATTTAGGGCTAGGAATTGGAGGATATGGATATGAAATTGACGATATGATAAACCCTGCAAAAAACCCTAATTGGGGAACGAAAGGCGGAAGGTTCTAGTCGAGAGAAGGGGAAAATCGAGAGGAAGAGGAAGAGAATCGATCGGCTCTTTTCTTTCTATATTTTTTTTTAGCTTTTTTTGGGCATTCAATGGAAGAAAAAGGCCCAAGCTTTCCGGAAAGCACCTCTAGCAATTTGTCGCATAACTAATTAAAAATACTTTTTCGAATTTTTAATAATAAAAAATAGTTTAAAAATGTGTGAAAATATATAAAAAAATGTTTAAAGTTTTTTTAAATTAAATGTTTAATAAATTTTATGTTGCACGTCACTTTTAATTTAATCACTTTTTTATAAAGAAATATCGGTAAATATAGTATTTTTATTTTTTATTTTTTAAAAATATTTTTATATTAAATTTATTTAATTACACTACATTCAAAAGTAATATTATTAATGGCAAATATGTTTTTTTTTTTCATATTACGTATTTTAAAGAATTTCAATTAATTACTTTTAAGTCTTTTTATATATATATAATTCATCTCCCTTATGTTTCTTCAAAAATAACTTTTAAATTAATCCAATTTTTTTATAGCTCCTTTTATTTGTAAATAATTTTTTTGTAAAATACTTTTGATTTCTTAAAATTACTCAAGAAACTATACGAAACACTTTTTAAAATGTTAATTTTTTCAAAAGTGTTCATAGAAAAAATAATTTTATTTCAAAAACACTTTTTTTTGTAGTTATCCCAAAACACACCTTTAATCTCTACGGTTTTTAAGTGTACATGAAAGAGTCGAGCTCTCTGTAACCAACTCGACACAACTCTCCTAGGTGCCAAGCCAACCTACGTGTACATCACCGGCAGATCTCACATTGTTGTAGTTGTTGTGTTAAGCACGAACCATCGGAAGTGGTAGAGTGACACCCATAAGGTTCCTTATATAAGGTAGAACACAGTTCACGTGCATGTACACAATACCTACTTAGTTAACCTTGACACTTCCTTCGACTTACATCGAAGCGTGTTAGGGCACCACCACATTGATATGGTATTTCTCTCTTGCAGGACACACCTCAGATGACTCAGCATCCACCTCAATTTTGCATCGAGAAAACTCACCCCCTACCGAAATCTCACATAATCATAATCCTTATGGTTTGGTTAAACTCGTCACTTATTTATTATGGTGACGATGATGATTTGTGAGATATGACTAAATTACAAAAATTAAATTGAAATTTTTGAAATTATGAGTACTCAATTTTTTATTTTTATTTTAGTTCATATTAAATCAGTAGTTTAACAATATCTTTGGGTTAAAATATAATTTTAATTTTGTAACTTTGAAGTTTGTGTATAGTTCATCATCTTTCAATTTTAAGTCTAACATGTCTTTGTCATATTCAATATTTTTCAAAATTAAATGATCTATTAGATACATAAAATTAATTTTGTCTATTAGGATCCAAGCTTTGAGTTTCATGCTAATAGCTCTGTAAATTTTAAACAATGTCAAGTAGGTCATTAAAATTAAGTGATTTCTTTTTTATACAATATATGGAGTGGAGATTCGAACTCATGATCTCTTAGTCGATAAGTACGTCTTATCCAGTTGAATTATGCTCAAGTTGGCAAACTACTATATATTAGACATCTATTAGACATTTTTTAAATTTAGGGATCTGTTAAACACACTTAAAAATTTATTGACTAAACTTTATAATCTACTGTAATTACTATTTGATCTTAAGGAATTACATTTCTAATTTTAAATTATGCTTTAATGCAATCTATCTATCAAATTATTTATTTATTTATATTGGAAAGAGTTTAGGCTAGCTTCCACACCACGAAATACCAACCAATACTACCAAATTTGTTTCCTTAAATATGCCATGTCATTGCTTTGTTAATGTATATATCTTCACTAATTACCGTTTCTCTTCACTACTCGCGACATGTTTGGTATAATTTTTTTAAAAAATATTTTTAAATAAGACATTTATTATATAAACATTTTCGAAAGAAAATGAATTGAATACTTAATTTAAAAAAAAGTTTTAAATATATTTTATAAGTTTTTACATATTTTCAAACCATTTTTTATTATTAAAAATTCTAAAAATCATTTTTAATTAGTTAAAAGCACACAGATTAATTTTGTAAAAAGCATTTTTTTTTTCTATCTATAAACAGTTTAAAAATCAAATCAAACGCACTATAATATATGAATCTAAATTTTCTCACTTTTTTCGTTTAATTAAATTTATGTTCACATCCGTTTTCTCGCTACAACTATCTTCTATGTGCATGCTTCCCCATTGTTTATTCAACTATTTTATTTGCTATACATAGCTACTTCATTATTATACACTTTAAATATCCATGAACATTTGTTAAATGCTTTCAAGAGTTATTCTAATTTTAAAAACAATTCTTACCATGTTGCCAAATATTGTGTTATATTCAAAACTTAATTCTAATTAACTAAAGGTATGTTTGGGATAATTATGTTAAAAAATACTTTTGAAATAAAATTATTTTTTCTATGAAATTTTTTTTATAAAATTAATAATTTAAATTGTGTTTAGTATAATTTCTTGAATAATTTTAGAAAATTAAAAGTGTTTTATGAAAAATTCTTTTCAAATAAAATGAACTATAAAAAAATAGATTAATTTAAAATATATTTTTGAAGAAAGACAAGAAAATTAGATTATCAAAATATGACTTAAAAAGGGATTAATGAAAATTCTTCAAAGCATGTAATAAAAAACCATATTTTTAATTAATAACATCATTTTTAAATATAGTGTAATCAAATAAATTATTATAAAAAATAATTTTTAATAAAGAAATGACTAAATTGAAACTCAGACCAAACAGACCAGAAGTATTCTATCATGTATGATATGAATATATACTGAGTTCTTTTCGTCACAGAGCTTCCAGTCGAGTGGCACGACGAGAAGAAAAGTCAATCAGATTGACTAGAACTGCAAATTATGGGATTGGGTGTTACAGAACAAAAGAAGAAAATGAAAACAGTATTCGAAAAGAAAAATAAATTGAGAAACATGGAATCTATTTGGAGTCAAAAATTGGGGCAAGGCAACTATTATAAGTCATAACCAAGTTCAGATAAACAAAAACATGGTGATAATAAAAAAAAAACAAATCCCTTATCTAAAAGACAAGCTCATGAGGTTTCATTCCTGCCTTGAGAGAAAATCTTGCTGCCAAATACGCCTTCAACTCCGGTACCCCCTCGATCGATTTTATCAACGGTGTATCCACAGCTTTCTGGTCATCCTTCTTGTCAGCTGGGAGCTCACTTTTCTCCTACAACAAGCAGATAAAATAGAAAAATTAGAACATGGCTAAAACAACTACTTCAGTGAAGACTTAAAGGCATAGTCCACGTCCTCGTACCTCTTTTTCCGCCTCGAAAAATTCTCCTTCACCCTTCTTCTTCTTCTTCTGGACTTCCTTGGAGAAATACTTGTCATCAAACTTTTCAGAGTGAACTCCAGAGATGTCAACTTTGGTGGAGGTTCCAATCACGTAAGATTGGTTCACCCGTCTTAGAGGAACACCATTAATCTTGAAAGGCCCTATAGGTCATAAAGGATATGTGATAGTACTGTCTCAAAAGCATACTCATTTTCACAAGATATAAATGCTGCCCTGAGCTGGTGTTTTCCACATAACTACTTAAATAGAATGTTAAATCCAAGCTTCAACGTCAAACATGCAACTTCCCAGTTAACATAAGAGGCAAGTTAAAGGCATATGGCTAAAACTTTTCATATGGATGCATTTGGCAATAACAAGCATTCGGAATAATTAATGGTTTCCAGTGTCACCGCTTCAAAGTATTGAGTTAGAACAAATGTTTTCATTCTAAACAACGACCAAACTCACCTCAATCACACGAAGACTTTTAAAATGCATACAATATAGATAAAGAAACAAACAGAGTTGGCAGCTGAGAAATGACTTAGACTTCATGAAATTGCTTAATTACAGAAAAACATCATGTCAATTCCACAAGCCAGAAAATTATAGAGAATGGTAAAGAGAAAATAAATGAGACCAAGATGGCTAGAATTTACAATATAATCCCAATCTCCCCATCAGAATCAAACCAACACAATGTAATAGGCTTAAGAAATAACATGGTAACCATCAAATTCAAAAAGCAAGGAACGATCATCATGATTTCACCAATAATCAATTATAGAGACTAGCCAAGCCGGAGAAAGAAAAAAGGGACTCACCAGTAACCAGAAGCAACCCAGATGGTAGCTGCTTCAAAAAGACGACTCTCTTCCCCTTGAATCTCCCAGCAAGGATTATCAACACAGTACCAGGAGTAATGCTGGCTCTAAAATTTACAGAAAAAAAAAAACAGAACAAAATTAGAAATACCTCCCTAAACAATATACATCTACAAACGCTATAGTTATCATGGATCCCAATACGAGATTTCATAATCCTCAAACCCGTTCCTAAAACCGAAATTGCTCATCGATAAACTTCCCAACCAATAAACACAGTAATAAGACCTCAATGCCCAAAAAATCAAACAACACAACAATAAAATACTAACGAATGGAGTTACCATACCTCAGCTTCGTGAGCCTGGCCTTGCGCTTGTTAACAAGGGGCTTCTTCACATCATCGGCAGGGTAAAACTTCGGCGCCTTCTCGGCCGGGGCTTCAGCTTTGGGCTTCGCATCGTGACGGGGGAAAACTCCGCCATTTTTGGCTTTGATTGCCCAAAGACCGCGCTTGTGATACATCTTGGACCTCGAGTACTTGCCGACACCTCGGATTAGATCCGGGTTTCTGGTAACTCTAACGGTTTTGGGCGCCATTAGCGTATCTCTGCGATAACCTGGTGCTCTTCTTCTTCGCACAGAGAACGAAACCTACAGCCAGAAACCCTAATTCACATACAATGGCCATTTATATATTAGGGGAAATTCTGTAGAAAAACCCTAGGTCAAATGTCATAAAAGTTTGGGCTTGGGTCCAACTAAGGTGAACAATTTTTTTTTAAAAAATAAAAAATTTAGTTTTTTTTCTTTTAATAAAGGATTTTAATATAATTTAATTTATAATATATTTATTTTTGGAGGAAAAAAGGCCATAAGTGATTTTAAATTGCATATAGTCAAATTTTATAGAATTTAAAAATTAATTACAAATCGAATTTGATTGAATTTTAATTTCTTCATTCACAAATTATAAATTAAATA
>JAOANK020000006.1:4293240-4312561 GCA_026257165.2 Telfairia occidentalis
ATTCTCTTCATTGTTTCTCCAATTGTGTGCTTTCTCTCTTTTATTCCAACAGTTTCTTGAAGCTCTGTTTTTTTTTTTGTTAAAGATTTTATTATATATATATATATGACATTTTTTTATTACTCGATTACTTCACTTCAGTGGGTCTTGATTTTTCTTTCTTATCGTTAATGGGTCTTAATTAAAATGCTAAAATAATCTACTGGTGCCATTTATTTATTTTTAATACTTTTGAGAGGAATTTTTTTAGTGGGTTGTAAAAGTTAATTAACCTAGTTAAATAACACGTGGAAGTGAAGATTTAAACTAACGAGTTTTTGGTCGGAGAGATATATTTTAACTAGTTGAATTATATTCGAGGTGGCATAATTGAACCCAAAAAATAATTGCTCACAACGTAAACAGAACACTAACTTAAGCACAAACATAACTGAATTGGTTAAATTAAATGGTTTCCAACCTTTTATTTAGTTCCTAATAATTCTCAATTAATTGTAAAAAAATAGTCACAAAATATTATCATCAAATTATTATTTTATTAATATATTTGAACAACTTGATATGTGAAATCAAACTCACCATTAAACAAAATTTATTTTATGTATTTAGATATGTGAACAAAGTAATAATTTAATAATAGATTAGAATTTTTAACAATATTTTTAAATGGAATGATCCAATTGATAATTCGTTTTACATTAAGAGTGGGAACAAAATCAAGAAATATATATATATAAAAAAAATAGAAACTATTTAGTATATGTATCTCTGTTGAAATAGTAAAATTATTAAAATATTTTTAATCTTTTGATTAATTAATACTTTCAATCAACTACCGCCCATGGAAGACTGGTGTTCTGTAATTAAAAAAAAAGAAAAAAAGAAGCTGATGTTCATGTCTTTTATGTGATAATCAAACTACCTTGTGCTTTTTTTGATTGGAACGTTGCTCAAAAGAAGATGACTCAACAGCCATGTAACTTAGGATGTCGAGACTCGACCTCAAGACTCGAGCATTTGACATGACTTGTAGAGCTTTGCACAAAAGTCACAAGGGCAATATGATGAGGCAAAAATTCCTCATCTACCTATAGACCCGTCTTTTATCTCTGCATAAGCGTTGGATTTTAATTTATCACTTTGGTACACTGTCAAGGAAAGATTAAGAGCTTCCTCCTCTCTCCCAAAACTCCCACCAATATATTATCAATAAAAGTGTAAACTTGTTCCGCTCTTATCTTATACTCTAAGTACATACCCTTGCCCTTACATCATCCTTACACAATCTAGTTACAAAATATTGATCCCCTCTAACTAACTAGATTTGTTTGTTACTCGTACCCCCTCTCTTGTCACACGCTTCCTTCTATATAGATTTATAATGGGGTTTATCATCTCGATCCTTGCAAAAACCTATATGTATAAATCAAAATCGATTTATAATATCGTGAATAGAAAAGAATAATATGTCTATAAATTAAATGCGATTGAACTCCAAATTCAACCATACATATCCATCAAGCACGATGAATGTTATTACTCTATGAATCTAGAGATGACAAAAATCTCCACGGGTCCCTGCCTCGAAGGGGTTGGAAAATCTCCAGTTTGATCAAGAACAGGGTCAAATTGGGGATTTTAACCATGGCCCCACTAGTTTGCAAAATCCTGCTACAAATTTTTAGAGATGGGGGCGGGGATGAGGAATGCATCCTTGGCCCCGCTCCGCCCGGTTGCCATCCCTATATGAATCCACTTGTGTTCCCGCTATGCATATCCTGGCACTGAATTGTAGTATCAGCTCCTTTATCTGTTGCTAATCAATCCTTTAACCTCTCTATTAGAGAGTAGGATCTTCGATAATGAATATCAACTGATCTATCAAAAAAGACGAACTTTTCACATGAGGGAATAAGTTGCTGACCTTACTCGAAGTGATTGCCTTTCAACTTCGTGGTTAAAAGCTAAAACTCGGGTAGTTCAGAGCAGCCATTGATGCAACTAACCATATTAAGCCAGAAACCAACTTTTCACCTAATGGATCATGAGTCAAATTTGTTGCTAGCAAGAGTAAACATTTGTGAATAAACAAAATGGTATCAAAACTAATCTCATACTGCTAGCCGAATTAGGTCGGCTTCTTTGCTTCGTGGATATGCAGTAAAAGTACATGTAACATCCTTTTCAAGAGTACTTTCAGGCAGCCTAGCTGGTGTAAATTGAAAAATTCTCAGCTACAACCATTCCTAAGAATCTTGTATACTCTGGCCTTCTTAGACCTCAATAATGAATGATGAAATCTACTGGTGAATGTCCTAAAAGCATTGTGATGCAAAACTATATCTGTGCGATTAGAAGTTCATTCCATGTGTCCGGTATGCCAGGCAAGCACCAATGCAAGCAATCACTTGTGTTTAGAATTGCTCGACGAGTGTAGCGCGACACGTGGCCTTCGTCTCGCAACTGAGAGATAGCAGTTATATCCAGGATCTTTACCTTGGTACCCTTTAAAGCAGTTTCAATGACCAGGTCACTAGATCCATCTTGGACAACCTCGCTCCCACCCGACATTGGAATCATATTATCACAGGATCCCCCGGTGTTCCAGTCCCCATTGAAGAAATGCCTTGGCGAAATTGTCCTAAAGAAAACTTTGAGATTACGACGATGCAGGGGACGTTGCGAATCGAGCCATCTTACAATGCTGTGCACAGTCAAGTTCTTGGCATTCCCCATATCCAGAGGCTTCTTCGCTTCTACTGGTTTTCCATCAACATACATCACCCACCTATTTGCTCTAAGTTTTCCCCTGTTCCAGTGGTGTCCTGTATTTAAGACCAACACATCAAACTGATGGAGGAACTTTCTCATGAAAGCCGGGGGTCGGTCCAAATGCATTGCAATATTTGTAGCTGGATCTGTTCTATTAAGAGGTTCTAGATCAGAGAGGCTTGCTGACCAGTAATATAGAATGGTGGTGTTGGTGTTTAGAAACCGATAAACCCATCCGTCTGGTCGAAGAGCCCCGGGAGCTTTGGCGAGACCGAATTCTCTTCCCACATCTTCGACTTCGGGGCTTTCTTCACCGCCAGTCAGCATACACATTAAAGATTGGAACTGCTGCCTACCCAAGGAGTCTCCTATAAATGCAAGTGTTTTGTTCTGCATTCTAGAAACCAAAATCACATTCAAATCTCTCAAAATAACAAGGTTTAAGCATACTATACACAACACCATTTTCACATAACTGCAAAACCAAGTCAATGGACAATTCACCAATTTTGATCAGAAGTCATGGAGGGCACTTAATGATTTCAAAGTCAGATATACCACTGAAGAAAGAAAGTTAATTCTCGAAATATGTTCAGGAGATCGTAAAGTAAAATGCATAGCCATCCTAATGAAGAAAGTAACAACACATTAGTTGTGATACATGAGGTTAAAATCTAAAATACCTTCTCAAGAATGCAGAACGCTCAAACTCTGGCATTTCGCAATTTTCCGGTTGCCACCTATATCCTTCATATGAAAAGTCCTTTCTTTTCGTAAGTCTACAGGCCCACATTATTGAAAGCCATTGTTTACATCCAAATCCAGAATACCATGGCCGCCTGCTGTCTTCAACCCATCTACCTTTGGCGTAGTTGCAAACTGAAAAAGTAGCAATATCTTATATACGAAATGGATAACATTAAAACAGTTCAATCTCTTCATGAAGCAAGCAAATGTGGTTGATGACAAATTCTCAACAAAAGCTGAATTCTGCTCAAGGGTAAAATTACGAAGAACAAACAAAATATGTGTCTGCCATCTGAAAACTTAAAACAAACACGGCCGTGTCTTAGGGAAAAAAACAACTGTTATGGCACGATAAAGGGTTGATTGCTGAATATATGTGCTTACAAGCTGAGAATCTAAACTCTACCTTTTGTGGAAGGAGACAAGGTAGCATCCTCTTCATTTTCATTCAACACAGGAGTGGACTTGAAGACAGAATCAG
The DNA here is from genome assembly GCA_026257165.2 of Telfairia occidentalis. Classification (NCBI taxonomy): domain Eukaryota; kingdom Viridiplantae; phylum Streptophyta; class Magnoliopsida; order Cucurbitales; family Cucurbitaceae; genus Telfairia; species Telfairia occidentalis. The sequence goes on from JAOANK020000006.1 coordinate 4,297,241, forward strand.
CATCAGGGTAGTCTGTATTTTTTCCCAGTTTTTCTCTCTCGTTGGCATTATTACTTCTTTCCTTCATTTTATCCTCTGACTTAGCCATTTCATCCTTTGGTTTAGTTGATGTTGAGGAACTATTTGACAAGTCCACTACATGTTCTAAGCCATGATAGAGAAAATTAATCCATAAGTTATTGCCGAGAAAGTTAAATATGAGGACATTTGATAGCTGATTAGTATACAGATCTTTAGATCATCAATATACCATCATCAATCTCCATGTTGCACTTCTCAATCAATTTATTCAAATTTTACATTCTAAAAACAAAAGTAAAATGGAAATAAAGAACAGAAGAAAAACATTAAGGTTCATGTGTTAGATCACAACTTTCACACCTATGACCAATTACAAACCAAAAAATAGATTCATGACCATTAAACATCCAGGTCAAGTGGAAGAAACAAGGCTCAAAATTCTACCATTTTCTGCCATCAAAGCCTTGCACATATATCCCATTCTTAACATAGATTAACATCAAACATCTTAAACAGTAGAAAGAATATGATCACTAAGCATTTAATTATGAAAAGATGGGTAAATACCTGAAACTGGTATCATATACTGCTCTCTTGTCAATGGAAGAAAACTAGCAAAATAACTTTTATCACAAGCCCATAACAAAATGGTTGTAAACATAAGAACCAGGGCAATGGAAAGATGTCCCCCCCTCAGCCTAATCACGTTTCCACTTTTCATCTCTTGCTTATATGACATGAGTTTGAAAAGTTCCCTCATGTCACACTAGAAAATAACTTCCATCCCTAGGGGCATGCCTTCAGCAAACATCCATCACATGCTATATTCTTGGTATACTGCAAGAACATATGCCTCTCAGTGTATCTGTGTCTGCATAAGAAAAATTTCAGACAATCAGTAAAAGCAACCTTAAATATAGCACCAAACGTGAAGGAAATGAAACTCAAAGCAAAAGAAATTCAAAATAAATTGAACTCTCGTTAAACTACTACTCAACCTAAAAGCTTCAGTCAATATGGTATATTTAATCATTTATTCATATCCTTAACGCTCCCATCACTTGTGAACTTGAAAATAAACACAAAGAACAACAAGTAACTATCAAGATTACTTAGCTAAGAAATGACATTTCGAAGATTTGCCCAAGGATCTGCTCTAAGGATACGTGAAACAATCTCTCAACTCAAAAGTTTAAGCTACATTTATTCATATTCTAAACAATACCATTTTCCCAAACAAAATTATGGAAGAAAACGAGCCTCGACAATTGCAAATTCGTTCACTACAAAAGATTGTACGATGCAATGCCATTGAAGTAGCTCAGAAATACAAGAAGTAAAGACGGCAGCAACATGGGCATCTCAAACAAATGTAAATTCGGTAAGTAGAAGGTAAACCATCAGCAATGCCAAAGCTAGCACGATCAAACTGAGTCTTAAAAACAAAATGTACCACGATTACAACCCATTTACAATTTACAATTCACAAATGTAAGTGTATAAAAATGGTCGTCGGAAATTCGTTCGAAAAAGCCACCGATCGACTAAACCCATTGGAATTTCATAGAAAATAAGAAGAGGGCAAGGAAACAAAAGCTGATACAATGGAGATTCCATTCCGCTAAAGAATCTGCAACGAACAAGAAATTTCACGCACCGAAATGTGGGAAACGAGGAGATTCAGATACTGACGCGGTTTCTTAGGAGAAAATCAGAAGGCATTTTTTTCCTTTAGAAGAGAGAATTACAGAGCTCTCCTCTCAGAATAATCAGATCCAAAAGCAAAGTTCACAAGATGACGATGAGACAAAAGAGAAGTTTCAGCACGAAAGATTGAATGCAGAGACCGCCCTTTGGGGATTTTCGAAATGACTATAATACCCCTGACATTGTCCACGTGGCGGATTGTGGTTGCTGGTGACCCAAAGCCGGTGAGAGGGTAGTTCGATCTTCGATGTCGATTCTTTGTTCATTTTTATTATTATTATTTAATTTTAATTGTTTTTCTGAGATTTTATTATGTTTGAAAATTTTAATTCGAAGCTGAGAAAGTATGGGAAATAAATAAGCAAAATACTTTTGAGAATAATAATAATAATTAATAATATCAACCGACAATTCGTGGATAATCGGAAAATTCGACAATCGTAAAATAAAATCACGCGACTTGTGCCCTCTTCCCGAGATGATCGTGAAATTAGTTACTTACTGCGTAATGATCATGGGCCAGGCCTATTACAACGAATGAGATTCTTGGACCACAAGGCCCAATTCAGCTAAGGCCCATTTATCAAATCTAGTACTGCCCATCGTACATATTATTTTTTTATTTTAATAATATTAGTTCCCTCCCCCATTTGAAAAATTAATATAAAGAGACCATTACAATATGACTCATAGTTATACTATAAGCAAAAAATTATAAAAATATTTTAAAGCTACATTCAATAGTTATTAGGCAAAGTCATATTGTGACGACCTCGTTCAATAATTTTTCTTCTATTTGAGCCAAGTCTTATCATTTTTTTTCAAATGAAACATTTCTATTTTTTGTTCTTACCCACATTGATCAGATGATTTGTGAAATTTTACTTTATTCTACCTTTTAAATTGTTATTTACAAAGTTGTAATTTTTGAAAGAAAAACTTTTTTATTATTTTTTAAAAAGAGAGATTTGTAAATCAAGCTATAGAAAAAAAAATATTATAAAAAATATATTTTCCTTCTTTTAAGTAATTACAAAAAATCCATGCAGAATAGCTGAAAGGTATTATCTTCATCAGAAGATCCTAGAATGAAATAGTCAATTCTTTGACAATTCATTCACGAAGACTAACAATTCTCTCATGTTTGGATGGTAGAATATGAATACCCACTATGGGTTGAGCGAACCATGGGCGCGCTGATTTACCTTTTTTTTTTTTTTTTCTCTATTTTCTGTTCTTGGTTTTTTGTACTAAAAAAACTAGGTGACATTCATAGAAGCGAGTCCATAGAAATACCAAGTTGTCAAATCCATAGAAGCCATTCCAACTCGAGACAAATTTGGTCTCTCCCGCAGCTCAAAAGGCCACTCTTTTTTGCCTTCTCATATTCCTCAAAGTCCATGTATTAGACTGTCAAGCCGCCTCTTAGTCATCATCCCATATTTATTCCAACCAAATTCCCCTCACTCCATCGCATTTTCCCCCTTTCTCCTGCGCCATGGCTCGTGTTTACGACCTTCAATCGCTTTCATCTCCATTTTCGTCCCGCCCAACAATACCCAGGTCCCCAAATTTCAAACCCATTTCTTCTCTCCACTGCAGCCCTTCTTCTCCTTCTTCTTCTTCTTCTTCTTCTTCTTCTTCTTCGTCCCCATTTACAGAGAAACACTCCGTCAAGAGATACCAAAGAGACGATTGGCTTTACAAGAACCAATCGGACCAAGCTTCAATTTCCCCATCGTGTTCTATTCCGTTCGATTCCGACTCCATCCGGCAGAACGACATCGCTTTGCAGTTACCGGAGCTGCAGAGATTGCTGCAGGTGCTGAGGGAAAAGAGGGTAAATAGTGGATGCGATGGAGGGAAATGTGGGCCTGGGAGTGTCTTTTTGGTGGGGACTGGCCCTGGAGATCCAGAGCTTTTGACATTGAAGGCGGTGAAAGTGATTCAGAGTGCTGATTTGCTTTTATATGATCGATTGGTCTCTAATGATGTGTTGGATTTGGTGGGTCCTGATGCTAGGCTTCTCTATGTGGGCAAGACAGCCGGTTATCATAGCAGAACCCAGGTGAAATTTGCTTCTGAAAATCTCTCGTTATGTGGGTTCTTTATGATTTTCTACCTGGGTTTGCCTTTTTTGACATTCTTGTGAAAAGGGTTGAGTGTTAAGTCTTTGAGTTTTGTTGCTGAATGTGGATTGGATTGTTTTAGGAGGAGATTCATGAGTTACTTCTGAACTTTGCTGAAGCTGGAGCTACGGTTGTGAGGCTCAAAGGAGGAGATCCTCTCGTAAGTGTGAATTTTGAATGGTTGAAGTGTAATTAAATATGGTTTTGTCATTCAAGTGATTTTTTAGTGATGTATCCTGAAAATTCTGTTATTTATAGGTGTTTGGAAGGGGTGGAGAGGAGATGGATTTCTTGCAACAGCAAGGCATTCAAGTAAAAATTGTCCCAGGTGAGTTCATTTCTGAATATAGTTCCAGTCCTTTGAGGGTTTCAATGAAGCTTAACTGAATGTGTTTGAAAGATTTGTTTGTTTGATGGCCTTATCATGACTAAAAGCCAGAGATTAGTGCCTGTGAATATTTGCAGTTTTAGGCACATTTTTCAAGTGTCTTCAACTGTTCCAATGATATGGAATTTCCTGTTTGTGAAGTTATTTTCTACTCAGCATCTTGACTGCTTTAGTTATGCTGGTGTACAGACCTGAACTGAAGTGCCCTTATTTCTCTTTGAACCATATAACTTTAGAATGTAGCACCTCCTGTTTGGGATGAAAAATTTTGTGGAAATGGCAAAAATACATGCCGGGTCTTGCTCCATTTGGGGTTCCTGGGATAGGCTTGAAGGGTAGAGTTTAATAGGTTTTGCTCATCTATCATCGACTCACCAGCCACGAGCTCACATGAGCTTGCTGATGATTGATTACAAGACTGCTCGACTTTGCTTCAGCCTCAAAATCAATGAATGAAACTTGAGTATAGCTCAACTAATTAAGACATATTTCCTGACTAGAAAGTTGTGGATTCGAATCCTCACCTCCACATGTTACTGAACTTAAATGAATCAATGAATGAACGGTCATGAATATATTACATTCTCATTCCTAATATCATGTCTATGCAGACCACTCTAAAGAGTAACTTCTTATAGAAGATATGAATCTCTGCCTTGCAGGTATAACTGCTGCTTCAGGTATAGCAGCTGAATTGGGGATTCCTTTAACACACAGAGGTGTTGCAACAAACGTCAGGTTCCTCACTGGTCACTCTAGAAAGGGTGGAACCGATCCGCTATTCGTAGCAGAGAATGCAGCTGATCCAGATTCAACTTTGGTGGTGTATATGGGTCTGTCAACTCTTCCATCGCTGGCCCTTAAGTTGATGCATCACGGTCTGCCACCCGATACCCCATCTGCTGCCATTGAACGAGGGACAACACCCCAACAAAGAATTGTAAGCTTGATTCTGTGCCTCTTTCAACTTTTGTTCTCAGTTTTGTTCAACCATACCCGGCTTCTTCAAAAAAATCTCACGAGACTCCTAATGCCTTGATTCATTTCCATTCCATTTAATCTACTTAAACCAAGAGATCTCTCATATATCTATTTCCTTATCTGTATTGGATTCTGTACCTCATTAGCTACTTTTTGGCGAATATCGACTTCTAGATGTGTGTGTGTGTGGGAGAGGGGGGGGGGGGGGGTTATAGGCCCCAAATTACAAAAGTATATGGGTGTAAAAGGGGTAGAAAAGAGAAGGGTGTGTAAGAAGAGTTTAGTATATAGTTGGGTGTTGTTAGGAGGTGGATATCTTTTTGGAATTGGAGATATCGATAAGGTCGCTATCTCTTCATTTGAATTTGCGGTGTCGATATTGAATGTTGCATGGATTTATTACAATTATGCAGGTTTTTGCAGAACTGAAGGACCTTGCAGATGAAATCAAGGCAGCAGAGCTAGTTTCGCCAACTTTAATCATCATTGGAAAAGTGGTTTCTCTATCACCACATTGGCCTCTTGCTTCCGAGGAAGCCTCCTGTTTGGTGGAGGTTTCATAGAACTTAAGCATATAAAAGGTTATGCAAAACAGAAATGGTTCTCCCTTCTGCCATCTGTTAACGATTACTCGGGATGTCAAGCTCTACAAAATTTTATCGATTTTGTGGAGAAAACATTGAAACGATGGCATACTCGAAACGACGCGTTTGATTGGTCTGCTGCTTATTGCATTCGAATGCCTGGACCCTGACTTTTTCTAACGCATTGGAGTGATGCAGAGATTTTCTTTCGGATGCTACCGGAGCACGGTGAGCAGCATATTCTCAGGCCATTTCTGGCATTGATTTAAATAAGAGTTCCAAACTTCAGTTATTTCTTAGTCAATGAGGATTCTGGAATGATGAGATTTACTTCATGAGCAACCAATTTTGTTGCAGAGGTCTTCTTGTTGATAAATAGTTAGTGTAAGACTGCAGAATTTCTCTTGGAATATCTGATGTACTGATTAAACTCCTCATTCTATTTTTATTTAAAACTGTTCTAGTTTATTAAATACTTTGAGAACAACAAAATGTACCGACTATGAACGGTAAAGTCTTTGCAAAAAAAAAAATCAATTTTAACTTCAAAACTTTTTGTAATTATTTTTTTTTCAGAATGCAACATTTATCTAAAATTTGATTGCAATTTGATAAAATTGAAAGTTTAAAGTAAAAATTTGATGCAACTTAACAAATTTAGGGATAAAATTGGTTTTATCCCTAATGTCTTTGACCAAGGTTCCAAATATATTAGTTTGATTTTGATCACAATTTACATCATTGAAAGTACCTGATTTTTATTCAAAACAATGACCAAGTTTGATGAACTGAACCATTAACATTATTGTAATTTATTTAAGCTGAACCAACTAAAAAAGCTACACAGTAAATCGACCAAATTGATCGGTTTGAGCTGGTTGAACTCGATTCATAAAGGGTTCTACATTCAAGATCTAAAGATACACTCTGGAAATAGTGAAATTCTCAAAGAAAGCAGCTTTTCTGAGAGAAACACACAACACAAAACAAAACACAGACCTTTCTTTATTTCACCCCCCACTTCACTCCCTTGTTCTTCAGTAGTGCTTCCAGAGAAGCTCCGGCAAGTGGGAGAGATTCAACTGCAGAGCTCAACGGAGAAGGAACCTCTTCAACCAGTAAGCAGAATACTTGACGAATCTTCCCAATTTGTGCCTGAAATCAATGTAGACAAGGCCGAACCGGACCGTGTAGCCTGCGTCCCATTCGAAGTCGTCCAAAAATGTCCACGCATAGTATCCCTTCACATTCACTCCTTCCCTGTCATGTCAAAGACCCAATCATTACAGAACTTCATTTGTTCATGTCAATGGAGTTTTCTGTTTATGAGATGAGATCATACTTTATAGCTTGAAGAAGAGAGGCAAGATGGGCTTGGTGGTATCTGATCCTTGTTCCATCTTTCAGAGCTTCCTTAATTGGCTGTGAGCTATTGTCTGCATAAGCCATGCCTATAAAACACCACAACCAATCAACAGTTTATTTAGACATCCCCTAGAGAGAGAGAAACAAAGAGAGAAAGAGAAACAGAGAGGCACCATTCTCAGTTATGTAAATAGTTGGGTTTTTGTACTGCGCTTTTATGTATTTCATAAGTAGACGAATTCCATCTGGGTAGATGTAAAGCCAATTCAAACCAGTCTGCAGAAATTTAAGAAAAACATTGCAGTTCAATGGCTCAGCTACTACTTAAAGCACTGAAAATAACAGCACTAGGCTAGATAGATAGAGAAATTACGAACCGCTGCTCCGATTAGAACTCCATCTCTCTCCACTGCAGCAAATGAATTTACGATAAGGATGAAGAATTGAGACAAAACTTCGGTTCAAGACTCAGCTGGATTTGATTGAATAAGTTTAAGGAAAGAAATCACCTAAACTTGGCAAGGTGTATATCAATCTTCTTCCCCTTAAACGTTCAATTTCATCTAATTGAACACAAATGTTATCATTTGGACTTTTTGTTTAACTTCCACTATATTCACTCGCTCATTAAAACAACCTAAAAAATCTTAAAAACTCATTAATTTCATCGAAAGCTAAGCCAACCAGTCAATGCATAAAATTGATCAATCCATAAATCTCTCAAAACTTACAAATTTTCAACAAAAATCTAACTCTAGTCTAACATCATCAGATTTTTCTAAATTCCCATCAGTTCTAGGTCCATGAAATTGAAAGTTTAAGGCAAAAGTTCATACAGCTTTATCAAATTTAAAGATTGACTTCACCCTACATTTAATGATCCCATATAAGAAAGAAAGAGGGCATACCGGAGTATGAGACGTGCATATCAAAAGTGTAGCTTTTGTTTGGCGAATTAGAGTAAGGCACGTCGTCAGCAAAATTCCCAGTGTAGTAATTCATTCCAAGAAAATCGAACGATCCTTTAACGCTTTTCGCCTCTGCAACGGAGAATTTCGGCAGCCTATCTCCCACGTACTGGCGCATCGATTTTGGGTAGTCGCCATAAGTAAGCGGATGCAGAAACCTACAATCATCTTCATTAATTTTCACCAACATTTCTCCATGAATGATTATAATGAGGATGATGATGAAGATGCTCACCATCCCAAGAAAAAATCAAGAGCTCGATACGCCGCCCTCTGCGAAGCTGGTGTGTTGCGTTTGGGCCTAAACCAGTGAGTCACCAATGTGATTCCAATCTGCCCCTTCTGCTTTGCCTGGAGATTTCGAATCAGCAAACTCCGTATCGAAAACAAGATTCCGATCATTTCTACATAGATTGAATTACGAATTTCTTGTTGAAATACGGACCTGATACTTTTGCTTGTAGACTTTGACGGCGGCCGCATGAGAGAGGAGAAGGTGGTGGGCGACGATGTAAGGTTCGGTGGCGGAGTTGCCGACGGTGCAATTCCCGACGTAATTGGAGCATCTTCCGGGAGCGAAAGTGCCGCCGTCGTAGCCCTTAGAGCTAAACGTCCATGGTTCGTTCAGGGTTACCCAATACTTGACCCGATCGCCGAATAATTTGAAACATAAGTCCACATAATCCCGAAAATCGTCCCTATTAATCACGCAAATTTTCCTTAATTACTTTTCTTAATTACAATCAAAACTTAACTAATCAATATAACGATGAAAGATCGAATCATCGACCTCTATGATGGTAACACATGCGTTTATCCACTGAGCTATACTCGAATTGACATCAATATTATGTATATTTATGGTTTGGTTTAAATACTATTTAGTTGTCACTACGACCTAGCTTAGCAAATAAAACATTTATTATCAAGTCAATCGTTCAATTTCTCAATCTTATAATTATTGAACTTTTAAAAAAAGAAAAAAGAAAAAACCTATTTTGATCCTTATGCTCTCAATTTTATTCATTTCAATTTCTACTTTCAATTTTTATTCATAATAGTTCTTTATACTCTCTAAAAATGTTTGTTTTGGTCTTTTTATTTTAAAAAATTGAACATTTTGGTTATTGTTTACAAAATTCTACCACGAATTCTATACACAACTAAAATTCTTTAATACAAAGTTATGATTACGTTTCAAGATATGTATTGACTGTTATGTTATGTTGAAATATTGTGATTGTTGCTTTGAAAGTATAGAAATCAAAATGAACAAAATTGAAAGTAGAAGAAAATTTCAAGATAAGTAAAATTTTTTGTACAAAGACTAAAATGAACAAAGTTGAAAGTCTTGAAACCAAACTACACGCTTTGACTACATTTGTTTATTTTTAAAAGTTTATTTATTTAGATGAAAATTTTAATTAATGTCAAATTTTTATTAATATCATTATTATATTAAATTCAATTATTTGATAACAAAAAACTCTAGTCATACTGTAAAGATATTTAACCTATATATATTTTTGAGTTAGGTGGAGATTAGAACACTATATCACTGGACCTTTTAGACACATATATAATATTTTAACTAGTTGAAATATGTTTAGATGTCGACCTTAATCAGTACTTAAATTAGTATATTTATATAGTGTTACTTACACGACTTTGGAGCTTAAAAACCCTCCGTACTCATCTTCAAGTGGTTGAGGGAGATCCCAGTGAAAGAGCGTGACAAAAGGTACTATCCCTGTATTTTTCACAAATAAATAATTTGGTAAATAATTATTTAGAACATAGGAAACGTTAGCGAAATTTATACTCACAAGTATAAGTATTAAGAATATATTAAAAGAAATAGCTATAAACATAACCTATGAGTTTAAAGAATTTAACAATAAATTAACATCGTATACCATAAACCAATCAAATTTAAAAATAAATAAATAATAAAAGTACCATTGGCGAGGAGATCATTAATGAGATTGTTGTAGAATTGGACGCCAAGTGGATTCACTCCCCCACGAAGTTTTCCTTCTAAAATTTTTTAAAAAATAATAATAATTCAAAATTTTACCAAATAATATAGAAAATGAAGATGGAAATTAAAAAACATAATAATAATAATAATAATGAGAAAAAAAAAAAATCTTACTTGGCAGAACCCTAGGCCAAGAGATGGAGAATCGGAAAGAGTCCAACCCAATCATTTTCATTAATTTTATATCCTCCTGCAAGTTAAATTAAATAACAAGGGAACAAAAAAAATTAATAACATACTTTCAATAATTAAAAATTAATACTTTAAATTATAAGTTATTAATTTTTTTAGGGTTCTACTAATCATAAGTCATTAAAATTTAAAAATATTTAATTTATTATAAGTACTCAAACTTTTAACGTTGTGTCCAACATAATATATCTCTAAACTTAAAATAATAGGTAATAAATTAATCCTTCAATCTTACTTCATAAAATTGTTATGAAATGTCTAGATACATATTCAACATAACATTTAAAATTCAAGAATTTAATAAACACAATTTTAAAACTACAAACACGAAATGGATAATTTATTGTAATTAATATCTACAACTCATATTATAGAATATAATATATGGTTTTGGGCCTTGTTGTGATTACATACGAAGAGCTCTTACTTTATAATAAACTTAAATATAAGGATGCAAAAATCTTACCTTATAACGATGGTAGAAATCGGTAGCCACTTCTCCACTGCTATGGTCCCATATTTTTTCTGTTCATTAATTTCTTTTATTCAATAACCCATCTTCCATTTGACCTCCTCATAAATAATATAAATAATAGTTGCTTCAAATAATAATTACTCTTATATTTGTTGAAGTAAAAGAAAAAAAATATTATGTATCACAATCACTGTTATTATTTTTATTGTCGACATGCATAACACAACTTGTGATGCAAACCCCAATAATTCTTTAAAAAAAAGAATTGAAAAATATTTTATTCTCTTTAGGCAATTATTTATTTATTTTTTCCTTGTAAAAGCTCTATGGTTTTTTTTTGGTGTTTTTTTAATTGAGGCTTTATTATTTTAAAAAGTTTTAATTTAGTCATTTATATTTTAATATTTTCAATTTAGTCATTCACAGTAAGTGAGTGTTAAAATTGACTGATGATTAAACTTACATCACATAATATTTATTAATAACTCGATGAAAATTAAGAGATTTTTTTTTTGTTTTTTTTAAAGAGAACTTAAAACTTCTATCAATCTCTAAGAAATTTAGGTAAAGAATTAGAAAATTTTCTCTTATAGGATCTTTTTTTCTCTTTTAAATTTTCACCGATTCATCAATACTGGAAAAACACCTAAATATTAGGAGTTAATAGATATCTATATATAAAAGATTGGCAGCAACAATAGTTTGGTTGATTTGTTTTAGGCCATGGTTACTTTTGTTTTCTTTTAATACTTTATAATATTTTGAGATTTATCAAGAAAAATATATATATATTAATGAAAGTAACATTTTTTAACCCTCAACTTGGTACCATGCATCAATTTTTATCTTAGAACTTTCATTTTTATCGAATTGTATATTAAACTTAAATAAATGTTACAATCATGTGACCTTAAAATTGAATAAGTGTTGCAACTTTACCTTCTGATAGACATTCAATTAAATACTGTCAATGAAAATATTCTTGTGTGCATTTAATGAATATAAAACATATTTATAGCGAATTAATGAAGTTTTCGAGAAAAACAACACTAAAGCTAAATCTAGACTTTTGTTGAAATTTGAGAATGTTGAAAGATTTATTCAATTGTCAATCTTATATTTTAATCAACCATAATTTCGTAAAATGCTTGATTTTTTGTTGAAATTAATAATTTATAAAAGATTTTTAATTCAAGTTTTACTAAAATTAGTGGGTAAATTTAGTAAAAATTAAATATTAAATAAAAATTCAGCATGCATATAATAACACATCACGTTTAGAGATTATAAACTTTGATTTTTTTTTTTTTTAAGTTCAACAAATAAGAAGTAGAAATTTAAACTTTGGATGTTTATTTTGCCCATTCGAGTTATGTTAAGATTAGTTATTTGCTCGATTTTGTTAATTAACTTAGAGATTGAACGATCGAGCCAAAAATAAAAGAAAATTAGTGAATTTTTGAATTAGTTAAATATAATTTAAGGATGATTTATGAAATTTGGAGATAGAAATCAGACCTGGGTGGTTCTTAGTGAAAGTATCCCAAATACTAGGACCTCTTCCATCTAAATGTGCTGCTCCTTCTAACTAAAAAAAAAAATAATAATAATAATAAAATAAAATAAAGCTGCTAAATCGACGAAAAAAATGGCTCTCGTAATGCCGACACGTCGGAACCCTTAAACGTACCTGATAAGCAGCGGATCCAGCTCCGAACAGAAACCCAGCCGGAAAACTGCTCCGGTTGAACGGAACCGAACTATGACTTGGCTCCACCGGAGGGCTCCCCCCACCGCCACCGGCAACAGCCGCCGCGATCAGCGACATTAAAATCACCGGAAGAGCCATATTCGCCGCCGCCATAATTCCAACTCCCCGTCGGATCTTGTGCCGATTTTCACACCCCCAACTCACCTTTAAATAATATTGGACATAACCCCTTTGGCTATTTTAGAATTTTCATTATGTTTTATTTTATTTTTTAATTCAATAAAAGACAGAGATTAAATCTTCTGACCTTTTGGTCAAATATATATGCCAGCTATACTAAGGTTGACCTTATTATTTTAAAATTTAATTATACAAAATATTCATTTACTTTGTACTTTGTTTAAAAAATATTCATATTCTTTCAAAAGTTGCAATAATACTTTTCACTTTTACTAAGTATCTCAAAAATACTCTTAAAAATATATTATGGTAGAAGTTAAAAGTTTGATAAAAATGATCTCTAACAGATTGATTACGTAAATACAAAATAACTTACGTGACAGTTTAAGTAAAGAAATGATGCAATGTTATAGAATTGATTTGAAACTTTGAAATAAAATAAACATTTAAAAAATCAGGTACGAATTTGTTTGTACCTGATTTTTTAAATGTTTCACTTAAGCTGCCACATTAGTTATTTTGTATCTACATAATTCTTATATTAGCTTACAGCTTTCGATCAAATATTGGACAATATATATTTTTTTGAAGGGTATTATAACAACTTCTAAAGGAATAAGGGTATATTTGAAATAAATTAAAAAGTACAAAGGTATTTAAGCCTTATGTTAATGCTAAGACTATAAATATTAATAAAACACGAAATTCAAGATTCAAGGGTCTGCAAAGATATTAATGGAAATGTAATGTGGATAGATCTCAAACTTATGGTAAAGTAAATAAATAACCTAAACTTTAAGGTTCATATTATTTAGGTGTTACAACTTTTCATTTTATATCTAATAAATTTTTAAATTTTTTGCCAAACCAAACATAGTTCAACTACTTAAAGGTACATCTCTCTGATCAAAAGATCATAGAGTATATAATAAATTCTTAAACTTTTAATTTTGTATTGGATAAATCTTTGGCATAATGGATAGTTTTTAAAATTCACGAACTTATTAGACACGAAATTGCAAGTTTGGCATCTTATTGGACGTAAAATTAGATCTATTAATTTAAAAATATATCTTATATATCAAGAACTTATTATATACGAAATTAAAAATCAAGAGATTTATTAGACACAAAATTCAAACCCTAAAAATTTAGGGTTAAACTTGTAATTTAACTAAACATTAATATATGGGGAAAAATCAATTTACCCTTCAAGATGTCTCATATCATCTATAAATTTTTATGTCAGGAACTGATCAAACAAATAATTAATTAATCGATTAAAAAATTTTAGGGATTTATTGCACACAAAAGATCATTAATTAACTTTATACTTTCAATTTTATCAAATCGTAACTTAAAAATTTTCATAAATGTTACCAATCTTCACCTTAAACTTTAAAAAGTGTTGCAATTTTCACTTTATGACAAACTTTGGTTCGAAGAATTATTGGAAAAAGTGTTTTCATGTGTCTAATGAACTATACAACATATATTTGTTATCAAAAATTAATATGATTCGAACAAAAATGACATTATAGTTTTTTTAAAAAAAAATTGTAAGTTTAGTTAAATAATAGTCGATTTTGGACGTTAATCAAACTTAAAGTTGTATAAAACTTGATTTTCATTGAATTAACACTTCTCAAAAACTTAAAATTCAATTTGATAAAATTGAAAATTTAGAATGATTATTATTATTATTTGGGTTCAACATTTGTGGGCATGAAAAATTGATTCAACTTACCAAGTTTATGGATAAAATTTTTTTTTTTTTTTCCAAGAAAAAAACTAGTGGTTGTGGACGGAAAACGCATTCTCAAACTCAAGTTCTTGAAAAGTTGCCTAATAATTTTATACCTAAGATTTTTATGTTTATACAAACATGCATTTTAAAACTCAGAATGGATATTTAAAAAATAAAAAAAAATTGTCTACTCTACGTGCTACTTTGTTATTTTCTTGTTTTGTTTTTCTACTGTAATAATTTAATTTTTTTGAAAAAAACACTAATATACTTTACTTCAAAAAAATAAGTATTAATATAATTTTTGCTCAACCATATTAATTTTTTAGCTTCTATTTGATAACTATATCTATTTTTTGCTTTTAGTTTTTCTATTTTCTCCTTTTTGTTTTATGTTTTTAAAAAATAAAAACTAAATATGTTTGATAACTGTTTTTTATTTTCTATTTCTAAAAAATAGAAAACCAAACTTGTTTAATAACTATTTTTGGTTTTTTATTTTTAAAAAGTTGGAGAAATATGTTAGAGAGAAAAATATGTGGAGATATGAATAATAAACTTTTAAAGATATAAAAGATAAAATTTTAAGAGAAAAAGTTAGTGAGCGAAATTTTAGAGAGATAAAAAAATTAGAAAAAGAAAAAATTAAGATTAAAAATTTTAGTTGAAGTTATTTAAAAAAGTAGCTAAATGTGGAGAAAAAAAAGTTGAGGGAGAGAAAATTTTAGACGAAACAATTAAAGAAGAAAAAAAAAATATAGAGGAACAATAAAGTTGAGAACAAAAGATCATATGATAAGAAAAACAAATAAAGAATATTTATACTGAGATA
>JAOANK020000006.1:4312661-4329521 GCA_026257165.2 Telfairia occidentalis
GTTGGGTTGGGTTGGGTTGGTTCGGTTCAATATAGTTGACCCAAGAATCGAATTAACCCAATCGGGTTCGGAAAAAATGAACCCAATCTAATCCAAATTAAATTTTCAATCCAACCCAAAACTGCATCGATTGAGTTGGGTTACTCAAAGTTTTTGAGTTGTCGGTTCTTTTGAACAGCCATAAGTTTGTATTTAGTGTTACATACACATTTGTGGGAAATTTGACCTGGTAACCTAAGTTTTCTAAAACTAGCAACTTTGGTTGACTTTGCAACTAATTTGTATAACATACTCCTTAATTCCTTTTGTTTAGTGCATTCCAAAAATTAAACTGTTAAACTTTTATTAGTGAAAAAATTACACACATCTACCTTTTTTTAGAGAATTTTAAAAATGGTGCAACACGAGAACTTTTTAGGTAGTCATCCAATTTAGTACTACTCTACACTACTCCCCCAAGTATTGTGAAATTCTGTTGGGATCCAGTGCATTAATGCTAATATGTTCATAAACAATAAAAATAGTAATTATTACTAACTAAATATTGATTACAATCTCAAATGCTATTAATTAGTTCATTAACATATTTCATGTTGTAAATTTTGTATAATTAACCTTTAATAATATTCTATAATTTATATTTGAGATTAAAATATATATAACATGTTTTTACTATTTGAGATCCAGTGGTTCGTATCATGTTATATATATTTTAATTTTTATAAAAATAAAATGAATTTATAACATGAAATAATATATTTATCATTTTTTTTAGGGTAGTTATGTATTTTCAAATTCAAAATTTTAAAATATTAAAAATATAAAAAAAGTTGAATCCATTTGAAAACAAAAAACAGAATTCGAATTGCATACCAAATAGTATTCTCGAGTTCATACCAACGAGAAGTATAATTGTATTGAGAAATAAAAAGATAAAGAAATGCAATAATTCTTCAAATATTCGAGCTACTTGAAGATTCTCCAAATTTAAACCAACTAAAATCATTCCTCCTTTCATCCCCAATTCTCCCTATTTATAACTTTAATATATCTTTAATACATAAATAATATTTCTTACTTTTATCCAAACATGACCCAAGGAGTGAGGTGGGAAAATTCTGGTTGAAAATAAAACATAAAATTTTCAATTCGATAACAATCCACACCTTCAATCTAATTTTCAAGTTTTTTTCAAAGTTTTTGAATCTCATTTTAGTTTCTAAACTTTGAAGGTTGTTTTATTTTGGTCCCTGAACTTATAAAAACAATCATTTTGGTCTTTGGTATATAATTTTATCATATAATATTTATTTGTTCGATGCTTGTTTTCAACTTATGTACTTAAATACATACTCAAACTTCATACATAATCATATATTTGAAGATATTAATTTGTTTAAAATAAAATAAATATGAGGACCAAAATCCACTTCTTGAAAGTTTATGGACCAAAATTTTTGAAAATTAAAAAACTAAAATAGAAAAAAATTTAAAATCCAATGACCAAAATAAACATTTTGAAAGTTTAGGGACCAAAATATAACAAACTTGAAAATTCAAGAACCAAAATAAAATTTAAACCTTTTTCAATTATTCGTATTCCTACTTCAATTACCAACTTTCAAACTTTTTTGAGTAATGAAAATAAACAAAATCCTACACAAAGATATTATTGGAAAAAGAAAAGAAAAAAGATTGTTACTAATTAACGTATCAAATTCCATGAGATACATGTTCTCATACAACTCACTACTATAATAAATCATATCAAAATTAGCAAAAAGTGTAAACAACAGCAAGGCCTAGCTGACAGACAACCATTCTACTATGTCCTAAATCTAACATGGGAATATGCAGGATGTTGCTTACCCGTTAGGGACGGTTTACAGATCATAAAACGACCATAAATGAAAGGAGAAATGGGTCCATGTAAAAGGTCGAGACCTCGCAAACAACAACGCTCCTTTGGCAATCGAGATTTACCTGTGCTTGGTAGCTCTGCTGCAAGCAAAAGTTGGTTCCTTCTAATAGACCATTGAGCGCTCAAGTGTCAAACAATAATCAAAATAATCAGGAGAATCCCTTTGGGCAAGCTTGAGTGAAGCTAATCTTGAAAGTTTCTTCATTGAAATGCTTGTAATCGCTCTTCCATAATCTCTCCTTCCTCCAATTCTTCCACTGTGAACGTGCCCCCGACGAGGTCGCCGCTTTCTTCCATTTCCAATCCCTTGGAAAAGTCTCCTTCCCAATCAAGAAAGTCATCTGGATTGATTTGTGCCATGATATTTGAATATGTATCTATCAGATCTTGCTCAAAATCAAATTCCAATTCTTTCAAAACCCCAAGCTCCTTGGCCTGGGAGCTTGAATTGGGGCTGTTTCCAACTTCATGTTTGCCCATCAAACCTGTAGAGTAATTATAGGTTTCACCGTGCTGCTTTCGGGGGTCGACTACGCCATGTGGGCTCGAAGATGATACTTTCATCAGATCAAGCACCTGAGGATTGACGGAGCTGTCATCATCTTCTATTTCTTCCACTCTGAAGGGAACACCTTCAGGACTAGCTAGATTATTTTTTCCAGTGTTTTTACCTTCAGGATTATGACTCATTGGATAAGCAGTTTTAACTACTTCAAAGTTGGGAGTTTGGGAGGGTAGAAAAACATATATAACAGGGTATTCCAAAACAACCAAATTGGAAAACAGTTGCCTGATTGGCAACCCCGAGTCCAGCTCACGGAAAGGCGACGTAGCTCCCTAAATACATATTAAAAAAAACAAGTTAAAAGAAGCCATTGGAAATTATTTTAAGCAAATAGCAACGATGAAATCCGTCTTTGAGGAATACTTTATTAAGTGAATTAACAAAATTCTTCAAATTCTAAGCTCAGACATGCACACTATTGTAATCCTAGAAGTTTAAGAACATAAGAAGAGAACAGTTTAGATTGCCTTCCTTTTCATGTCAATACTAGTTCAGCTTAGCTCTTACTTATAACAAAAAACTACATGGATCTCTAACTAAATAATCAATGATAGGCAAATCACTAACTGACTGCATAGAAGTGCACCATATATCGAGGGGTGCAAAACGGAGAAAAATATGATAAAACGTCACCAGAGCAATGCACTAGCTATACCATTAATCGACTATGTTACGCGGGCATTAATTATGAAATACTTGAAACAACCCAAAGGGAATGAATTTTAACCTTGGGGTATGTACGGACAAACAATTTGAGGCTATCCAGCTGCTCACGGAACTTCTGAAGTTGATTTTTCCACGGGCTTGGTTGTAGATGGTTTTCAAGAATGGTAGAAAGCCTTGCGTTTTCATTAATTCTGCAGAAAAAGGAAAATATTGTTAAAGGATGCATCGGTCAGATCCAAATACAAAGATCACTTGACATGAACTTAGAGGAAAGAACCAAAAAAGGAAAAAAAAATCCTTCCAATGATGTAGGGAAGAAAACTCAGTACTCACCCATGGTCAACTAAAACAATATCTGCAGAGTTAAACCGCCACTCGATTGTCCAAAAGATTGTTTTTTCCCTGTAAACGAAAAAACTTCATTTATCCAAGACGAATTTAACGAGAAACAAGGGTAGAATTGCTTCCCAGATAACAAATTAAGAGCCTGATGATTCGTCTAACTCGTAAGAATAGTTAATCTCAAACCTGCCATAAGACTACTTCCACTCTTACAACAAACTAAACTCTTCACATGACATAGAAAAATTTAAGAACCCGTTTTTCTAGTCGTTCTAGAATGAAGAGAAAGAGGGGTCTGCACTTCTCTATCACTTTCTTTTTTCCTTCTAAAACTTGAAGGTTGAACATGGTGAAATGAATGTCAATATACAAAATGTTTACATGGCAATCAGTCGTCCGTAACAGTTTCAAATAAAATAATAGACCAACTTCTCTTTTTTGGACAAGAACATCTAAGTATTATGTGTAAATGACTCATTGTTATTAGAAATCAACCAACCACATTATTCAATGTATAATGAAACAACTTTCCAATCTAAGTAACAATAGATAGATAGATAAAGAGAAAATAACCTCTTGTCATATCGAGTTTGATTTTTCTCCCTTTTTGTCATGCCAGTGGGAAGAAACATGATTTTTGTTCTCCGGCTTGAAGCAGCAGTGCGCAGACTTTTAAGGTGAAATGGTAGCCGAAAATAAGCTTGAGTATAGGGGCACAATTTCTTTCTGAGTCTTTGAGCAGATTCAGCCATCCTCTTCACTTCCTCAAGCAAATTATAATCTACACGTAGTAAAATAAAAAAAAAACCACCATATCGATTGTTAAGGACGGAAGAACACAGACATGACAAAAAATTACAGGATAAATTACTTCAAGCAAATGCAATCAAACTAGAAAGCTAGATAAAATTAAGTATCATCAGAGAACTGAACGTAAACAAAATTATTAGAAAACGATATGAATTATCACACCGTACTCTCGGAATAGAAAAGAAATTACAGAGAAGACAAACAGGAACAAAACCCAGCTACACATTCAAGTTTACGAACAGACAGCAAAAGGAGCTAGCAGCTAAAAAACTAAAAGATTACAGAAACCCAAAAGGGGACTTCCATGAGCTAGCGAAACATCCAAAATCAACTCGAAATACAGAAACGCAGAAGCAAACCATAACTAGTGCTGATTGAAACATTCAAAACCAGTAAGACGAATTCAGGGGTGAATTAAAAAACTGAATGAACAAGTACCAGAAATTAGTATACTATCGTTGAACTGAGAAATCGGGACGAATTGAGTCTGTTTCCTCTTGCCCGTACATCCACTGCGCCGCTTGTGGGCATTGACGCAATTGAGACTACAAGAACGCAAAGAGCAACTGGGGCACTTGTACTTGAATGGGTTCGAATTACACTCTTCGCAAAGTGATGATCCTTGGCCATTGGAGCTCGTGGAAGCTGCTGCTGCTGTATCTCCTTCGGCCATCTTTGACACTAGAGCGCGCGCCGGGTTCAGATTTTCCCCAGTGATGAACACGACTAGGTTTATAATTTGAATCGCTTTATTTTTCTTCAAGAATAATTCGAAGGGCTTTTATGTAATTTACTCGCAGGATTTTAATTTATTAGTTTTGTAATTGTGGGCCGAAACAATAGAAAGCCCAAACGTTTGGATTGGGCTACATCGTATTTTATGATCCATAATTTCTGTTTAAAGTTTTGTCACAATACTCTCAGCCCAAGCCCAAGCGATTGAATTGAGCTGAGGAAGGCCCCTAGCGGAATTGAACGAAACTATAAGCTCGAAAACAATTCGGCTGAAAATCGAGTTCACATCCGCCTGTCCCTCTTATTAGGAAATTAGGAAAGAAAGAAAAAAGAAAAGAAAAGGAAAAAAAAAAAAAAAACTTTTTATAATTTTGATGACCAAAAAATTGTTCTTGCACACACAAACTCAGTCCCAAACTCAGGTCAGGAAGAGTTGAGTGTTCTCATTCTATATCGCCGTCGATTTCCATTTGACGTGATTCACTTCAATTCCTCGACTTCAATGTCAATCATAATCGGAAGTTCTGCGCACTTCGCCGGAGATTCGTGTTCTTTCCGGCCGATTTGAGCTCGACGTCGACATTCCTCGGTGCCTGTATCTTCCGCTGTCTTCGATTTCTTTTTCTACATTATTCTTGCTGGTGCCTTTCTGAGTGTGTAAAAGGGTTTTTGGTCGGTTGCGAACTGGCTATGGACTACGAGCCGTATGATAGTAGCGGTAAGTTAACTCTAACGATGCTCTCTTTTTAGTTATTAGGGTTTTCAAGTGTTCTATCTGGGAAATTAAGGATACCATCTAGTTTTGAGAATTGGGCTTCCAATCTTGCTTTACGGGGCTTGGGGAGGACGATAGAATTAATTAAGGTTGAAGGTTGCTCGGAGGAACACTCGAAGTTTTTCAACCTTTTACACTAGTTTTTGAGGGAATTCTTTATCTTTTGTATATTTCTTCGACAATTCTTGACTTCATTGGTGTTGCCGGTTGGTACCTGCTGGTTGTAATGAGATTAAAAATTTGGACCTTTTTGTATTTACGAGCTTTAACCTTGATAATTGGTGCAATACCTCTCCAGAACGTGACAAGCTGTTGAAGTGTAGATGATATAAGTTATTTTTAGTTGTATAGGACATTCAGTATTTTTCGAATTTTCTACAATTTATATTTGTTCATTTTGTATCTAATCGGAAAGAAAATTTTAAATCTGTTCTAGAAAAATAAACATGAAGGATATTAGGACATTGTATTGTATCAGCTCGCGACACTTCTTTTTCTTATTAACTGTGACTTTTCAACCATGAGTTATGACAAGCTGGTTAAGGGCAGACCAAGGATAAAAATGATTGAAGTTGTTTGGCTAATTGGCTTTTGGGGTTTTCAGCATTTAAAAAATTTGTGAAGGAACTAGTTTATCAGTTATTAACCAATATACACAGTACGGGTCTAAGCTATTGCCGCTCTACTTGCACACATGTTAATGATTCTCCTTTGATTGCAAGTCTTAGGCTGACCTTATGCCTTTGTGAAGGCATCAAGTACTTTATTAGCCTCCTATCAAAACCTTTTTAAGCTCATTTTTTTATTCTTGATCTGTGGTTCTGTCTCTTAATTATTTTGTTTCAGGAAGACAATGGCTACACTTGTCCTTGGAAACTATAATTTGCATTCAATTAGATGGTCTAATATTTTATTGCACCATCCATTTCAGGAACTGATGACGATCTCCCTCCATCTCATCAGAATAGAATTGCAAGAGGAGGGGGTCGTGTTTCAGGGAATGGAAGATCAGTTATGGGTTCTGTCCCATATCCTAGGATGTACGGTGAAACTGATATGGAAGCCCAAATTCATCAGCTTGAGAAGGAAGCTTACAGTTCTGTTCTTAGAGCCTTTAAAGCTCAAGCTGATGCCATTACTTGGGTACTTTCTGTTTCTGTTTCAAGTATCTAATATTGGTAAATTTGTTTGATCAGGTTTAAATGATTGCTACATGAAATGTATTTTCTTCAGGAGAAAGAAAGTTTAATCACAGAACTCAGAAAAGAATTAAGATTGTCTAATGAGGAGCATAGAGAGCTTCTAGGACGGGTTAATGCAGATGACATGATTAGAAGTATAAGGTTTGATAATATGAATAAAAATTGTTAAACAGTTATTAAGAGTTTTGAGGGCTCTTTTTATCATTGATGGATGCTTTTGGGTCATACCATAGGGAGTGGAGACAGGCAGGTGGGCATCAGCCTGGCAAACTCAGTACTAGCCAACCCATTCATGATCCAATACCGAGCCCTACTGTCTCTGCATCACGCAAGAAACAGAAACTAACCCATTTGGTGCCCCCACAGTCCTTTACTGGGCCATCTCCATCCTTCCACCAACAAACTGTTGCTCCTCCTCATCAGCCATCCTCGTCTGTTGCAAAAAGAGGAGCCATCCCTACAACCAAGGGAAAAAAGCAAAAATCTGTAAGTTTCAGATGCGCATTAATCCTGATTGGCTTTCTTTATTCTTCATTTTCTTTTATTTAATTTTTTTTCCTTTTCCTCAGGTATTACCCGGGTCATCTTCAGCTAAACAATACCAAACTTCAGTTCCTAGTGGTAGGAGTCAAGTTGCTAATAGGGTTTCTTCTGGAGCCATTGAGCCAGCCGAAGGAGCAACATTGAATCCACTTATTGGGAGGAAAGTGAGAACTAGATGGCCGGATGATAATAACTTTTATGAAGCTGTTATAACTGATTACAATGCTGCTGAGGTAAACTTTTTAATGTTATACTAATACATGTTTCAGTGAGGAAATTTGTTGAAACTACATCTATGTATACTCAGGGACGGCATGCTTTGGTTTATGACATTGGTTCTGCTAATGAGACGTGGGAGTGGGTTAATCTCTCAGAGGTATATCTATCTACTATTTATTCCTTGAACATAAGATACTTGCTTCACTTTTATGGTTTTACCCTCACCTAGTATTGAATATCCATCTGCTTCTCCGGGCTATATATTTTCCATATTTGGAATTGTGTGAGAATTATTGCAAGGAATATTTGGAATTGTGTGAGAATTATTGCAAGGACCTTCAATGATGAATTCAAGAGTTTATAAATTAGTTTAGAAATTAGGGAGTGATTGTTGGTTTTTAAGTCTTTCTTTTCTTCCTTGTTATAGTCTCCATGATGTCTTGTACTGCCTGAGTTATTTGGCCTTGGATTGTGCTTCTTTTGATATCTATAGAAGCATCTTAGTCTTTTATTTATTAAAATTTGTTACTTCCATATTAATTTGGTTTCAAATATTTTGACACTTTTATTTTAAGATCATGAAGTTACAAGCAACAAAAAATGAAAGTATACTCCCATATTTTATTTTTAGCATTGGCAATTAATTTCACATATTTAGACTTGATCTACCATTGTTCGTAAAATGCTTCGTCAATAACAATAAAGCTTCTACTTCTTTTTTATTGTGTAAAACGCATGAGAACATTCTTCATAAAAAAACTCATGAGATCAATAAGTTGCAATTTGTGCACGTGATAATTTTTTGTGGCATTAATGCTCTGCAAAAGAAGAAAATATGGAAAATAAAATGTATGATTAATGGTAGCTTCTCCATTATAAATATTAGTAAGCCAAGGTGCAATATTTGGGCTTAGAGAACTTAGATAGGATTCTTTGGCCTCTGTTCAGAAAGGCATGGATATAGCCTTATCGGAATGTTTCTTTGTTGGGACTTGAGGGGGGATAGAGTTTATCTCACCCACTAACAATTTGTTGATGACATTACTTTCTTTCCTTCTAAGAGGGAGGGGGTTTCATCTAGTTAAGTGGGATATCGTTTCTAAGTCATGTGACGAGGGTGGGTTAGTTGACAATGAGAACTTGGAAAAAGATGTTGCCCTCCTAGCCAAGTGGCTTACGTGCTTCCCTTTAGAGTCTGATACTTTGTGGCAGAATCTTATCAGAGTAGATTTGGGTGTTACTCTACCAGTTGGGATGCTTTTGTTGTGACTAAAGGCATTTTGAGGAGTCGCAGAAAGTAATCTCGCACTTTCTGTTGTGTTAAAACAATTAAGCGTTCTTTATGGAAAGATGCTTTTGCTAACCTTGTCCTGTCGTGGATTGGAATGGTGATCCTCCCTCTCCTTCTCATAACTTCGATTTTAGGAGATCTCTTTTTTATCTTGAGCTTATGGACTTAACTTCACTTGTTCTTCTGTGGTGTCTACCTTTATTCAAATTCCTATGACTTTCAAATTTGGACCCTGATTCTTCATGGACCTTCTCTTGCAAATCCTTTTTTCCCCTGCTTGCGTAACCCTCCTTTTCATCTTTCTCTTCCTCATTGCCCAAGCTCAAGAAGGGTAAAATTCAAATAAGATTTGATTTTTCTCTTAGCTCGTAGCCTTTAGGAAGATTAACACCACGGATTCCATCCAAAGATCTTCCCCTCTGGTTTATGGTCTCTAGTGGTGTGTTTTGTGTAGGCAGGTGTTGGAAGATCTAGATTGTATTTTAGGAGAATGTCATTTTTCTAGGAGAGATAGGGGTACACTTTTTGTCTCTTATCCAAAAAAAAAATAGGGGTATATTTCTTGAAATGCTCGTTGTTAGCTTGGTTCCTATCGGGGTTGTCGGTATATGGTGGATAAAGTGCTTCATCTACCGATTAGACATTTTTTGTTTTGTGGCATACAGTGTTTTTTTAGTAATATTTAGTATATTCCCCTTGATCACCAATACTTCGAAGATGTGAAGCTATACTGGATGTTTCCCGTTTTCGAATAACTTTACAGGACGACTATGATTATCATTGCCTATTATTCAAAAGGTGATGTTTTTACCTTTACAGTTGAGTTTCATAATTATGGCTAAGCTGGTACACGCAGGGATTTACAAACAATTTGGATTGGATCAAGTGATACGTTAAAATTACCTTAGACGATCAAAGAGTGCTGGGATGTTATAGGATTAGACAGTAGTCCATTTGGGGAACTGAGAATATTTACATTGGAGCCAAATATTTTGGAAGTTCCTAACTTCCCAATTTTTTAGGACAGGAAATAATAAACGATATTGAAGTTGGTTAGTACGAGGTTTGTAGTTCGTAGGTATCAAAATTTATAGTTGCATCATTCAGACCTTTGTTTTTTCCATATGTTAGATGATAGGGACAGATTATGTGAAGATGCAAATAAGTTGACGAGGATCTTGGAATCCTACATCGATGTGGTTATGGTGTTCTTTTACCTGTAATCTGTTGGATAAATGATTTTAAAATGCTGAAAAGTTCTTAATCAGGTTTTGTTTTTTGCCTGTTGATGACTTATAGAGATGAGATATCCGGTTAATTTAGTTACATAATAGAATCCCATACTCCCTGTTTGAAATTTTACTGGAGTCGAAGATCTGAATTTTGAGAAACAGAGTACAATTTTCTTGCTTGTTCTTACCTTGAATTGGCCGAGCAGATTTCTCCCGAGGACATCCAATGGGTTGACGAGGATCCTGGAATCCCACATAGAGGAGGTTAT
This sequence comes from Telfairia occidentalis, assembly GCA_026257165.2. NCBI lineage: Eukaryota > Viridiplantae > Streptophyta > Magnoliopsida > Cucurbitales > Cucurbitaceae > Telfairia > Telfairia occidentalis. The sequence continues at coordinate 4,323,232 of JAOANK020000006.1, forward strand.
GGTGGACCAGGTCATGGAATGAATCGTGCGGTAGGCCGTGATGGCGTCGCTGGTGCAGGTAGAGGTAGAGGAGTCGCCAAGTCTCAGTCCAGAAAAGATTTTTTGCCATCCCAAAATGGCATTGGGAAGAAGACGACATCTGATGATATACGGATACTCCACACAGAAACTCTAATTAGAGAGGTACAACAAGCACCTGCAATGTTGTATTCTTTTGACCTTTACGAATTTGTTGATTTTGTAGCATCCATAATTTTCTTTTTCATGTGGTTAGGTGGAGAGAGTCTTTGGTTCAAATCATCCAGATCCCGTTGAAGTTGAAAGGGCAAAGAAAGTTCTGAATGTAAGAAGCATCTGTTACATCTCTGTAGTCTTCCATTATATTATATTCTGTTCTCCTCATAATCGATATGCCAACTTCCTCCATACAGGACCATGAACAATCACTTATTGATGCTATTAATAGGCTTGGGGAAATTTCTGATGCCGGAAGCGGTAAATTCTATGCTCTTCGTTTTTATTTATTCCCCATGCTTGATAATATTGTAGCATATGGACCACCTCAGAACAATCCATAATATCTCAGCTAATAAGCACCAAGTATTGGGCAACTGAATTTGTCCATGCTCTCTTGGTTTTTATTTTCTTCAGCTCAGCATATTTTGTAAACGGATTGACATGAGTTGTAACTCTACATCCCTTGATACCCTCTCTTGTCTGGCTGCTTTTTATAACAGACGAAGGTGGCCACCGGTTCTCTCGTGGGCAATCGATGGACCGGGAATGATGGTAATTGTTTCGAAATGGAGGTGGTTCACTCTGCAAGAGCATCCTTTTTGATAAAAACACGACTGGATGTGGTAAGCAACTTTTGAGTTATTGGGGAGTGACAGACACACCTAATCTCTCAAAGGCCCCCCTTTCCTGTAAAATTACCATGATTGAGTTGAATGTTCCCCTCGCTTAGGTTAACTATGGGGTTTTTTGCTCTATTAGCATAGAGATTGTTCTTAGGATGGGGTTGGTTGTTTTCTTCTTATTCTTCTTCTTCTTCTCTCCCCCCCTTTTTTTTTGGCAATGGTAAGAATTAACATAGGAGGGCTGATAATACTTGTGTAACATTATTTGACTAGTGATTTAAGATGTGACCCATGTATAAACTTCTAAGAAGTTGCTTCATTTAGGAAAAAAAAAAAATAAGAACTAGACATGATAACAACTAATAAAAGAAAAATGACAAGTAGGCCATATTCAGCATAGATATTTAAAACATCTGGTGAGATGAAAGAATACATTAAATGAATATAAGATATTGTCATCTTCCCTTCCAGTTATATGTGTGGTGGTGGTGGAGACTTCTCTATAGACAATCAAAAAATTCTTGAAAAGTAAAGTTGTGTAGCCTTTTTAAGATGCTGGCTACCCTATGATCATTCTCCACGTGTCCATTAGAGCTTTTGGTCATATTCAATGTTCCACCACATAGACTCTTATACTTGGAACAAACTGGTTCTCTTCAATTAATGGTTCAGATCTTTTCAAATCATTGTAATGAAATTGAAATGGCAGTACTTTTAAACGGCCCTAATTGAACTTTTAACTATCTTGTTCTCTAATCCTTTTTTTGTGTTGCAAAATTAGAAGTAATAAATAATTAAATGCAATACATATTGATACACTGCAGAATCTACGTCTATTAATATACAGAAACAATCGTACACAGGCGATTAAGGTCACCTTCTAGCCCGTTTTCTCGGCCGTTTTAGAGGTTCTTTTCCACCACCCCCACCACCTTCCCTGGCCCTTTTTGCTGGAGCGGGATTGGCCTCCGCTGCCTTCTTAGGCGGCCGCCCGACACTGCGCTTGGAAGGGCTGGCATCCTCCTTCAAGCGCTTCTTGTCATTGCTTTGCCTTAGCGATGATCTCTCCTTTCCTTTATCGCTTTTGCTACTGCCACCCTTCTTTTGTTCTCCGACTGCGTTACCGCTACTGCTACCAGCCCCACTTCTGCCATTTCTTTTCAAAGTCTCTGCAGGCGAGTTCTGCTTGATCCTCTTCAAGAAATCCGCTGCACTACGCTTCTTCTCCAGCGCAACTGTTTCGGGTTTCTTTTTATCTTGGTTTGGCGTCTCTGTTTCGTTGGCTGAGTTGGGTTTCCATCCAGAACTTGTGTTCTGTTTCTTGATGCTAGGACCGCTCGAGTTTGTGGCGCTATCGTTGCTCCTCCTCATGCTTCTAGCTCCAGTTATGGGTTTCTCTTTAACCTTGCTATCTTTTGTAGTACCATGGTCTTCAACAGCATTTGAAGCCATTTTAATAGTTGATTTTAGATCAACGACTGACTTCTCATCATCATTGCTCCGATCACCTTTTTCACCAAGACCAGTCGATGAAAGTTTACCTGAAATTTTGCTTCGTTTCCGACAAACTATTATAGGAGCAGAAGACTTCTGTTTGGCAAGCAAGGACTGTGATCCTTCAAGATCAGTACCCTTGGGTCGGGAAGGAATTGCTGGGGACGAATCCACTACGTCAGGTGAAGGGTCAACCTGAGCAACCGGCAGACTCTTCTTCAACTCATTGGAGACAAGAAGACGGAGTTCATGAGCAGCTATCGACTCGTTCGAGAATTTGGGGAAGAAGGTAACAGCGTTGCTACAAATAAGCAAGAGATCTCGGTAAAAAGCAAGGCTAGAAGACGAATAAGAGCCAGAATTGATCTTGGCTTCAACCGTTTCCAAGTCCAAATGCTGCCGGACCATCCCCTTGTACTCCTCCGTTTCCTGCAAACATTTTCATGGAGGGGGTTACTTAAACAGGTCATTTTGTGATAAGACAAAACGCAGCCGCTAAAACAGATGCAAAACCAATACCAAATTGGTCGAGCGTCAAAAGCAGTCGATTGAAATTTCACATCTTTCCACCTCAACAACTTTTCTCCCTCTTGGTCAAGAATATTAGCACACAAGAAACTTAAGGACAGGGCTGGACCGTGATAAATTTACTAATTCTAATTGTAATTTAACGGCAACACCCTACATATTCAGGTCTCTTTTGCCCCCAAGAACCCTATAATTTTATCGAGAAAGAGAAGGTTGAAAAATAAATATAACATATAGATGGAAGCCTACGGAAAATGGCTGATGACTCAGCTTGAGAGGAGTGGAGTGGAGTAACGTGGGCCCTATCACCCTTTGGCATGGCCAAGTTATTTCAATATTAACAGCCAAAAAGCAGAGCCAATGAGCCAGGACAAAATACTATCTCTTTATGACCCTTCGAATTTCGGGATCTTTTCTAAGAAAAAAATAAATAAATTCATGTACCAGTTAAAACCTTTTCAATATTTCAAATATTGAAAAAAATAAGAGACTTCCATTCAAATAAAATGAAAAATTAGTCTTTTCGGGAAGTTATTCAAAGTAATTTTCAAACCAACGATTTTATAAGTTCTTCTGTATTTTCCCTAAAACCATCTTACATACTTTAAAAAAATTGTAAAATAATAATAATAAGAAGAAAAAAATCCTGTGAAAAGGGTGTTTGACTTAGATTTCAATACCACTTATCAAACCCTAGAGTTTTTTCAAAAAGATATAACACATCTAAAACGACAAGTAATGTATCGGACGGCTATACGATAGAGGTAAATTATCAATACGAAATTTAGACAATATTTTAATTTCTTTTAAGGAAAAATCTTAAAATATAAAATAGATAAAGATAAATTATCTAACACCATGAATAGTGGGCGAATTATTCCAAAGAGATTTTGGGTAAATTTTCTTACGATGCTGCTTTATCCAAAATTATCATGGTATTGGATAAAACTACTCTATTTTTTTAATCTAATACTTCTAATTTACATTATTTTTTAAAAAAAATTAAAAAAAAAAAAAGTAGAAATGAAAAGCAACGCGGATCGAAGCTTTTAAGCGAATGGTCCCCCTTTCCTCTTTCTTCTTTTTATTTATGTTCTATTGGAAATGGTCCAAATTTATTGGTCATAAAGCCTTTAATAGCATTGGATCGCATCATCAAATCATTTTTTTCCATTACCAATCTTCTAATAACAGAAATTACCTATTCTCAACCCAAAAAAAATAAATAATAAAAAATAATATAATAATTACTTAATTTAATTTTCAACTTTTAGGACCTAACTATCTTTCCTCCATATTTTTCATTTTGATTCTTAAATTTTTGAAATATGCTATTTTGGTCCTCAAAATTTATAAATAATTATTATAAGATTTGGCTTTAATTTATCACTATTTATTGAATGAAAAGTAAAATGGAAAGTTTATGCAACCAATTTATTATGATTATTTTAGACCTAATTTTGATTTTGAAAAAAAAAAAGGGGGATTTAAAATGTAATTATTTTAAATATTACCTGACTTTGGAGACGGGATTCGAACAACGAAGCATGTTTATGGGCTCGTACCATCTGCAGAACCTCGTCGAACCGCCGTGACTTGGCGGTGGGCGTCCGGCGAGGTTCATTGCCGCTGCTACCGCCGGAGATCTCCTTTCTGAGGAGTCTCTTCCTCTTCATCCTCCCCGTCAAGCTCGCCGAGCTTTGTACTTCGCTGCTCTCCCTCGTCGCCGTCCCTCCGCCGTTCGACTGAGCCTCCGAGTCCACTAACTCGGACGAGTCCTCCACTCGCTGCGTCTCCTTATTCTTTTTTGTCTCCGATACGTCGCACGTCGGGTTCTTGACCACAGTGTCCGTACTGCCGTCATCCGACTGCGGTCCGGTTGGTTCGGCGGCTCTCCGGTTCTGTTCTGGTCTGTATGAGCCGACGAATTCCGGTTTGGTTTCGGATTTGGCGTTTTCGGCTGTGCTTTTTCGGTTACCACTTTTGGAACCGGTGGAATTGGACTGGTTGACAGAGAAATCTTCCCGATCAGAATCTTCGCCGGGAACCACAGCCGGCTTCAAGACTTTTCCGTTCGGTCCGGACCGGTGGTCCGGTTCTCCGAACAGCTTTTTGTCGTTTTCTGATCGGCCTTCTCTGGACTCCGATTTTAGATCTGGTTTTCCAGAGCCGGCCTCTCTATCGTTCAGGCCTTCTTCTCGCTCCTCCTCCAATCTCTTGACCTTCAACTGCAACGAACTGCCGAAAATCTCAATACGATGAACTCAGATCTGAAAGTAATAAGATTAAAAAAAAAAAAAAAGTTTCAACAAAAAAAAGAGAAAAAAAAATTAAAAAACCGAGAGAGATTTACTTGATTGAAACGTCATAGCGCTGGACCTCTCGTCGGAGTTCGGCAACGCGGAGTTTCCTCAACTCATCGACCCAAGGTACGGCGTTATCGACAATTCCGGCGCCGTTTTGTAAGGAAGTAAAGCGGCGTTTGAGGTCAAGGAATTTGAGTTCGCAGTTACGGGCGGTGGTGAGGAGATGAGGGAGAGAAGAACGAGCCTGAACTTCCATGGCGACGGAATTCCAGTCCTTAAATCCATGGCGCTTGACGGCGCACGCCAGTAAAAGTTCCTCCCACGTCCCCCATGTGGCGGTGCTCTGCTCACTCTCCCGCTCTCTATCTTCCGCCATTAGATTAGATTACAACAAAACGGCATAATAGAAATTCCCAATTACCCGCTCTTCCTTCCAATTCCTCTTTCCCTCTTTTAATTTTTCAAAAATCACAGAGAAAAGGAAACGAAAAGGGAAAGTTCCTCCATTACAGTTTGTTATTAGGGTTTCTGCGGCGTGAAAGAGAAAACCCAAAACCAAATAAAATAAAATAAAATCCAAAACTCACTCGTTTAAACTTTTAATTGCGATTTTTTTTTTTCTTTTCTTTTTTTTCCTTCTTCTTCTTTTTGAAAATTGAGAGAAACGAAGAGAAGCAAAATTGAAAACCAAAAATCTCCCGTTTTCGTTTGGGTTTTGGTCTTTTATAAGCAGTTCTGATGCAATTTGGACCTCTGATCTCTTGAGCACGCAATTTCCTTCGTGAATTTTAGTGATTTTACGTTAATACCCTCGTATTATTACTCAAATTACGCCCCTTGTCCTTCGTTCAAATTATTAAATTATAAGGAAGCGGCGTTCCCGACTTCACGATTTAGCGCTTGAATCCCTTCTTTTTCTTTATGTCGTTTTTATTTCTAATAGGTCGGCCGATTTTTATGCATAATTTCTCTTTTATGTTTTCAAATATTTTGATTTAATACCTTTAATATATTTATTTATTTATTTTGTTTATAAAATTTCAAATCGAATTAAATAAATATAATTAATTCATAAATAAAGAGTTATTTTAAATATAATTTT
>JAOANK020000006.1:4362551-4383854 GCA_026257165.2 Telfairia occidentalis
TTTTTAGTAAACTTTACTCGTTGATCAAACTTAATTCATTGAGATTAGTGAGATTAAGAGATTTATTTTTTACATTAATTTTCATTAAAATTTGTATATGAATATATATAATTAAATTTGTCTTCACCTATCAACTTAAGCTTTTGGGTAGAATTATGATTTAATAAAATGTAGTGAAGTTAAAGAGGAGATAAAAATTGCAACACTTATATAGATCTATAACTTAATTAGGTGAACTAAAAAATTTAAAATAAAGATATATCTTACTAAGTTGTGTATTAAAAATTATTTTTTTCTTATTTATTTATTTATTTATGGAAGTATAAATATGATTATATGTTATGTATGCAAAGATTAAAATATTTGTTGATATATCAATATATGTATATCCATCAATTGGATGGTTTGACATCAATATTAAGAATCAATTGATATCTCTAATATCCGTATTAATATCCTTGAAACGTAAAAATATTATAAATTCATCACTATCGATTTGTTACCAAGCTTTGATTCGTGAGAAACACTCTGGCTATCAATTTTGTTGGTAGAGATAATAACTTCGTGGCAAATTGAATCAGTTAAATGTACTTTGGAAGAAGACTTGACTCACACTCGAGAGCATTATTTAATTTTTTCGACGTGTCATCTATATATTTATCGATATATCTACAAAATTAAAATCTCGATTATCATAGGAAGGTGCTGTGGTGGGGCCGCCTCCAACCCAATGATTTAAATATCTATCGATATATCGATATATGCGCCGATATATTCATAAATTGAATGTTTTGATATTGATATTAAAAATCAGTCGATATTTCTAATATTCGTATAAATATCTATGAAATATAAAAAAATAACATCATTTAGTAATAAATATGAATATAAATACTAATAAAAAGAACTATAACCTATTTATAAGTCAATATATCCGTAAAATTGAAATGTCAGTATTGATAGTGATATTTTACTCTTTGCTCCCACCCCCTAACCCACAAATAAACAGGTTTTCAACTTCAGATCTTACGCCTCTGTTTGGTTTACAGGATAATTCGTACCACCATCCGATCGGATCCAATCCGCCTTAGTTTTTCAAGTTCTAAAATTTCCCCTTTCCAAACACTTTCTCTTCTCCGCCTTCTGTACAAAAATTTACCCTCCTAAAACTTACTCGCATGCTTGGGCTTTTTTCGCCCCTCAAACAAGGCCCATCTCGAAACTTTTTGTTCTTCGGCCCGGCCCTTATTCTTTATTTTTTTATTTTTTATTTTTTAAAACTCACAAAGACATTATGTACCCAAGAAAACTCACACCCACCATAAATTGGACCCATTTAACCACCTCGAAGCTTGTCAAGTTGTAACAATTTGTATCCTAAACCTTCAATTTCGTTGAATTAAATCTCAAACTTAGAGCTAAAATTTTGTTAATATTTGTGAAATCTTGCAAAGTTATTCAACGATTAATTTGTACATTAATAAGATTTAATTTTGAGCTACTTGATTTTATTGAAGTTAGTGAGAGTTACGGTAATTTCAACATTACTTTTTGTAAAAACTAATGAGCGAGTTAACATAAATTCAACATAGAATTAAAATTGCAACATTTATCTAAGGTCAAAATTTATAAACTTAAAAGTTCAAAGGGTAAAATGATACAACCTAAAGTTTAGAGATGAAAATTAATTTTTCCAAAAAATAAGAAAAAAACTCATTTATTTTTTAACTGCCCTAGGCCAATCATGATCGGTTGAGAAGCTATGTTTTTCTTTTTTAAAAAGAGAATTATGCATTTTTTTTAATTCAACATGTGAAAAGATATGGTGAAAGATATATGTGTTAATCAACTAAAATATGCTTAAGTTGGCAAAAATTGTGCAATTTCATTGGTGGGTTTATTCTTAATATATAGTAAAAAAAACGAGTTTTATAAACATTAATTTATATCATAAAATTAACACATTTGTCGTTTAAGAAAAAGCTCTAGTGATCAAACAACAATGCCTCTCTTGGAAATAGTAGTTTCGAATCTTTTTCTCTACATTTATAATATGGTATTCCAAAAAATATGGATTCAATTTCTTAACTTCGATATATCTGTAACAATGGAGCCAAACATCTCCTGAAAATGTTTAAAACAAACCCATCTCATTTTAGGCTGTAACTCACTAATTATATATATATATATATATAAATATTTGTTTAATGAGAAGAAAAAGGGCCATCATCATCAGTCATGGTTATACCAACTATAAATTAGGAGTGTTCCTAATTCATACTATTTTTGTTTTGAATTTAAAATAATTTTGAACTAAAAGTAGAAAGGATCCCAAAGTATGAATAAATAATTTTATGTTATTGTAGGTTGGATTGAATTGGTTCGATCTAGTATTGTGGACCCAAGAATTGAACCAATCCAATCGGGTTGGGTTAAGAAAAAATGAGCTCAATCTAATCCAAATTAATTTTCAACCCAATCTATATTGCATGAGTTGGATTGAGTTGGTGGAGTTTTTCGAATTGTGTTCTTTTGAATTACACTTACTGTAAAGAGAGAAATGACCTTCAGATTCAATCCCTTCAGAGAAGGATATCAGATAACGCTGGCCAACACATCCCAGGCTCCGGCGGCCAAAAGGGCTGACACAATGCCTGAAACGGTGAAAAAAGAAGTAACCATTGTAATTACCAACTCATGTTCATTTATCGCTTGGTAGGTGAGAGACTCACCAGAGAAACATCTTTTACGGACCTTTCCTTCTAAGGCTGCTGCTGCCCCCAATGTTCTGAAAAACAATGGGCCCTGTAATCTAACACTTTATGAACTGAACTGTATTCCATTAGAAAACAAAGATCTGAACCAAACACAGCCCCCACTCTAATCAACAACATGTTTGAAAATTGTAAAAAGATGCCAAGCTTTAAGAGTTCTATAACATCAAAACAAGTGAAATGGAGTGAACAGATTCCTAGAAAAATCTAAAAACCATAGGATTAAGATGTATGAACAAAAGTACAGATAAAACAAACTTCATACATACGGGTTAGTTCTGTACACTACTGAATGTATCTATTACTTATTGTGGAGGTCAACGATTCTGAGCAGAGTCAGACCCCACAAGGAAAATGATAAAAAAAATTGACACTAAACTACATAAACTGAAAGTCAAAATCTAAAATCCTGAAACGAGAGGCAAATATATTCCACAAATTCACCTCAGTGGACCTTGGAAGATGATTAGACTTGACATCTCATTCAGTCCCAATGTCATTAATGCTCTTCTCGGAGCAGGCATGGGCGATGCCACCATTGTCAAAGGCGTTCTCAGACGCTGCAGTTTCCTCTTTGTTATTGTCCAGGCGCCAACCTTCAGTTTCCAAGGATAGGATCCTTCTTCTCAAGTCTTCCAACTCTCTTTCCATGAAAAATACCCTTTGCTTCAATGTCAAATTCTCCTCCTCAAGCTGAGCTATGTGAGAATCTTGATCATCCACTCGACTCTCCAAAAGGGTACTCTGTTCTTCACCACCAGAAGTTGGGCATATCATTTCAAACCTACTTAAATCATGGTCCAGCCGTCTCTCCACCTCCAAATGTCCTTCCACATCGCTATCACCGGATCCCCCAACTTCATCGTCGTCTTCGTCCTCACAGTCTTTTGAGGATCGAAGCCTAATCAGACCCTTCATCGAGCCGTAGCTGTCAACTCCCCACTCTTCTCTGGCCATATCAACAAGAACTTCCCTCAGAGGCGAAAATATGGGAGTGGGCAACACAGCAGGGGTGACTGGATACGGCGATACGAGCGAGGCAATACCGCCGGATCTTTTGGCACGAATTAAGAAGGAAGTTGTATTACGGGGCGCAAACGGAGGGAAACGGTAGTTAGACTTCTTCTTGGGATAAAAACGCCTGGATTTCAAGCGGTTCTGATGCTGCAATTCATTCCAATTTGAGGGTTTATACGCTGTAGCAACCGATTCTTTTCGCCTCATATCAGGCCATTTTCCCTTCCTGAAACCTCGGCCTTGATTGGAAGCAGGAGCTGTGGACAGTGGTCTTTGGGAGGTTTGAAGAAACATACCTCGATTCTCCGGCGGTAGAACCGGAGGCAAAGGAGGAGGTTGAATCCAAACGACAAAGTTCTGATTCATCAAGATCTGAGTAGGATCCATATCATTCATCTAACCGAAAGCAAAATCAATTTGCCGACCCCAATCACAGAAAACAAGAACGCATAAAAGCAAGAAGAGAAACCGCTAATTCAAACAAGCAACGAAAACGTACATAATGAAATTAAGGCAGGCGAGTTTTCAATTCAACAACCATGAACAATCCAACCGTTGAAATTGAAATTCAAATCCCCGAAACCCTAGAAATCGAAAGCAGAGTTCCTGCCTCAGTAGTTCGCAACAATCGTTAGGCAAAATTGTTTGAAGAAATTACTTAAAGGAGTCTCTCTTTTCATCTGCTGATCTCATTCTTTAATATCGAAGAATTTGTGGTTCGTTGTGGGCTTCTGATTCTGAAATTCGACTCAGGGGAGTAGAGCAAAAGGCCTAAATAACACATAAAACTTGAGCTTCGTCTTTGGCGGAGATGTCGTTTCTGAAACCTCTTCTTATTTCTATTTCAATTTTCTCTCTCTGTGAATCAAACAAGATTTAAGCCTCAATAATTTACAATTTATTTTAAATTATTTACCCGAAATTATCCAACTACCGTCACACCAATCGTTTTCTCATTGCTACATCCTTTTTGAGAAAAATTTCCATTTTTATCTTTACACGTAGATCGATGAATATATTTCTTTTTTTAAAAAAATTAAATCGAAGCCTCCAATAGATAATGAAATTAACATGACTTTAAAATAAAAAATAAAAAATTATTAGTTTGTCATGCATTTAGGTCATATACATCGCCTTATCGAGTATAGTTAGTTCTGGTTAAGATATATCTTTAGGATCAAAATGTCATGGGTCATATACTCTTTGTTCAAGAGATGGAGGAACATGAGTTGAATTCTAGGAGAGGTATGCCAGAATTCTTTATCATCTTTCTTAATTCTTCTATGATTGCAATAGCTCGTTGGCCTGATCTGATTATAGTTATGTGGCAATCTCTTACTACCTAGTCTAATCCTCTTCTATTTAAAGCGTTCATCCAAATTTTTCGCTAAAATATGATCATGAAGGTCACTAGGATATCCCGCTCCAAATTTCTCTAAGCTCAGTCAAAATTAATGGAAGCGACTATTGATTGAACAAATATTAATTAGATGGCATATAATAAATCTAATCAAATTGAAAATCAGTCAGAATGAAATAAAAATCAATTGTAATGAAAATTTAATTAAAAAGCCACAACAATTATTAGGGAGAGAGGAGACGTGAAGTGTGTAAAACAATTAATGAGATCACTTTTGGGAGGGAATGAGATTGCCACTTTTTGGACGTGATTTCTGGTGTTCAAAAGAACTGACAACTCGAAAAACCCTGAGTAACCCAACCCAACCCAACCCAAACCGTGGTTTGGGTTGGGTTGAAAATTAATTTGGGTTATATTGAGTTTATTTTTTCCTAACCCAATTGGGTTGGTTCGGTTCTTGGGTCCACTATATTGAACCGAACCAACCCAACCCAACCCACAATAATATAAAATTATAAATTTTATAAATTTATTAATAGCTTAATATTTACTTTTACTCCAAGATCCTTTCTATTTCTAGTTCAAAATCATTTTAAATCCAAAACAAAAATAGTATGGATTATGCTTTGTTCGACATTTTCAAGCAATCAAATTCTACTAACATCTTTAATCAAGTACATATTTGAAAGTTAAATAATTTTAAATAACAATTATAAGGTATAATTTTGATTACAACTCGATGGAACCGAACCAACCCAACCCAATTTTAATGAGTTGGTTTGGGTTGGATTCATAATTTAACAAGGCTTGTTTGTGTTATACAAATTATTGTTTGGGTCCAAAATTTCTTAAAACCCAACCCAACCTACGAACACCCATATTCTCAAACTTGAAGTAGGTCATACATTTGATTTTCATTCCTTATTTTTGATGAATTTTATCAAAAGGAATGAAAATTTTCATTCCAATTTCTTGATTTCAATTTGAAAGGAAGTAAACGGTGGCCTTAGTTCAATAATTTAAATACATATTTCACAAGTTGAACCAAAATGAAATTTAAATAAAAATGAGTTGTAATTTGACCAATAAATTAGACAAAAAATTTAACTAGTAAAACGACTTACATACTTTAATAGATCTTTTTTAGTTCATCCTCTAAAAATTCACAAATTTAGTAAACACAAAATCCACAGTTCGAAGATTTTATTAAACTCAAAATTCAATTTCTTTCCAAATTGTTTGTTGGAAAATTTTTCCAAAAGCTATAAAACTATTGTCCTCTTACAAGCCTACAATATAGTCTAGAAAAAAAAAAAAATATTTGTGATCAATGAATATTACATCTCTGGAAAGCTTACTGTTCTCTCTCACTCATTCCAGTCTCAACTTTTTACGTGTCTCGTCCTGATCCTCATCGCGATCACAACTTTCTACGCAAGAATCAAGTATGTATTTGCTTACCGGATCTGTAATTATTCTCGAACCATCATCGCTTGATTCAGAATATGAATTCGGAATTGGAACTTGCCACGAGTTGATTTCTTCATAATCTCCTCCGATTGTATTCACACTGCTGCTGGAAGCTTCGTGCATAGGCTTAATTTCAGCAAGAATTGGATGCAATTGCCTCGTTTCGGATGGAGTATCAACATCCGCATCGTAGCCACTACACCTATCGGCTTCGTCCTTTTCCATTTCCATAATCGTCAACGCCATTGCTACCGACGATGCAGGATCCTCTAACTCTTCCCGATCGCCGACGTGTTTTTCGCCGCGGATCTGTTTTGCATCAACAGATTTATAGGGAGGCTGCTCTGCTTCTGATGATTTCCGATACTGATGCTTCTCTTTCTCTGTGATAGTTTTGATTAGAGCTTGAAGCCGATCTACGACGCCTTTCTGATCCGTCGTTGTTTCAAGTTCATCGCTCTGAGAGTTTGAGTTTGATTCCGATTCCGATTCCAATTCGATGAAATCGAGACGATCAGGTGCGTTTTCTCTCGTTTTCTCGTCCATTCGATGATCAAGTGCCAGAAATGTTCAATCGATTATATTTCAACTGTTTTTACAACATCGTTTTTCCTCGAGAAAGAACCGACGAAGATCGAAATCATAAGTGATTCAAGGAGGTGAAGGCAGAAAGAGCGGGAATCTTGGAGTTTACAGTTTCAATTCACTCGGAAGGTTTTTGAAATTCAGTGGAAAATTTACTGTTGAATGCATGCAGGGCATACATAGTAGAAATGTTCAAAACTAACCACGCCACGCCACTAAAAAATAGACAAAATATTTTATTTATGTTTTAAATTATATTTTAGTCTCTAAATTTTTAAAATTTTCTATTTTTGTCTCTAAATTTTTAAATTTGTTACATTTTGGTCCTTTGAACTTTCAAAATATAATCATTTAGTTCTTGTTATATAAATTTTTCATATGTCCAATATTCATTTTCAACCAATGTAACTTAAATACATACTTATATGTATATTTGAATATATGTTATTAGTTTTTAAAAATAAAATAAAGATAGAGACCAAAATGATTAAATTTTTTAAAGTTTTAGGACCAACATTGACATTTTAAAAGTTTTAAGTATCAAAATAAAATAAACTTCAAAGTTTTAAGAACCAAAACTAACATTTTGAAAGTTTAATGACCAAAATAGAATAAACTTGAAAGTTTATGACCAAAATGAGATTTAAAACTTTTAGGTATAATGTTTTAAAAATGATCAAGAAAAAATCAACTAAAATAATTATTTATGTTCAAATTTAATTTTAAGATTAAGTTTTCAATTTATATGTTCATGAAAAATTATGTATTTTAAAATAGTAATTAAAAATAAATCTAAACAAATGGGGCCACATGGAAAACTACGTAGCTAATTCTGTGGATGAAAAATGCACTCACAACCTCATCCACTTCTGTCGCATTTTTTAAGGAAAAATCCACATGGAATTGTTTGAAAAAGAAAACAAATAAAATGATCTGTAACTAACGAAGTTGACATTTTATTTTTGGTGAACAAAATTCATATTTAATAGCTACCTAATGAAAAAAAATAGAATAAAAATTTCACATACTGCTTAAAAACACCACTAATAAAGTAAAAGGTTTTCTGTGCTAAAAAAAAAAAAGGAAAAAACAATCCATTTTTATCCCTAAACTTATTAAATTGCATCGATTTTCACCCTAACTTTTTAATTTCATGAAATTGAACTTCAAATGTAGAGAAGTGTGACAATTTTAGTTCACCCATTAATTTTAAGAAGAAAAAAACATGAAAATCTTCTCAAACTCATAAATTTAAGTAAAATAAAGCATGACACAAACTTAACGTCGTTTCGTTTTGTAATTCTATCTATTTTATTCCTTATATATGTTTTATAATTCATTAAACGCTTATGAAAATAATTTTTTTAACGATATTTTGAACACATTTATCTAAGAGTAAAAATTACAACATTTTTTCAAGTTTAAAGTTATGATTATAACACTTATCTAAATTTAAAATTTAATTTGATAAAATTAAAAGTTTAGAGTCAAAATTGATACTTCATAAATTTAGATGTCAAAATTGATTTCTTCCCACCAAAAAAAAAAAAAAAAAGTAAAACGTTTTCTTTCCTTGAAAAGAACATAATAGAGTACCTTTTTCAGACTCTCTTTCATTTGATTGTCAACTTGAAATCAGTTTGACTAGATGGCTACTGACCAACTGAAATCAAAATTGTCAAATCGAGTATAATTCAACTAGTTAAATGCATATCTCTCTGACCAGATCAGGGCCTCTCTATTCTTACATATTGTTGAACTAAAAAAAAAAAAAAAAAACCGCTGACACGTACTCTTCATCCTTATAATTCACAACCAAATTCAAATCATATATCTGCAAAATGCATACACTATAATCTACAAATATGATCAGATGGTAACTGGTAATTTTTACAAATGATAAACACCAGTTTCCACCTGCAAATTTCTACATTACCTTCATTCTAAGCACCATCTCAATTAGCAGAAGGTTGTAACTCCATAAATATAGAGAGCAAATTGGAGTATTTACATTTACAGTAATAAAAAGTTGAGATATCTACAGTTCAGGGCAATGGCCATCTTATCATGTATTGTTTGTAAAATATTTACTCTTTGTCTGCAGATGAGCTCTTTTCCTTCTTCCTTGGCCCGCCGAGAATACGTGAAATTTGCAGACCTCTGCTGAATGCTTGGTTGAACAGCATTCGTGTCTGGAACTCCGAAACGAATGGAAACCAAGCCAGGAATGCGACGGGTGTGAACAGAAGCAATCCCATGACGATTTCGTAACTCCGGGCAAGTGCGCGAACGGATCCCCATAATCCAGTATGATGAATTAAGGGCCTACAGGCTTGTGCAATCTGTATTGAATCATGAAGTGTAAGTTAATGAACAGAAAGGATTGTAACATCTAAAGTATCCAGCATGGAGGTGTTTCAGTTAACTGACCAAAAGCAGGCCCCATCCTGTTGGCAAGAAGGCAAGAAGGCAAAGTATGATGTCCCTGATTGTCATATGAGGGACTGCAACCAAAGTAATGAAACCAGCTACGCAGATTATGAAAATAAAGCCCTCAGCCAACCGAAATAACAACTGAAAGCTTGCACTGAATTTACGCCGTCCAACGGATACAGCCTACAAAGTTTGAACTGTGTTAAGGGAATCCCCGCAGCAACAGGAAAGTTTTCTATTACTGGTTCCATATTATTAATTTCAGATAAACTGAGCTAATGAAGAACTGTGGTAATGAAATCTCTTGGTGTTTTGTAAAGCTACCTTGAATCGGAATATATTTTGGGCTTTTAAATCATGCAAGATTTAGTGATTACATAATTCTAACTTCTGGTTATAAAATGGGGCATAGCAAAATATCATGTCCCATCAATCTCCTTTTTGATAAAAGTTTCCATCTTCAGCCATTCAACCCTTGGAAGAAAAAAAACCTAACCGCAACAATGGACAAGTCCGGATCTATAGCTCTCATAAGGAAAATATGAGTAATTATGGATCTCTATATAGGAGACTTCTACGTTTCTCTTTTCTAGAATAATACAAATGACCCTAGTTATAAAAGTCTCCCTATTTGGAGGTCCAACTATTTATTGAGCAGCTAACAAGATCTATCCAAAAAAATATTCCTAAACGCAAGTGTATTAGGGAGGAGGATCCAGAAGAAATTTTTACTTACCTTCATCAGGAGCAATATTGAAATGATCACAACCCAGGAGAGGCCATAAACCTGCAATTTTAAGTGGTAATTAAGTAGAATAAGAATGCTTATAAGTTATAAGCTTGGTAAAGTATCCTAAAACCAAGGAATTGGTAAAATGTTGGAGCAATATTTCGTACCAGAAAACTCTGTGAGTCAATTATTTTCAAGTGATATACTAGTCCATACTGAAAAAAGAAAAATCGCAACGCGAGTAATATCTCAACGAAGATGCCACGCTTTCCAGAGAAATATAGATGTTCTTGTTCCTTTTCCCACCAAGACTCCCAACTTCTATCAGCAGATACTCCAATTCCTCCACGATTGACAATCCACTTCTTCCAATCTGTCCAGTCATCAACTATCTTTTGCCACTCAAAACCTGATGGATTGAAGAGAAAAGGTGCAAAAAGCCACGTTCCTACCATAAACCATATTGATATGGTGATCAAGACATGGGCAACCACACCTCTATATGAAACACCGAGTATATGATAAACGAGAAGAAGGATCATCAATTCAATTCCTTTGACAAAATGACTGCGAGAATACATCCTGTAGTTGTCAGCAAATTTGGCATGGAACACCACAAAGCCACGGCCAGTACCTCTGTACTGTGCACCTCCATGAAGCAATGTCCTTCCATAATAATGAGTCTTGGTTCCTAAAGAAAATGTGAAAAACACAGGGGCAAGCTGCAGCTGCATTAATATGAAATCACTTAAAGCTGCACGAAAGCCCCTCTCCAGTCCAATTTCAACCATCATAGGCAATGCCATCAGAAGTCCAATCTGCACAGCAGACTGAGAAATAAGAGCTGTTTGAAGGGACTTATTGTCTTTGATGGCAGGATGAGTACTCAAAGCTTTTTCAAGGCCACTGAGAACAAGGTAGAGACGGCCATATAGAAAGACATAGACTGTGAGCACCGTTAGCTGTCAAAATGGAAAATCAAATCTGTCTCATGAGTAAAGGAAAATGAATAAAGATGTGAAAAGGACAGATTTTTTCATACATACCATAGTACTGAAATAGAAACCAATGGTTGTGAAATAACAGGACAGCATACGAAAAAAATCAAACCGGTGACCGAGCCTGTACATGTCACGGCTAACTGTTTGTTCACCATTTCCGTTGGCTATCTTAGCCTCAAACATGGAGATCTGGTTAAGGCCAACATCCCTTCCTTTACCGACTTGTATATATTCATGATGAGTAACATTACCTTCACGTAAAGTGGAGTTGAAACCTGCAATTCAAAATCACATCCATTGGAGTGAATACATGATTAAACCAGGTTACTCGTTTGAATATAGAACAAAGGGCTTATAGCCTTTTATGATAACGAACATGCCTGCAAATATGTCCTCGCTCAGGTTGATGACTTTGGAAGCTTTACTAACACCCCCTCTAGTAAGGTGGAACAGTCTATCGAAAACATCTGGATGGCCATAATGGAATCGAACTCTAAATAAGAAGCCAAAGGTACGCGATTCAATAAATTGAGATGAGTAAGAATGAGCATTAAGACACCAAAGTATGTGTATTTAATCTAGAATGAAAGAAAAATAATACAATGAAGTTTACACTATAGTATGTTCTTATTGTTATCACAAATGGTACAATGAATCCTTTTCGATGTTTTACTTAACAGCGCATATAATTAAATACTAATTAACTCATTCTTAATGAATAAACAAGAATTTTTCCTCCAAGTCTTTCTTATTTCATATTCAGAGGATCCTTAGTCATTTGGGTGCTGACCATCATGAGGGCTTCTTCTCTACACATTGAATAAAGTTTAACTCTCTTACTGCAATCATAATGATTAGAGCAATTCAATTTATATTTTGTGATTCTTGACATCATTCGAACCACGTTAAACATCATGACGGCTTCTTTTCAGCCATCAAAATATTATACGAACACACACAAAATTTGTGTTGCATGGACAAAACTAGTCTCGAAAAGAGGCACAATAACTCTTGAAAAAGTAGAATGTTGAGGCAGCATGTGAACCCCACATGTGGATCTCCTGGTGCTTGTGGTTAGATGATACAAATCATGTAGATGTAAAATGATTCTCTTTTTAATATGGGCGGTGACGGCTTGTTGCCATCCCAAAGAGATGATCCAAACCCCAAAAGCTACATCTCACTATGAAGAAAAAATCGTAGATTACCCTAAAAAAACCCTAGTGGATAGTGCTCTGGTACATGTAAACGAATAGAAACAGAGGATATTTACAATATTACCGTCTTAAAACAAAAGAATGAAAAATGAATGTCGGAAATCTTACTTCAAAGGGTTTGCCAACAATCTCTGGCCGATAGTGACAAAACTGTTTTCTTGATTAGACATAAACCAAGCGAGAGATGAAACACTGCAAAATTGCAGTGATGTAATTACTTTATTCAGAAAGAAGTAAACAAGAATTCAATTTCCAGCAAACAAACTGATAGGTACCTGCCGGTGAAAATATGCTCTCTAAGTCCAAGAATCGTAGGATATCTTACGCCATCATGCATTGTAAGAAACTCCTCCAGCAAGTTTCTCATTTTGAAGGCCTCTTCCATGTAATTATCCTATTGATAGATAGTTCACCATCTGATTATTACCAAACATACAAATTTCCTACGCATTGTAATGGGATATGTGGTACCTGGTTCATGTCAATTGTTTGTAAGCATTCCCCACGGGTGAAAATAATTGCATGGTTTTGATTTTCTGGCTTCCCCTCACCCAATATTGCTGGCCCAGGGAGTTTTACCCGATATATGATCTAAATTAAGGGGAATTTGCATCAGCAGTGTGTGAGGAGGTGTGGATGATAACTATAGAGGAAATCAAGCTTGTAAAGATATGATTTAATGCAGATACACAAGACACAAGAGATGAACTACAGGGGTAGGATCAGGAAACAAATTGCACTAGTATGACTTTCTTTTCAATAAGAAACTAAAATTCAGTATAAAGCAGAGTACAAAAAACAAAAGGAAAACAAACAGAAAGCCACGAGATTACAAAAATTCCTTTAATTGGTGTTGGTTCGATTGAGAATAATAAACTTTAATTGGTGTTGATTAAAAAAATATATATAATCACAAAAAAGATATGAGTATGAACTCTAGAGGAAAGCCTTGAATTTTATGGATTCTCATACCCGTACTCCTTTCTGTGCTTAATCCAAAAAGTCCTTAGATATCTCTGCAACAACGCCTCCCAAAGCAAGGCCTTTTGCCACTTTATCCCACAATACTCTAGCCCATTTTTCTAAGAAGATGGTCTCAAATGAGAGTAACCAAACAATGGATTGTAGAATTCTAGAAGCACTAGGATATTATCAAACACGATGAGCAATCTGTTCCAATAATTTCATCCAATAGGACAGTAAAAAAATAGGTGCTCCAGCACCATCCGCAGTGTCAAGACTTTACACAGCTAAGCTCCAAATGAAAGAACTAATTTACTTCCCTCTCCTCTCTTCCAAGTCTCTTTACACAACTTGGAAGTCGGAATTATCTATTAGTGATGCAAGTTGCAAGAAAAAAGATGTGCACAGCCAGCAACCCCCATGATGAGGGTCAGAAACCTTCCTCCAATTTACAAGATGGTTGCGTTTATCAATCAACTCTAGAGCCCTTTTCTCTAAGGGTTCAGCTAATATGCCTGAAATTTTAAAAAGGGCCACGAAATGAATGGGCATATTTGAGAGCAGAGTGCACACTGATGATATACTTCCACATTTAGGAAAAACAGCATTTTTTTTGTCCAGCCTTTCAGACGTCTATCCCTGGGAGGACGGAGGATTGTCAGTTGGAGATAAACCTCTTTATGTTGCATTTCCTCGTCTTTCCCACGTTCTGATAAGAGGTTGCATCCTATAGCCTTACCATTGCCTATCTTATATCCCCTCTTCTAATTCTCCCAACTCTTCAATTTCCTTGGCTTTCACCGGCCCTTGTCGAATAGGAAGGCAGCGGAAGTGGTGGCCTTTTGTTGCTCCTTTTTGGGGTTTTCATGCTAATCTAGGAAGAAGGGATTGTCCATTTCGGTCTCCAAATCCTTCATATGGACCTAGTGCTTTGTTTTTCTCAAATTTTTATAGCATTATAAATTTCTTCTTCATTTAATATTCTCTCCAACCAAGCCTTATCAGAGCCACTAATTCGACCCCAATTAATTCCTTCCATAAGACCTCACTGCCCTTCATCTTTAGAATAGACATTCTAAAAGAAGCTGACATCCTCTGCTATTATCTCTTCCTCCCTACGCAAACTGACTCTTTCAAACTGGATTCCAAAGATTAAAAAAACTTGAATTTTCGCTCCCTCCTTTAGCCAACCCCACTTTATAATTTTTATGACAGTGCAGATCTTCCTTCAATATGACATCATATAGAATTTCAGACAAGTTAGATATAAGACGCATCAAACATAAAAATAGTATTTCCTTGTAGGTTAACAACCTCTCCTATTACTAAACCCGACATATAAACATCAATTTATATTTCTATCTATCCAGATGTTTAAGACAGGGATTCCTAATTATTGAAGCGATTTTTTGGAAGCTGCAATACGAATATTTTGATCACTGGAAGAAAGGCCATAGATGTAACTATGAAAATGAAATTTCTGTCTTTTCACAAGTCTCCAAAGAATATTCATGGATTTCTGCCTAGCGTGAAAGGCTGCACCAAAGGAATCATCTCAAGTTCTATTCAATAATTGCACTTGTATTTGCTGCATGGCCAATCTGTTTTCTATTATAGTGAGGATTGATTTGTACCTGGTCTAAACTCTGAACTGGCTCAATGGAATCTTTTGATTTTGTGGGTAATGCAGCCCTTGCCAGGACTGAGTAGTAGGACTTCTGATTAGTCTTCTGGGATTTATCTTTACTTGGTTCTTCAAGTTCTTCAATATATGCAACACGAAGTGATGGGTACCTACACAATGAGTAATTATAATATGAATATAGGTTTATAGCAACAAGTCAAGTTATTATTAGGAAGTTATTGTTTGAGAATTTTTTTTACGAGATTAGGAACATACCTAGTCATAAGCTTTAGAATGTCTATAGAACGAGCATCACCAGAACGTTTGTGAATACCATATTGCTGGCAGGAGACAACATATGAGAATTTCATGTCAACTGCTGCTTGACATTGCGCCCACAAAGGGCTATCCACAGCGTCCTTGTAGCCTTTCAACAATTCTGGGTAAAAGCATTTAACTTTTAAAAACTTTTCTTATTTTATACTACTTAATAAACGGCACAATATGAGGATAAACTCTAAGTACAATTTTTTCCTCATTTTCCTCGCGCTTCCTTCTTTTAGTACAGGTATATTTGATAAGGGATCTATCTATCTTGTTATAACTGCCATGAACCCAAAAACTTAAGCCGATGGGTTATTATAATTTAATATTATACCAAGATTTTAACACTCTCCCTCACTTGTAGGCTGAAAATTTGGACAAAACCCAAAAAGTAGTTATCAATATTAAATAGGGAGAAAATGACAATACAGGAGTTCAAATACAGGACCTACTCTAATATCATGTTCAATCACCAGTGCCCAAAAGCTTAAGATAATGTGTTATGGTAAATTTAATTTTATATCAAAACTTTAACCATAACCAAATTTGAAAACAAAAGTTTATGATTAAACAATCTACTTTAATGATCGCCAAATTTGAAAAAAAAAAAATGATTGCCCGACAATGAGATTGCAACTTTGGGATTGAATGGGGTCATAAATACAAAGGTCTTTCTTGATTATGTATGAATTTAAAAAATAATAATACAAAAGTCTTTCTTGAGAATTCATACTTGGAGGATAAAAGCAATTAACCTCGGATGAACCAAAATTTCAAACATGAAAAATGGACAGCAGCATGGTAATGTCCAGGTTAGTTAATTCAATGAAAACTAATATTGGGAAGAACTTCTCTAATACCAAACAAAAAAGGAAATCTGGAACAATGCCAAAGATATTTTTTTGGATCTAGATAATGCAACTGAACTCTTCAAAATTGAGAAAAAATTGCATGACCTCAATCACACAAGAAGAGTTCCCAATAACTCAATGTATGAATCATATGATGAACATGCATAGTTGATGCTACTCTCTCAAAGAAAGTGAAGAAAAAAAATGATTTATAAGCGATAACTTTCATAAGCAGAGAAACCCTAGAATTAAAAACGAGCAATCCTAATGTAAATCCTTTTTCTGGAAAACCAAAATGGTAGGAAAACTTGTATACAGACATAAAGTCAAGGTAAACTATTATCCATTAAACCTCTCTTGACTATTCATGAAATCTTCACTAAGGTAAGAAGAGGAGAGAGTAGATGGAAACTAATGCTCGGAGCACAACTAACCCAACCTATTGAGACTGAAACATCGGCCTTGATTGTTCAAAATGCCCATCTACCTACAACTGAAGACTTTTTTCTAAGACAATATTACTTATTAACATTCAATCAAATATATTTAAGACACTAATTTGTAGAATAAAATAAAACTGAAGACTTCCATGTAAATTACTTGTGGTAATGGACTAGTCTACACTAGTGGTTAGATAAGAGACATAGACATACTAAACAAACTTTTTGTAATTACCTTGATGTTCTGCAGTATCAAGGAATGCTTGAAGTTCCAAAGCTTTGCGGTAGTACATCATGCCACGTACTATTATTTACATTTGTTCGAGAAAAAGGGTCAAGATGCAACAATGAAAAATAATAGAGCGCACACTGGGGAGGTTGAGGGTTTACCTGTCTTGGTCAATGTTTGACCTCTATATGATGCCCAAAGACGGAGCTGCTCTTCAAGCTCTTCATTGTTTTTCAACTCTTCTTCGCTAACAAACTGAACTCGTTCAAGAAAGTTTGTCCATTCCTCTATTGAAATTATAAGCTTTATATAAGTGGAACTTCAACAATATATAACATATCCAAGAGAAGAGCAAAATTTTATGTCAGTAGATTCAAAAAACCTGGAAAGATCTTCTGCAAGTAGAAAAGAATAGACACTCCATCTTCATTTGGTTTCTCCAGAAGATTCATAGAGAAGAGAACATCTTCAGAGAAGTACGGTGTAAGGATACTAGGCCAAGAAAAAGGAAATTAGATTAGTACAGAATCTTTAAATGAAAATTTATCAAATATATTACCACCAGCTACTTCCTTTAACTGTAGCAGAAACAAAAAGGAAATAAATAAATAAATGGAAGGATGATGAGCGTATCATGTTACTATCAAATGTGAAAAATGATAATAACCAGAGAAGTTGAACCATACTGAGAGCACTCTTTAGAGCTCAAATCCCTCAAATGCATTCATTTTAACATAAGTAGTGCAATATCTTCAGCATTGAAAGTTTCTAAGTCAAGAAAAATTACGAGAACGACAGCATATTTTGAACTTTTGGAGCAGGAGGCATCTCCATGAACAACGAATTAGAGAAGAAAGAAAGACGCCTCTTGGCTTCCGAATTCGATGGCACGTCCATAGCTGATTCCTTAACAGTAAGCAACAAATGGAGTCTTCTAATCTGCAAGTGTTTGTAGGTAAACGTGAGGGAGAGTTTTATTGATATTTCAACAGAGAGTTGAATGAAAACTTAGAAGTAACGAGTAGCTGAAAGAAAGATTATATAACCAGCCTTATGCCAGGTCTCCTGGCATTTTAAAACGAAATCCGTATGCGATTGGGTTCATCATCTCAACATTTAGGGTCGAACTTTCATATCCATGAAACTTACCTTTTCTTTCCAAGCTGCAGTTTCTGGAACTGGAAAGTTCAATTCATCAAAAAGCCGATCAAGTGATATTGGTTTTCCGTCTTTTCCAAAGGATCCACCATGACTTGACTCAACCAAACTACAGAAAGGGGGGAAAAGAATAAATGGAAATAATGATACGGCAAGAAGGCAATTCTAGCCATAAGACATACCTGGAAATCTCCTCGTCTATTATGTCTCTTGTCACAACCTCTAGCATATTCAGCAAGACAATTACAACCTGATCCTTATCCTCCTCTTTATTTGTTAACTGCAGCAATGACATATAATAAGAGCTAATAACAAGTGAATGAAATAAAAATATAAATGTTATATAGCTGATATAATCACCACATATTCAATCAGCTGAACAAATTGTTCATAGAGACTTGGGAGAGCTCTCATATCTAGTTCAGTTATCAGATTGTCTGCTTTTATATGTTCGTCAATTATGGTGAAGATCTCCTTTATTACCCTGGATGCAACAAACAAACAGGAAGGTAGAGAAACATAAAAAAGTGACTATATCCCATACTTTCTTATGCTTAATAGAAATAAACTTACAATTTCTCATGTTCTCCAAGAACCAAGAAAAAAATAATGTTTTTAAACGATGCGTAGCACTCTCGAACAGCACAGAGCATATAATTGTCTGTATTTAGTCTCTTCTTAAGCTCCCGATCTCTTCCATTGCTATCTTTGGCCATATCCAACGCTATTGGTATCTACATAACAAGGACAAGATAAAAGTATAAAAGATTAAGCACAACTCGTATAAAAAAATAATAATTTAGGCAAAGATACAACACCTTGCTAGCAAGCAGAAATGGAGGCCACTGGATAAGAGCTAAATCAGGGTCAATCCAGTTGGGTACAAGCAATAGGTCCATTTCCCTGGAACAAAATGAGCAAAAATAAGAACTTGAGATTGTTCAAATGAAAATTTGGAGTCATAGATGTACAAACATTGAATACTTATTTCACCTGTTATTTATCAGATCCTCCTCCCTGAAACTACTAATTATTTCGTTCCACATTTGAGCAAACTTTGCAGCCTGATCATCTCTATCGGGTGTTATCTAATTTATGACAATCGTAGTAAGACCGAAGAATCCTTTCATTCAATAAAGAAAAAGAACAGTCATTATATTACATATCTAGTTCAAGCGGTAATACCAAACCTCATCAAATTTACGACCTAAAGTGGCCATCAACCCTTTCTTCCTCGTATGCTCCTTTTCCACAGGTATCAAGCAGTCATTAACAGCACCGGGAAGTGATTGAAAGCGAGACCTCAACATTCCCAATGTCCGTATCTAAAAGAAAGATCAATATTGAGTACACTTCAAGATTCAAAAGCTTACATTCATGCAGGTCATAACTATGTGAAAAGCCACGCGAAACTCATTGGAGAACTATTCACAGAAGTCTGGTTGCCATACATCATTAACCTATGAATGGTAAGACTTCACTGCTAATATAATCTGCAGTCGCAAATCCTCCACAGCCATAATGCATAAGAGTATTTTAATTATCGGGAAAAAGGTTGGTTTGACATTGGTACTCGGTAATAGGTTCTCTCTTTTGAACCAAGATGAAGTTCAGATAAAACACGACAGGAAAAAACCAAGGGAAGATGCTGAGAATAAACAAAGAATTCACTCATATACAGTGAGAAAAACTGAGTTAAAAAAAAAAAAAAAAAAGAGGCAAATGAAGACACCAGGTGAATAACACACTATTTTTTCCACATTCCATTACTTCAAATTTGTAAGGCACTGAATATGCTGGGTATTTCATTAGAAGATCGATCATTCTCATGCCTCAAATTTTTAAATAGGCCTAAATCCAAATTAACTCCATTAGCTAACTTAGAACTCTATAAGTTCTAGAGTAGATTACAAAAATGGCCCACATGCATATAACAAGAACACCATTGATACAGAATTGAACAACCTTAAGACATGCCAACAAAAAAAAGTTGCCTCTAGATTATTTACATATTCTGCCAGATTCGATATGCTAGTAAAAAACCATGACTGCATTCATAAGATATTAGATATTTTACATGTTCTCGCGACTGCTGAATGTTGTAAGCTCGGGTAGTATCATATTTTCAATCTCAATGAACTTTAAAGAAAAAGATCGGGAGATTCTAGGTATATTAAGAAGATTTAGATATTTAGACCTTCACACAAACAACAAAAATTCAATTCAATCCTAAAAACTGATGAGAAATAAAAATTGCTCTTCATTGATTTTGCTCTTCAAGGATAACAGCAGGAAGTGGGGTTCCAAGAGCATTCCAGTCTCTCCTTCAATCCAACACAAATAGGATTCTCTAATACTCAATGAGCTACATTTATTCACACAATGAAATGCAATCAATATGGAAAATTCTTTTGCACAAAAACAAGTGAACAATGTCTTATAGATATGAGACTTGAGTATATTTGACGAACAATTTTTTTCCAAAAGGGGGGGTGAATAGGAAACAAGGAACATGATAAACGGAATAAAGGTCCACCAACCTCTCCAAGGCGACGGAATGCACCGTAAACTCCCCCAAATATTGTGGAGAAAATGGCATACCAAATCTGCACATCCATGAAGTAAACCTACAAAAAGTAGCTTATATAAACTAGTCGGTAGAAAGAAAATGTTGCTTTGAAAAAGTGGATGGACGGATGTGATTTCAGAATGCACAATCACGTACAAGAACGATGGGAGCCCAGATTGAGATCACGACACCGATGTTATTCTCAGCTGCAATAATAATTTTTATGGAGGTTATAAAAGTGATGAAAAATCATTTCATAGGACAACAGATCATTGCTTGTCCTCATGTTACGATATGCTCTAACCTCTAGGGAAGAATTCATGCCATCTATATTTTCCAATGTGAACTCGCATTATGGTTTTTGTTGGACCCACAAGTGGCTTAATCTGCAAAAGGCAACAACAGTAGTGACGGGATGCACAAGCATTAAGAAATTTTCCAAACCACCAATCAGGTCACAACATTTTGACAAACCTATATTCGTACTATCATATGAAGTATTACATTATTAGATTTCTAAATTGGTTAACTATAAAGGTGCCTCATATAAGTTGTCAA
>JAOANK020000006.1:4434639-4450438 GCA_026257165.2 Telfairia occidentalis
TTAAGAACTTTCTCTGGGGATGAATGATTCAATGAAGTGGCTGTGTTGGGTTGGTCTGTTGGGAAATTTTTTGTTGCCCCTAAGGAGCTTTATAGGGAGAGAATTGGGATTCGTTAAAACTTGTCTCTCTCTCTCTCTCTCATATTCCCTTTTTTTTATCTTACACATACTCCGAGGAGTTCTTATTAACTTTTTGATGTCGGGTATATTTTTAGCAGCTTCAAATTTTTAGTAATATTGGAACTTTTTCTAATATTATTACCCTATAATTTTTTTCTAAGAAATCCTATTATATATTAGTTTTTTTCTCTTCTGCAATAACTTTTTTTTTATTCAACAACACGTGGAGTTGAGAATTCGAATCTCCTAGTTTTGCTACGTTCATAGTGACTCTATTATAATAATTACATAAAGAAAAAAAATTAGCTTCAATTTTAAATTAAAAAAAAATTGAAATTACTTTGATTATATTTTAAATTTTCAGAGAAGCATTTGAATATATAATTTATGTATAAGAAATTGCTCCATGATATACTTTATATGAATTCTAAAATTTTATGTTTTGAGCAAAGACATCACTAAATACGTTAAAGGTTTGAATTCGTACTTAAATGCGTTTAGAATTTTTGCTAGACAAAATAAATTTGAATTGGGGATGACAAAAATTCAACAAGAACCTTTGTCATGGGGTTAGGTCAAATACTAGGAAAATATTTTTTTCATTGATTTATTTTCTCAATTATATGGAGAGAATAAACTTTCCAATTCAGATATCTCGATGATGCATGATTGAACCTATTGTCAATTCTTTTTCTCTCGATGATAATGAATGCATTATTGAACCTAAAGCCAATTCTTCAAAAACTAAAAAACGAGAGAAAAATAAATATTTAAAAAACGGATACACCATAAAAGAGAATTACATCTTCATATCTATCTTATACGTCTTTATCATATCCCTAAGTCAAAACAAATCTTAATCAACAAGACAATTTAGGTGCATTATTTACATGGTTCATCGAACCTTCAAGGATAAAAACCCAAAGCAAAAGTAGTTCAATCACATCAATATCAAATTTTCTTCACCATTAAAAAAAAAAAAACAAAAAGTAAAAAACAAAATTAAGAAGAAGAAAAGAAAAAAGCTCTAATAACGCTTAGAATTTGACAGTTGAACGAGAGAGGACGGTGGTGGCTTTGTATTGTATGGTCGAGATTCGAGTCAGAAATTATTAGCCAATAGAAATCCGCCACGTACGACCGACCATGCAGCTACCGAGGCAATCCCGTTGTTACATGTCCTTAAAAGTAATTAAAAGAGAAAAAATCAGGGCCAATTTTGAAACCTAAAAACATGGCAGGTGGAAAAAAAAAAAAGCTGGCCACGTCATTTTTTCACTTACTTTTTTTAAAAAAAATATTTTAATTGTGTGATTTGAGCTATCCAGTACATCTGTGACAAGTGTCTTTATCCAATAAATGATATTAGTTAATTAATTTCTTGAAAAGTATGTAATAATGGATAATTTAAATATTAGTTTGATTATTATACTTGCTTTCACTTTGTTTATTTTAATCACTGTGTTATTAACTTTCATTCATTTTAGTCTATGTACCCTCAAAGTATCAATTTTAATTCATATGATTTTAAAAAGTTATCGTTTTAGTCTCTTTAATTTTTATTTTATCTCATTTTTTTAATCATAATTTCAATATAACAATATGCTCAATAAATTTTTTGAAATGCATCAATAATTTTATAAATAAGAGATTCTATTATGTATAAAATTTGCATTAGAATTTTGCAAATAGAGCCAAAATGGTGAATTTTAAAATTATAATGACCAAAACAAAAATTTGAAAGTCGAGAGACTAAAATGAACCAAAGTTATAATTATAAGGACCAAAATAGATATTTTAAAAGAATAAACACTAAAATAAATCAAAATGGAAAGTTCATAAGCCAAAATAATATTTAGACCTAATAATTTAATCACCCTCTAGGAAGTTTAATATATAGAATATTCTTTTTAAAATTACCCGCCTGTTATGAAGGCATGTCGTTTCCCTACTGTTACTCTTGTGACGTGGTGTTGAAAATGGGTAATCTTTGGTATTATTATTATTATTATTATTTTGGTACTTTTATATTTAATTATACCAAATCACGATTACACAAAAATTATGCAACTTTGAAAGATCATTTGGATTCGTGTTTTTTTTTAGTTCAACATATGAGGATAGAAAGATTCGAACTCATGACCTCTTTGTTAATGATGAATTCGTGTGATCCCTCTCTAGTTTTGTCTCTTAAATTAAAATAATCAAGGTTAATGGTGATTTGAACGCATGACCTTTTGGAGAAATATGTTCAAGTTGGTAATAAACATTACCTTTTTTACCGTGTCGAATATATTTTTAAATCTTACCTTATCTAGTTTTTGGACTTATTCTATTTTGTCCCTAAATTTTTTAATTATTTATTTCAATTGTTAAAATTTTAAAAAACAAGGAAATGATATTAAAATAATAATAAAAAAAATTAAATTTATCACAACGAACAATGACGTTTTTAAATTCAATGACGATCTAACATGATATTGAAGATCACTAATTTAAAGGAATATTGATAAAAAGATTACTAATTTAATCATTGTGTTATTTTTCTATTAAATATCCACCCACTTAAAACTCAACTTAGCCAAGGTCATTAACATTTTTTATAGTCCCTATATTAGCATGTTAATACACATACTCAAAATCATGTAAACCATTTATTATATTAAGCGTAAAATAGTGGTAACTACTAAAAGAATTATTTTTAAATATAGAGATTACTTATAAACATTCTAAAAGTTTAAGGATGAAAATGAAACAAATTGGAGAAAATTCAAGAACAAAAATAAAATAATATTGAAAGTGTACCAAAATGGAATATAACATAACATTTTATATTTTATATTAGGACAACATCCTAAAATCATAACTAAATTTAAAAAACGCCAACTTGAACATAGCTCAATTAGTCGTTAAATCATATCTCTGTAATCAAAAGGTTGTCATGAGTTCAAATTCTTGCTCCCACATATTATTGAATTAAAAAAAGAGAAAACAAAAATTTTTAAAATAATAACATATAAGAAATTATTCTTTTAGACAATTTAAAAAAAAAAATACAAATAAAAAATTATTAAAAATGAAATTATATTAAACAAGTAATTTTCTTTTAAAGAATTTAAACATGAAAAATGTAAAGTAAAGATTCAAATTTGCAATTAATAAGAAATATGATTATTGTATTAATCGTCGAGTTATGTTTATGTTGACTATATATATCAAATCAACTCCAATAAAAAATGTCCTTATCAATTATTTACACATGATCACTCTACCAACTCTATAGACTTATTAACTTTTTACATTTAATATTTAAAAACTTTCATTCATACTCTCGTACTTGTTTAAATGCACATTCAACAATCTAATCAATATATTTTGCATGTTCTTTTTCATATAAAGAAAATTAAAATAAACTATTGATGCATCACTTTCTATATATTGTCTTTTTGGGGGATCAAATTGTAAATATTGTATTTCAATGTTACTTTAAGAAAAGAAAAAAAAAAAGTTTTCCCCACAGAGAGTGGGATCCAAGCAGCAGAATTGCTTTTCAACACTGCCTAAATTAAAGATTGCCTTTTGTTTGCTATTTTTTCTAAGTAGAAGAACAGGTAGAGGTAGACATTCAAATCTACGACTTTTTTATCTGAGATACAGACTTAAACCAGTTGAGCTATGTTTAGATTGACTATTTAAAATTGGTTAGTAAAAAAATGAAAAATTGCAATTTGCATCGACTCTATCTAATGGTCACTTACTTTTATTAGAAAGTTAGGAACATTATTACAACCGTCATATTAAAGAATTGCGTAAATATACTATATCTGGAATCTTTTAGGTAACTTTCATGTTTGTTTTTAATATATTAAAAATTATGGATTAGAGTGTCTATCCTTCTCTAAAAAATTGATATATTGTTAAAATATTATTTTATCAATATATTTAGACATACAAATATGTTACTTTGAATGTCACTTGACACAAAATGAAATTTGTCAACTTGAGTATAGCTCGACTGATTGAGGCAAATCTTTTAGACCAAACAATCAGATGTCTGAATTTCCATCATCACCGGTTGAACAGACAAGTAAATTCAACTTACCTCTTGGCATATTTGACTTGTCCCACCAACAAAATCTCATTTCTTTAAAGCGATATGTTTGAAGTTCAAATATGTTAATAAAATATAATTATGACATATCAACTTTTTATTAACCAATTTTTTTTTATACAAATTACTTAATTAAGAATTTTAAATACATTAACGATAAAATTTAAAATTTTAAAAGATTAAAGACGGTTAAGGACAATGACAAGTTCACATCTCCACAATAGTATGATATTGTTTTCTTTGGACATAAGTCATCATAGCTTTACTTTTGATTTCACTCAAAATGCCTCGTGCAAATGAAGATGTTGTCCCTAACTGACTTTGGAAGCAATTCTAACAATTCTACCCACGAACAAAGGACCACCCGAGCATCCCTTCAAAATAAGGATTTCCACATGACTGTGTGTCTTTAAGGCTTGCCTACTTTGCTCCTTGTTCGGCATCGAGGATTCTACCTAACATGGCTAAGTCAGGGGCATGGTTCCAATACCTCTTGTTAGGGACAGCAACAACTGCATATCTTCATAATGGTATGATATTGTCCACTTTGGACATAAACTCTCATGACTTTGCTTTTGATTTTATCCAAAAAGCCGTATACAAATGAAGATATTGTCTCTAACACATATACCAGACTTTAGACACAATTCCAACCAGGCCAAATTAACAATTATGGGTATCATTTTCCTCTTCAAGTTCTCTCTCTCACACACAGTTTCTTCTCTTCTTTTTCTCTTCCTTTCTCTTTCTGATTAGATGTTGCAACTTTTTTTTTTCACACACTTTTATCTTATGCAGAGATGACAATATATAATTATATAACAAATTAAATGGCTTCCCAAATGGAATCATGTGTTTGTGTTTGTGTTTGTGTTGTGTGTCAACAAGAATATCCCAACACTATGTGACTGACTCATAAAGTTGGTTCTCTCTCACTTCCAACTTTGAAAGAGAGAGAGAGAGAAAAGAAAAAAAATAGAACCTTAATGCATAAGCATCTCAAAACTCTTCAACAAGAAGAAAAGAAAGATTTAAAAAGCCTATCATAAAAGACCCCACCCAAAAAAAAAATAATAATAAAGGATCACAACATGATATTAAAAAGTTTATACAGTGATATCAGATGAAAACAATGGTAACAGAACATGATGGTGAAATTTTTATTTAAATAAAAAAAATTATTGTTTTATCCAATTCACAATCAATTTGTTTTTTCATATAATTGTGGGGTTTGGAGAATTTAACTATCGACATTTGCGATGGTAGTATATGTCTTATCCTTTTGTCTTCTTGATAGCTGGAAGTTCTCCCCAAAAGTAAAAAAAATTGGAGAACTTTGTACCATCCATTCTAGTGTGGTTGAATTTACTCAATAGCTTCAAGGACTTGAATTGGAGCACATGTTTTGTTATTTCCACTACTTGAAGTGACTGTTACAGCCACGAAGGAACGATGAATCCTAGCTAATTACAGATACATAAGAGCTAAAATAACTAAGGACATAAAAGGATTGGAACTTGGAAGATCTTGCTAAAGAAAGTGATAGCCCCGTAGATTCATTCCTATGGTTCAATCCTCTTCCTAGTAAAATGCGTTTCATTTGAATTCTGATCGCTTTTATGCTAGAAAAGGGGACCACTCTCTAAGCCTAAGTATTCCTCTATGCTCAGACTGACAAAACCAATTGCTAATGATGCAATTTTTTTATTTTTTGTTGAGCTCAACATGCTTCATACCTTCAACCAATTGAGCTCATAAAAAAGGGTTGAATAATGCTTTATATAAAATATAAATGCTTAATTATACAAAATATCCATATACTTTATACGTTGTTTCAAAAAATACTCTTATTATTTCAAGAGTTTCAATAATACCTTTTACTTTAGCTAAACGTTTCAAAAAATACTCTTTAAGAAACATTTCGTTGGATGTTTGACTGAAAGTTAACGTGGTTGCTAGCATATGAACTAAATGAATACAAAACATCATACGCAGAAGTTTAAGTGAAAAAAACGTAGTGTTTCATTTGTTTTTGCATGCATTTTTAAATGTTGATTTTAATTTTTTAAAATATTTATTTTATTTTAAAGCTTCAAATCAATACTAAAACGCAACGTTTTTGCATTTAAACTACTACTACGTCGGTTGTTTTGCATCCACATAATCCATATGTTGGTAGACACGCCGACTTTTTGTTAGACATCTAACCAATTTTTTTTTTAAAAGGTATTTTTTTTTCAAACACTTAGCTAAGGTGAAGGGTAGTATTGCATTTCTTGAAAAAATAAGGGTGTTTTTATAACAAAGTATGAAGTATATTGGTATTTTGTATGATTAAACCAAATATAAATCAAGAACTCCTCAAGAAAAAAAATAATCAAGAAATTATTTGATTGAAATTCTAAAAGATATAATGAAATGTCAGATTCGAGTGTGGACTGGGAGCGGCTCCAGAATTGTCCAATGGGCTGTGCGAAGTGGATAATGTGAAATTGGGCTTTGTTAAATGATATCCAATTGGGCTTTTGTTGGTGTAAAGTGATCATGGGCCTCGCTTGACTATGAGTTGGGCCCAAAAGACGATAATGCCTTCGGACATAAAATGACAAATGGCTTCCAATATTATACTATCTATCTCATTATCAAAAATTTCTGTAAATAAGTATATTTATCATTTTTTAAAATTGTCAAACTAAACAAGTCGTGAATTTATATTTTTGTCATTAATATTAATAACTTATTGCTATTTTAAAGTTTAAATTTAAAGTAATTTCACATTCATTTAAATGTTGATGTGACATGTTGATTGAACTAACGAATGATGATTTGACACGACTCACACAAATTAGTAAATTAGAAAAAATAGACGTGGATGGACTTAAAAAAAATCAATTTAGAATATATTCTTCCTATCCATCTAATGAAATTTTTGGTTTGATTATTGTTCTTATTTAATCTAATTGCCTAATCTTTTTGCCATTTGTTGTTGGTCAAACAAGAGTAGAAGGATGAAGAAAAGAAAGAGACAACTTTCCACCATAGTTCATCTTAATTTCAATATATATATATATATATATATGAATCAAAATTTTAAAGGTCTTCTCTTTTTTTTTCCCTTTAAAATTTTATAGTCCAAAGAATATATTATAAAAGATAGAGCGTAAAATTTTATTGATCTCTAAAGAATTTTATAGCTTTGTTCAAGGTATCGAATTGTTACTTGTCAGTCCAAGCATGTGTCATGTTGACATCTAACTAACGATATTAGTCAAATCGAGTATAATTCAATTGGTTGAAACATATTTATTAGACCAAAAAGTCATAGATTCGAATTCTCACCTCACATGTCGTTGAACTAAAAAAAACCTCATGTTATTAATGCTAAGAATTTATTGAGATTAAAATCAAAATGAGGTAACATAATTAGAAAAATTGAAACGTTACAAGTTAAATAAAAAGTTTCATATGCCAAGCAATCCGAACATAACTCAATTGATTAAGACATAATTCTACGATTAAAGGGTCATAGGTCTAAATTCTTACTCACTCATTGTTGAACTAAAAAAACAAAAAAGTTTGATATGTCATTGATTCGTAATTATGCAGCTTCTAAAAATTGAAATATAATGGAGCTTTAAAAAAAAAAAAAAAAAACTTAGTAGCCATTGGTAAGATATAAGCCATTTGTTTCTGTTTGCTCTAGTGGGTTAGGTGAAAGATACCCCCACTATCCTCCGTTCTTCAATTTTACGACACGTGTCCCTTGAAAAAATAGTTTTTCTTATTAAATAATAATAATAACAGATACCACATTATTTCGTTTTGTTTAAAACAAATATAATCTAAACATAGCTCTAAGTTATTAATAATTTCTTTGGTACAATTTTTTTTTTTTGAGTTCAACATATGTGAGAGTGAGAACGCCAATCTTTGAAAATTTTGTTAGCAGGTTATGAGAGTAAGTAGAGTTGGGCGGGCTACTCTCTAGAGCCTCGTTCATATCTCGAGGAATGCGCTAGTGTTTCAACTGAGGGACAAGTCAATGTACTTTAGGAAGGAATACTCGATGAGATAGAATTGAAATGATCGAATAATTCAAGGAGGGGTGCACTGCAGGGAGGATTCTTTCAAGTAAATGACTCGTCGGGCTGTCGGAGCGGGACAAGCGATAGTTCCATGATCCCGACCAGCAATTTGTTGGGAGTAGGGGCATCCAAGGATATAGATGCAAGACTGCATGGGCTTTCGCTCTCGCCCTAAAGGAATGGATTGACAGAAAGAAAGAGGAAGCTGCCTGGTTCGAGCACCAAAAACCTTCAAGCTGGGTTGGGGCTCTCCGCTTCCGCTTTCATCTCGAAATCATTCTAGTGCAATATTATAATTGAAGTACCAAAACAAAAGTAGCTTTTTATGTAAAATTGAAAAGAAAAATATTTGAAAGAGTAAAGATTAAAAATAAATAAATTAACAAATATGATATAATCCTATTTATTCAAGTGTTGTTTCCAAAAGTTGCAAGGTAGTTGAGTTGACATATGCAAAGGCCTCTCTAAAATCAAAAGAAATACTATAAAGATAATGAGCTATTGAAAGTGTTCAATGTCAGTGGAATGGTATGAACACAAAAAATTTGTCAATGTAATGATAACTTCTTTGGCCCAAAGTTTAAGTGGTCCAAAATCCAACCACTAAAATGGTTTTTTTTTTTTTTTTTTAATAAAAGAATTTATTTATAGCAAATACAAGGTTATTTTTTTGGGAAAATTCTCAACATGAGGTTGGTTTTCAAAGTAATTCTAAAACTTACATACATTGTATTTTCTAGTGGTAAGAATTTGAGAAGATTATTTTTTGATAGGATAATTTTATGGATGAAATATCTCAAGAGAGATACATTATTTTAAAAAGAAACAATCTTACGACAGATACATATATTAGTTAGAAGTAGAGAAAATCTATAATAATAACAACATTTGATACGAGATTTTTTTTGAGTGAAATCAAAAGAAAGTTCTACGTGAGTTTAGGTCAAAAATCGACATTACGATACCATTGTAAAAATATGAAGTATAATGTCTGTTGTCCTAACATGATGGTTCTCGATGTTTTAGAAATATATATATAAAAATTTTAAAAAGTACATAAAACAACAATAATAAAAAGAAAAATTCTCACCACCACTCTCCTCTTTCACACTCATTTCTTCCACAAATAAAAGGAAGTGGAAACCCATAAACTTTCTCTTCATCTTTGCCTTGTTCAATTTCGCCATTAAATGGATTTCCCTTTTGCTTGCAAATGGCTTCTGTTAAGCCTCCTGCTAACATCACCGGCGGTGAGCTTAGTGGGTGGAGATGCAGAGAAAGACAAAGAGGAATGCACGCAGCAATTGGCTGGGATGGCCACGTGTCTGCCGTACGTGAGCGGTGACGCAAAGGCTCCGACTCCCGACTGTTGCTCTGGGCTGAAGCAAGTTCTGAAGAACAACAAAAAGTGCTTGTGCGTTATAATAAAAGACCGAAATGACCCTGACTTAGGGCTTCAGATCAATGTCACTCTTGCCTTGGGCCTGCCTGATGCTTGCCATGCCCAAGCCAATGTCTCCAATTGTCCCGGTAAATTCGAACCGAACCAAACCGAATCTTATCATATTCATCGTTTAGAAATTGTAGTAAAATTTTTTGAATTTGTTAGAAATTTTTAGCAACTACGTTTTATGTTTTCTTTTAATTTTGTTATCTATTCTTTTTACCTAAAATAGGATTTTGATGTATTATTAAAGATATAGTTAAAATTTTTATATTGGATCTAAAAATTTAGAGAATAAAATAGAGGAATTTGTTTAAAATTTTAATATTTTTTAAATTCTTAACCAATTAAGGGACAACTTCCATCTTAGCTC
This sequence comes from Telfairia occidentalis, assembly GCA_026257165.2. NCBI lineage: Eukaryota > Viridiplantae > Streptophyta > Magnoliopsida > Cucurbitales > Cucurbitaceae > Telfairia > Telfairia occidentalis. The sequence continues at coordinate 4,444,773 of JAOANK020000006.1, forward strand.
TACTTTGTTCCAAGTATATTCTAGTACTTATTTATTTATTTATTATGAAATTCTAATGGAATTTTTTGAAAAAATGGGGGTTTGATATTGCAGCTCTCTTAAACTTGCCACCCAATTCACCAGAGGCTCAAGTTTTCTATCAATTGGGCAAGGGCAATAGCTCCTCTTCTGTTGCAGCAGCTGCTCCCATTGGCTCTTCTCCTACTGGTAATATGGCTCCCTCAACTTTCATTTTTTTTCTTTTCTGAATTTGGAAAATTGTGTTCACTATGGCTACACATTGATTGGTCGGTGATCGTCGGTTTTGGAAGTAGCTATGAATCGACCGTTTTGGCAGAAATCGAGGTGAAAAGTAAAAAATTGAGGGGAAGACGAGGGTTGCCGCTACGTGAGAGGAAGGAGGGGTGCTTAGGGGAATGAGTAGTTGAGAAGGGCAGGAAAAAGGGTGGGAAAACGGAAGGGTCGATATTGCTTAGAGAAAGGAGGGAAGAGAGAAAGCGCAACCGTTCGGTTTTCTCAAAACCCTTCAACATTGATGAAGGAACACCTGCCAAACTAAATATAACTCAACTGGTTAAAACATGTCTTACAAATCAAAATGTCGCAAGTTCAAATCTTCATTCCCACACGTTGATTTTAAAAAAAAAAAGTTGAGAGGTTGTTGTCGATCGATTTCTCTTCTTTGACCTACTTGACCAACCATCAACCAATTAACGAAGACTTGATTTCTATCAGTCGAATCGATTTTTTAAAATTTTCCATGCACTACTAATAAATGGTTTCTTCTTCTTCTTCAATATTTTGCAGTTGGAGGGGGAAGTAGAATTGGACCAGAGAAGGGTGAAGCTTACAACATAGGAAAGAAATGGATAACACCATTGGAGACTTTAGTTGTTGGTGTTGTTTTGCTTTTGTTTTTGTTGGATTCACATTATGAGTAAACAATAATATAATGTGTTGAGAATATTCATGATTTTCTATCTATCATATATTCATGTCCTCTTCCTCTTATACTACCTATGAGCATTATAATTTGTCAATTTTTTTTAAAAAATAATTATTGTGTTTCAAATATGTATTGAGAGCTATAGATTTTTGTAGGGAGGGACAACATATACGTTCTAACTTTACGTATATATATAATATAATGTTTCAATACTAAAGAAGTGATGAATTTTCGTAATATCCTTGTCAATTCGAAGGTAATTCTTCCTTCGTCTTACATTAGATTTCCAAAATGAAGTGATTTAGGATCGTAATATACTCAATGTTTGTATGAAACGAGCGAACTCCAAAAGATACGTAATATACTTGTCAATTTTTTAAAGAATAAATATCTAAGTCATATGTCTTTTTTAGAGTATATATATCAGATTGGTCATGATTATCTATTATTCTATATTGGTTAGTACATAGTTTCGAGTAGTTAAAAGTTTTTTTTAGTTCAAATAATATGGAGAAGGAATTTCAACCCTTTCAATACAATATATATGATGTGGAGATTTGAACTTCTGACCTCGAGAGAAAACACATAAATGTTTTAACCTATGAGTTAATATTTATGTTGGTGGGCTTTGAATAAACTTAAAATGAAAAATATATAATGCGCACGTCTTATTAAATTGATGATACAGGTCAATTGGGAGGCCATAGTGATTCTTTAAAAAAATTGGAAAAATAAATTGTTTCAATCTCAGTTAATGATTTAAACACTAAGCTAGGATTAGAAATAGCTATTTCTGTTTGGTAAAGTAAGAGATTATTTGGTAAAGTTTTTATTTTTTGTTGCTACTTTTTTAAAACATAAATATTTAATAACTATTTCTGTTTATTGTTACTGGTTAGAAATGTCTTCAAAATTTGTATAGGAATTTTAGAAACAACAAAATGAACTTTATTGTTTCTATTTCATTTTTTTTTTCAAAACATAAATGAAAATATTATTTTATTTAAACTTTTAGAATGCATAATAAATATTATCACAGTAGAAAATAGTCGAGACGACTTTTTAAATTAATTAATTGATTTTGAAAATGATTTTGCTATGTACAAAATAAGATTGTAATACTTTTAAAATAAAATAAATAAAATAAAACTATTATCATCCTAAATTTGTAAATTAATTAATCGAATGAACTCAAAAGTTAAAAAATAAAAACAAAAAAATTGAAGAGTTTTCGTCATCCCTAAAATAAATGCATTATTTCAAAAATTAGTTTATAGAATAATTTGTCGTGATTTATAGGCGCCAAGTTCTTAAGATCCCGCCATCCTATGTTGACTGTTCCAGTTCCAAATTTATGCCCTAAAATCAAGAGTTTCAAAGCCATAAATGAAGCTTTTGAAATGGATATAACATCTGTCGGTTTCTGAATTAACACCAGAGCGCTTCCACATGTCTCGGCGGGCGGCGGAAGCGTAATGACGAACTCATCATCTGCTTTTTGACTTGTAGGCGGTTTTCATTGGATAATTGCGTCTTAGTTTGGTATTAGTTTTCCAAGGCCACGCTGAATCTGAACAGATTATGGCTTATCGCCACTCTGTGGCGGTACACGCATTCCAACAAAGTAAGTGGTCAAAAAATAGGGTATACGAAGAAAGAGGACAAACGAGAATTTTTTATGATGAATTCGAAGCTGATTCTCGTTTAAAGTAGATTCTTTATATTCACTTGTCAAGAATTACTAAAAGAGCCTTGCCCGAGGATGTATGTGCTTTCCTTCTTCTTTGGCTAGATTCCTTCAGCTAGTTGATAAGAAGGAGAGCTGTCGATCTTCCAGGGGCATTTGATACCTTGCTTCTTCTGTATGCCTCTATCTTTTGCTTAATTTCCGTACATTTTGAGAAAAGCTTCTTGTTCTGGCTTCTGTATATGCGAGTGATTCCATTTTTGTTGTCATAAATTTTGTTTTGGCGGTTGGTGGGCCGGAAACATTTATATTATATAATAGTGAAGTTTTGGAATAGGTTTATCGTTGAGTAGGTTTTATTCTCTGTTTCTGCTCATTCAGTTCGTGGAATTGGCGAGTAATATAAATCTAAAATTACTTGCCAAACAAGCGACTTTACAGCATACAATTTCAGTATTTGAGTTCATTTGTTGGTGTCATCCTGAATTTAAGAATACCCCCCTGTATTTCTCTCTTTATCTGTTTTTCCCTTTTGGGTGGATGGGATTGGGTTGAAATTTTAGGAGCGAAGATTGACATACTATTTTAAAATCATTTTGATGGGACAATAGTGTCTATGTGAAAAATGATCGATGGCATCCCTATCGCAAGGAAATTCGTTGTGCCGTAAATAAATCACTGTTGATGTTCTCCTTTTTTTCCTTATTCTCATTAAATTTTTTTGTTCGTGTTTAATCGAAACTCTTGTTGTAATTGCGTTCTTTTTATAGTAACTCAAGCTGTAGTTTATTACTATTTATTATTATTATCTTCTGAATCAGTTATCGTACGCTGAAGGTGAAATATGAAAAATAAAAAGAAGTAAAAGAAAAGAAGACAAATTGGGGACGGCTCCTGTGGACTATAGCGGGTTTGATGTGGTCGATGATATTGAATTCCACTCCAATTTAAAGTTAAATAAACAAGTACAGTTCTTACGAAGTCAATTTGATGATCAATTTTAAAAATTAGGATGAACAACTCTGTTTACATATTCTTAGAAGTTTTTTTTCATCTAGTTAATTAAGAATTGGTACCTTAAGTCTGCTTTTCTGAAGCTTTTGATTCTTTCTTTTCAGGGTACCGAGTTTGTTATTGTCATTACCATCATGAGTGATCATGATGAAAGTTATGTGTCATATGCTCAACCCATTGGAAGATGGTCAATATTCTACTTTGGCATGGGGCATATGCTCAATGACATTACTGCTGCCTGCTGGTTTACTTATCTGCTACTTTTCTTGACAGATATTGGATTGTCTCCAAGGTATTTATCTGCTACCTTGGCATGGGGCATATGCTCAATGACATTAGTGACTCAACAACTTGATTTGATTTGAATACTCGAAAACTGACGTTGTCTATTTTCTAGCTTGTACATTTTTCACCTGTGCTATATGGAGTATAGTATGCTTTCATGTTCTCCTCTTCTTCTATCTGTTAGTGGTTTAATGGTGTCTTCTACTGTTCTTGTATCTCCCCCTCGGTCAAGTTTTTGCTTGGCAAACCTATAGAATAGAAGATCGCCAGTTCAAGACGTTTGGGGGCTTTGGACTAGGTTCTTATTAGTCTGCATGATGTTAAGATAAAAATTGAGTCGAGTTTGCTGTACGACATTTTTCATTCATGTGCTATGTATTTATATTTATTTAGGAACACCATTCATTGTTGACGATTTTTTTGCAGGAGTTTAATTATATTATAGTGAGTGCGAGGCTGGGGAGGAAGAGAACAACAAGCTTATGTTAATATAATAGATTCTAGATTCAAAGGTCACATACGGCCATCTATATATATTTTCTTGAAATATTTAACACAATGGATATTTATGTGATGTTAATAAATTTGGCTGGAAAAATGTCCACATCCATCAATCTTGCATTTCATGCTGACCAACTTTCACGATTAAGATTATCCAAAAATTAGCAACAACAATTTGGATTCAATTTTACTCGCTTTAGGATTGGATGATAATATTTGCTACATAATACACATGATGTCTTTGAGATTTGCTTTTTCCAATTTTGTTTTTAGATTATGGAATTCACTTTAACTTTTATTCCATTGAGGACCTCTCTTGTCTTATTGTAAATCTATCATATCATAAAATTCTTAGGAATGCTGCTACAGTTATGCTCTCGGGTCAAGTAGCTGATGGATTAACAACAATTTTTGCTGGTGAACTGGTATGTCATAGCTCATAATATGGTAAATGTTTATAATTGGTCGCTGCATCATTGGAAACTTGGAGACAGTTATGGACCTATGGTCCATTCCTTTCGTGGGTTTCCACTTCAATTTGTTGGCATATTTTGTTTTCCTTTTCTAAATATGCCTTTTTTGCTATAACTTGGAGGATTTGGATTGTAGATTGTTGCAGATACGATATGGATAGAATTTTATTATATTAGTTATTTTGAATGATAATTACTTCTTGTCTTCAATTATAACTTTTTTGGGAAAGAATCAATTTATACCTCTAAACGTGTCAAGTTTATCAATTTTCATCATAAACTTTTAATTTCATCAAATTGGATCTTATACTTCGATAAGTATTGCAATTTTGATCCTCTATTCAATTTTTGCTAGTTCACACATTAATTTTAACAAAAAAAAAAAATGTGAAAACTTTTATAAACTCACCAATTTAAATAAATAAAACTGCAACATTTTTTCAAGTTTAAGGTTAAGATTGAAGACTTATTTAAGTTTGAGGTTTAATATGATGAAATTGAAAGTTTAGGGTCAAAATTGATGTAACTTGACTAGTTTAGGTCAAAATTGGTTTTTCCCCCCGAATAGTGTATCGGTGATTTGACTTTTAGGCTCTTTTATTTCAAATATTCAAGTTTCAAATATACTGAGAGATCATTATTCTTTTACACCCTTCAATTTCAGTATACACTCTCTTTTATATCTTGAGACACAGAAAATATCAGTTTACCCACTTAATACCAAACCAATAAACCACCAAGTCCATGCACACCACATTTG
>JAOANK020000006.1:4493805-4503968 GCA_026257165.2 Telfairia occidentalis
AGCTGATGCGAGTAATTTGTTGTAAGATTTTCTAGATGCGTGAGCACGTGCATGCTTCTGTATACGGATTGAAGCTGCTTCTCTCCTCATTTGCTCATACAGCTTCCGAGCAAGTTGTGCTGTAGGTGTAATTAGCAAACAAATCAATCAGCTTCAGCTATATTATAAAACTACCTATATACAGATCAGGTTTGGGACTTTATTACAACATCAGAGCAATCTAGAGAAATACATACGCTAAAGAAATAAACCGAAAAGTGATAAGCAAATAAATGAATAATACTCGGTCGTCAGTCCTTGTGTGATCAAATGATATGGTTTCTGGTTATTAATTTGTTTTCTTTTTAACGCAATGGTTACAAATTTTGTTACTCCCACATGCTATGGAATTATGATTACTGGAAGAAAAAGGGCACCTCTCCATAGTTTCTGCAAATGAATTGTAGCTTTCCTCAAGGAGATGAACTCCTTTCTAGTTAGATGGGTACGAATTTGCCGTTGGATGCGTCTGACAGCATTAGCCAATATTTCAGTTCGTCGTGCATCCAACTCAGCCATTTGTCCAGCTCTAAGAAACACTTTTGTTTTGCCAATCTGAAGAACACCAAATGAAATCAGATCTCTTATGGTCAATTTTGGGGTTGGGGAATGTGCTTGATAATGCCCCTTTCTTGACACCAACACCAATATTTTCAAAATAATACCCACCTGATAACCCTTTAAGCCCATCCTGTCACATATTGCTATGCATGCTGATTTTTCATCAGACCTGCAAAGGTTAACACGATGCATTAAACATAGGCTAAACAAGTCCCATACATAGAGTAAATAGTCTATATAAACCGTCCACTTGAATGCATATCTTTCTTCAGAGAAAACTGAAAAGTCTAAGCAAAGGTGAAGTTAAAAGTCTGTTATTCTGTACCCATCCAAAATATCTGGAGCAAGCATTCCAAAACGATCAAGGAACTCATCAAATGTTCTTTTAGTTGGATATCCTGCACAGCTTATTCTAATTGCCTCGAGCACACCCTGTTAAGATTCATCAAAAGTAATGTTATTGAGAAGAGCAAGTAGCAACACCGGCCAAACTATTACAAGTTCAAATTTTTAAATTTAGGTATTTGAAGAGTTTAACTTACCCCACACCTCAATTGGTTCAACACATTGAAGTTCTCAAATATTCCAGGCTTCAAGACTGTGTTGGGCTTTACACATCTAATATAATGTGGTTCTGTAGTATTCAATGTTTCCATGAGAGCTTGTAGTTGTTGCTGTAAGGAAAGGAAAAGGCAAGTCATTATCCTGAAACTGCGAGAACTAAAAGATAATGCCACAATTGAAGTAAATTTTACCTTGAACCGAGTACCAATAGAGGAAAACTTGGATTGCTTTGAGCTCTCTTCAGGAAGTGGAGGGAAAAGATTAGCAACAAAAGGGCACTGTGAGTCATTCAGAAGAGCCTGATGTTCTGCTACTACATAGTCCTTGTTTTTATCTAAAAAATAATCTGCTTGGTATGTAACCTGTTGATTCAAGGCTTATTAATAAGAAATAAACCACGTATCTTTTAAGCTCAATAAAGAGTACTTATGATATGTAGCCTACATCTCCAGCATAATGGTTTATTGTGAAGTCTGTTCGAGCAAGTTTTGGCTTGCTGAACCGCTTATGTCCTTTGTACGTCTGATACATCTTTTGAGCAAATGTTTCATGTGTTGACTTTGGGAACATACTGCAGGACAGGAGAACAACTGAACAGGGGCCCTTCATACATTCTAAAGTAAAAGTGAAATTTTAAATTCTACACTGCTTATCTTTCATACAACTATAATATTTCTAATTTATTATTAATTACTAGTCATTGTTCCTAATATTTATACTGCTCTATAATTGATATATTTCTCATCTGTTAACTTTAATAGCTCTTAAGTGGAAATTAAATACAGGGTTATCCATACACATTTAATGACATATCTTATATGGTTAAAACTATCTAGATTTGGATGTTAATAAGTCGTGAACGTTACAAGTAAAAACACATACCACGCTTCATCAAGCAGAGCAATTATACCTCCAGGTTTCTGTGAGAAACAACATGCATTCATTAATTAAGCTCCATTAGGTGGCAGCAAGCACAATATGTTTCAAATGAGTTGGCCAACAAAAGTCAGTACCTTCTCAATAAGATCAAGGACATCCTGATTATCTACAAACTCAACATAGCTCCAGTTTATCTCTTCCTTCGTATACTCCTCTTGCTCCATCTTGAAAACATGCTGCAAGGAGATAGCTAAATTATATTTGTGTAACTAAAAAGAAAAGGTTGAAACCACGTATGGAGGCTTCAGCCGTACCTGATTAAAATGCTGCTGCAGCTTCTCATTGGTCAGGTTGATGCAGAGCTGCTCAAAACTACAAGCCAAGGCGTGTATTATAGATTGAAATCAAGGTATCATACAAACCAAGGCGTATATTAGATAATCTTTGTGAGAGGATAATCTTTCTTAATTTTATCTACCTGTTGATCTTGAAGCTTTCAAATCCATAAATATCAAGGACACCAATTAAGCTCGCTGCGTTAGGATCTTGACCAATTGAACTATTAATTTTGTCCACAATCCTGTCATAGTTCAGATATCCATTATGATGACTTCAATTGTTCTCTAGTAAAAGCTTTAAACGAATGGAACAGCATTCTGATCTCTAATGCTTTTAAATTCATAATATATTTCAGAGGTGAACACCAGCGCAACAACTTGGCAGGTAAACTTAAAAAGAATAAAAAGACTAATGATGATAAATAGCAAGGAAAGAGTTCAGTTTACATACCAATCAAACAGCCTAGAATATACAGTTTTTGCTAAAGCATCACGACTCAAGGCTGCTGAATCTGGGTCAAGAGGCTTTGTAATGTTACCATCAGGAGTCACTATGACACGCTGGCAGAGTGAATGTTCCAGTGCCTTTACATCACACCTGAGAAGAATATTGAAAGAATGTAAAAAGAGGTGCCCTCAGAACGTGATGTGATCTAAAGAGAATAGAGTTCTAACATGAGTAGCTCTGCTGCTGTTTGAAGATGGTAATTTGATTTCTCGTCTTTCACTTTGGAGGAGTCAATGTCTTTCCCTTTCGTGAAGTCAATGTTTCCAAGATGTAGTATTGCAGCTACAACTCGAAATATAGCATCCTACGGAAACAAACTTCTAATGAGCTAGAATCTTTGTTGAGGAAATTGTCTACCTTTTCTCGGCTATTTTGAGTTATGCAAATGCAAACCTGTTCATCCTGGCTGATCCCAACAACATCCATGGCATTTCTTGTCTCTAAGTACTCTCTAGAATCGTCAACGTTCGCTACTTCATAACAATTCGTTTGATTAAGATAATGGAACATCCTTGGGTCTCCTAACTTGTATTTCTTGACATCCTGCATTGAAACATTAGTCAGACACAGCTGTTTTAAAGATTAAACTTTCTAAGATGATTTAAAGAGGAATGGGGAGAGCTTACTTCTGGTGGTGCTGCACAGAGCATGTAAAAACAATGGTAGTTTCTCTCAGGGTCTGAGACTTGGCAAACACGCGACCGTTCAAGAAGGTATGTACGAATGGCAGCTCCAGAGATCTTCCAATTCTTATCAAATTGGATTTCTACAAATTTACCAAAACGACTGGTAGAAATGCCTTGTTATATTAGAACTAACAAGGAAAGACAATGTACGAAGCAACTGAAAAAATGGAGCATTGAAATAGATCACCTTGAATTGTTGTTTTTTACAGTTTTGGCATTTCCAAATGCTTCCAATACAGGATTGGACTGAAGAATGGGTTCACAAAAACATTACCCTCCATTCAATTACTTAAAACACATGTAAAATAAATGTTGCAGCCACGTTACTCACCTCCAAAACCTGTTGCTCAACTGTTCTTCCTTCAGTATCTGATCTACCCCCCATAAATGCAAGGTATCTCATGAGCATCTTTGTTGTCTCAGTTTTACCAGCACCACTCTCTCCACTTACTAAAATGGATTGACTTCCTTGCTCATTAATCATGGATCTATACTCATGGAAAGAAAACTTCAACTCAAGCTCTTACAACATAGAAGCACAACTAAATACTATAATTACATTGAGCCAAAATATCGTTTAAATCTCACTCTGGTTCTTAAATGTTTAAAAATGTCTATTTTAGTCCCTTAAATTTAAAGAAATAACCATTTTAATCCCTGAATTTTCAAAATATCTATTTTTGTCCATGAACATTCAAAAACTAACAATTTTGGTCCGTACTATAATTTTTCAACCTAATATTTACCCACATAATACTTGTCTCAGTCAACCTATGCAGCTTGCAATACATGCCAACAATAGCATGTAAATGCTTATAATTGTAAACAAACTAATAATAAGGATTGAAATAGTTATTTAAAAAAAAAAAATAGTTTAGAAACTAAAATAGAATAAATTTGAAAATTCAAGTATTAAAAAGAATACTTTGAAAGTTAAGAGACCAAAAATAACCAAGATTTAAACCCAAAAACATCAGTTTCTTCATTCATGCACCTGTAGCAAGCATCTGCAACAGCGAAAAGATGTGGACTAAGCTCGCCGAAAGCAGCTCCTTTGTACTGCTCCATCATGTGAATATCATACAAATGGGGCAATCTCCGGAAAGGATTTACCGCTATTAGGATGTTCCCAGTGTAAGTCTGTCAAGTTCATAATAGTTAAAGTCAGTGAGAATTTGAATTCTAACCTAAAATTTCGGAAGTTGTATTTATTGCCAAGATCCTAATACTGCAATCTATACATTAATAACTGAGAAATTAAGCAAAAGAGAATTCAATATACTACTTACATATATCTCATTGAGAGAAAACCGACAAGCGAGATTATGCAGAACTCCGGGTTCATGGAGGTACGCCAATTTCGTCATGTCGTCAACCCCAGCCGGCGGCGCCTCCGTGTCTTTCGGATATATCCTCGAAATTTCTGCAACAATCTGAAATCGCAGTCGACAGTAATCATATTTAGTTCGATGATTCTAAGCATCGGTCCCAAAATTGATTCGTTCAATAAACCCTCGGAGATGAATTTTTCCCCAAGGGAAACAATGAAAACTAGCAGAATGGAAACGAATGCTTCGAAGGCTAGCCATGAATTTTCATCTTCTCTGCAACAGAGAATCATGGAAGGAGAATTTTCCCACTCCATTTTTTCTCTCTCGAATGAAAGTTCGCGGGAGACCCGAATTTTGAAAATTAATTCTCATTTGTAAAACTGGCAGAACTCCGTCTTCAGTAGAAGACAGAACTGGGTTGAAATTACCAACCTACCCTCCTCTGGTATTGATTTACTTAACATGGCGATTTATAAATCTGATGCATTTTCCCAGAAAACAAAACAAAACTTGAAAGTTTTAATCAACACAGAGCCATTATTCACATCTGAACTGATAAATCAGCTCGCCTTTTTCCTCTTACTTTTCCTTGATTCTCTTTTTCCATAAAACTTTCTTTCTTCGCCATTCAATTGAACTGTACTTCGACTAATAAGCAAAAAAAAACTTCCCCAGAAAATCAAACATATATATACACAATACAAAAACAATCCAACTCAAACCCAACCATTCATTTTATCACAGAAATGAAGTTTGTGTCGTGTTTTTTCAGTTCCCATGTTCTTGGAAGGTCAGAGAGGGAAATAAAAAAGAAAAGAAAAGCTTACAGTTTTTTCAGTGATGGTGATTATGGTGGCATTTTTGCCCTTAATTTCTGTAACTTGACCATCAACCCAAGCATCCTCATGATCTTCAACCCAAACATGTGATCCAACAATGATATTCACTGGAGTCCCCTGTTCCAGAAAAAAAAAACTCTCATTGTCATTAAACAACCACAAATTAATTTATCTTGCCAAAGTTGCAACAAAATGAAAAGAAGCTAAAACAGATGGTAATAAAGAATTTAGAATTACCATGATGGATTCAGAGATATGTCTACTGGATCATCAACCTTTAGAACAGAACAATGGAGTTTTTGGAAGAAAAAACAGAGCAATCTGAGAGAGAAGAGTGGGAAATTTTGTTAAAGAGATCTCAATGATGGTGTTGATGGATTGAAGAAATTGAAAAGAATGAAAGAAAAGGGAATTTAAAAGCAAAGAGAGAAAGAGAAGGCAATGAGGCCAATGCTTGTGTGTTTTGTGTTGTAATACTCAAAAAGCAAAAGGAAGGAGTAGCCAGCCACCTCTCTCCTTCCTCATTCCATGTCAACTTTTTTTTTTCTTTTTGGTTTTTTTTTTTTTTTTTTCAATGAGGGTCCTTTCCACGTAGGATGCTGACCTGGCATTGAGACAAACTGACTGCAAATATTTTGACACGTGGAATTTTTTGTTTGCTTAAGCTGTACGAAGTTTACCTAGCTGATCTTTCTAGTCCACTTGCTCTCTCATTTCTCTGTTCCTAAAATTTCATCTCCACAAATATAATAATAATAATAATAATAGTAGATGTATAAATTATTGATTATGTTTTAAAATTATAAATTTAACAATATTTGACTGCATACTCGATCTTCATATAACCATAGTTTTGACAACTAGATAAAAGAATGGAAATAAAAATAAAATCTTTTTTAATAAATTAAATAATTGTCTAATTCGTGTAGAAATATTATACACACTGGTCTGCAACCAAATAATATTATTATAAATCTAGCTTCTCAACTCCAACAATTATATTGCAAATTATGTTTCTATTAAGCTTTTTGTTATTTGAGTGGACTAAATTTGGGTGATGTGAAAATACGTATTGACGTTTTAAATATTGAAATATGTAGGGAATTGGTTTTTAAACTATTTTTGTCGCTATACCTTTAACTTTGGTTCATTTTTTTTAAAACATCTATTTTGACTCTTGTACTTTTAAAAAGTGACCATTATGATTATTTTTCTATTTTTTTTCTATTGCAATTTCAAAATAACAATTTGATCTATAAAATTTTTGAAATATAGTAATAAATTTGTATTAAAGGATTTTAGTTATTATGTATAAAATTTGTAAATAAAGATCAAAATGGTCAATTTTTAAAAGTATAAGGACCAAAATAGATATTATAAAAATATAGAGACTAAAATGAACAAAAATTTAAAATACAAGAGATAACCATAGATATTTTAAAAATATATGAACTAAAATGAACCGAAATTGAAACTACGTAAATATAACATCAAAATAGTATTTAAGCTTATATAGTATCATTGAGAAATACAAAATTTCTTTCAAAAAAAAAAAAAAAAAAGAGGTGAAAGTGTAAAGGAAGCCAAAGATGTTTGAATGCCTTGAAATTAGAAGAGAGAGGGACCAATTCCATTCCATGGAGGGGGCAAAAAACATTGAATCTCACAACAACCTATGATTGTAAAAAAAAAAACCAAAAAAAAAAAAAAAAAAAGAAGTTGGGAGGGGAAGAGAAAATAATAATAATAATAATAGTAATTGGAAAAGGAGGAGGAGAAGGAATCAGATGAAGCCACGTGTACGGTGTGGGTCCCAGGAAGAAACAGTCATTTTGGCTTATAGAAGTCCACCGCCACCCACCCACCAAACTGGTGATGGCGTGGGCGGTGGTCCGGTGGGCCGCCGTGGTGGGGGCACGATGTCGTTTCGTTGGGTTTTTCGGTTTGAACTTTGAACAGAATTCTCAAATTAGGGCGGTGGAGGGACGTAAGAGAGAGAGAAATGAGGGTTGGCAATGGGGGCACCCATGGACCAAGATAATATGTTTTGGGGGCCGCAACGTAATTAAAATTATGTTTAAATTTTATTTTGGTCTCTCAATTTTTAAGATTGTTTCATTTTTTTCCCTAAACTTTCAATACATCTATTTTGCTGTCTAAACTTCCAAATTTATTTCATTTTAGTTCTTAAACTTATAGAATTTTCGTTTTGATCCCTAAACTTTCTAAAAGTAATTATTTTAGTTCTTATCTTTATTTTATTTTTAATAAATTAATGATATATGTTCAAATATATGAATAAGTATATTAATGTGAGTATGATAAACATCGAACAAATAAATATTATATGATAAAATTATATACCAATAACTAAAATAATTATCTTTTATAAGAACTAAAATAGACTTTTTGAACGTTCAAATACCAAAATTGAACAAACTTGAAAATCCAGAGACCAAAATATAACAAACTTAAAAGTTTAGGGACCAAAATGAGACTTAAATCTTAAAACTACATTTAAATTCTATTAAAGTTCATGGAACTTGTAAATTTGTTCCATTTTTGTCTCTAAAATTTCTCTATGTTTGTTTTAGTGTTCGAACTTTTAAGTTTGTGTTATTTTGGTTCTTAGAATTTTTAAAATGATATCATTTTCATTCATATATTTATTTTGTTTTTAACAAATTAATAACATGAATTCGAATGTGTGTACTAACATGTCAATGTGAGCTTAAATTTAAGTCACATAAGTTGAAAATTAACATCGGATGATTTAATATTACATGTGAAAATTATATAGCAAATATTAAAATGGTTAATTTTTTACAAGCTAAAGAATTAGAATCAACATTTTAAAAGTTTAGGGACTAAAATGTAACAAATTTGAAAGTTCTAAACTAAAATGTTCTTTTGAAAGTTTGGATACCAAAATATGATAAACTTAAAAATTCATAGATCAAGATAAGATTTAAAATTTAAAAATAATAATAAGTCTTTTTAAGTCATTGGTGAGAAGACAAGGACATCCTAACTCATATGAAATAATTCTAGTATCTTTATTATCCAACCCATCTAAATATCTTTATTATTTAATTCTTTTTATTTTAACAATTGTGAGGTTGAAAAATCGAATAATTGATTTTTGAACGGAAATAGATGTTGTATTTACTAAACTAGGTCCTATTCAATATCTTATTAAATAAAGATAAACAAAAAAGTTACAATTTATTTAGATTAAATAACAAAATTTATAGACACTAATATAAAATACTAATTTCTTGCAAATTATTTTTTAGTGTCAATGTTCAATGATAAAATTATGAGACTTTCAAATTCAATATAGATCATCTATATTAATTGGAGTTTTATAAATTTATGGTTGAACATTGATATTAAAAGGATAATCTATATGAAATTATGATTTCATATTGCATCGATTTTCAATTGTTAATTTCCAATTATCCATTAGATTTAGGTTAAAAAAAATATATCCATAGATTTATTGTCCACTACTAGTTTATTGCTTGCCTTCCGAAATATAAATTAGGGAAGAAAATGACACCATATGAAATGGATACCAAATGTGAGATGAAATAATAATAATAATAATAAAACATTTAGTGGTTTGTGAGTGGTAAATAATTATACTATTTGATTAGATAAAGTTAAAAAAGGTAAAAATAAAATAAAATAAAATCGAATAAGCAATGCAATTACTGGTAAATTTATGAATGAAATTGTTATAAAATTTAGCCGGACGGTGGCCGGACGTGGCGGAATTGGGGCGGCGAATCGGCATACACAAACACACATGGTGGTGGTGGCCGGTGGGGCAGGGAAAGTGGGGTCCTCCTTGTGGGTCCCTTGACAGAACTAGAGAGGGGCATGATCTTCACAGCTTTACAACCAGGAGTTTACCTGTCACTTCTGTTTATTTTCTTTTTAAAAATCTATAAGAGAAGAAAAAATAAAATAAAATAAAATAAATAAATTATTGTTATTTTTAATGTGGATGTTTTACATTATTAATCATCATTACGGTCTGCTTATTAGGCTCTATTATTTTTATGTTTAATTATGTAGGGCCAATCTTTTTTTTCTTTTTTCTTTCCCTTTTTCTCGTTGATTCTTTAATTTAATTGTCTTTTTAATACAAAGGAAACAAACCAAACTACATCCAAATTCTTGTGTTGATTTCCTCTGGCATAGATTGTCAATTGATTGACAACTTCATTTTACTTTGGAATCTGTTAATGTTTACCGATAATTTTTCCTTGTCGTTGCCGCCTTATGATTTCATCCACCATTAATTACGTTTCATTTTGAAAATGATCTTTACCTCGAAGAAGATTCCAAACAATTTGAGAGTATATTTCAACCCATAATGGTCATATTCCGCTTCCACAGCTAGCTTCACT
>JAOANK020000006.1:4514072-4525191 GCA_026257165.2 Telfairia occidentalis
ACTAAATACATATTTATTTATGCTATTTATATAAATACTTTTTTTTTTCTTAGAAATCAACTAAAAGTTTCATAAAAATTTTCAAAAACCATTTTTTAAGCATATAGAATTCTTATGTGTGAGGTGAAGATTTGAACAATCTATTTATAAGAGATGTTGTTAATATTTTAATTATTTTTTAATTCCATTAATGTCTTAATTATTGAGTTATGTTTGGATTCACTTGCATTCTTTTTCCTTTTTGGAGCATACAAAAGAATAATAATAGTTTAATGGAATAAGCGCAAATTTCTTTAAACAAAGAAAGTTCAAATATAATTTATGTAAGAAACATTAAATATATATTACTTCACCACATTCAAGAAACCAAAAAATACCGTTTATCTACTTTTTAAAAATACCGTCGCCTGAGAGATTCGAACTCTCGCGGGGAAACCCCATGTACTTAGCAGGCACACGCCTTAACCACTCGGCCAAAGCGACATGTTTGATGCAGATGTTTATTTAAATAAATTTATCATAATTAACTCAATATAAAATTGTAGTTTACTGAAAATTATACTGTTAACAATGTTTGAAATAAGAATAAAGTAAATGTATGCCTTTACAGGTTTATCATAACAAAATTTAAAATTTTAAAAAATAATAATTATAGACTAATTTGATTAAATACAAAATTAATTTAGAACAGTCCATAAATCAATTTAATCCTAAACAAAATTTGATTGATTAGAACTAATTTGACGGAAATGAACTTATAGTCCATCCTAATTGCATATATATTTTTAGTCTTGTTTTTTAAATGAAGGAATAAAAATTACATTATTCACGTTTTTTTTCAAAAAAAAAAAAAAAAAATCTTTAAACTTCACTAATTGTCTCAATTATAACTTAAGTTTTCAATTTCATACAATTGGACTCTAAACTTAGATAAATGCTATAATTTTTACTTTCTATTCAATTTCTGCTAATTTACCCACTAATTTTAGAAAAACAAAAAAAATCTCCAAAAACTCACTAGTCAACAAAAAATAACTTTTACACAATTTTAAGTTTGATTAATGTACAAAATCGACTATTAATTAACATCACAAAAAACTTACAAATTTCAACAAAAAGAAAAAAAAAACATTACAATATCGTTTTTTGTCTAAATCCTATCAATTTCATACTAAATATTTGTTTTCTAGTTCATGACACGCATGATAATACTTTCTTCAATGATTTTCTAAACTAAAATCTACCATAAAGTCAAAATTACTATACTTCTTAAAGTTTAAGGTGAAAATTATAACACTTACCAAAATTTATAGTATAAATTGAAAAAAATTAAAAATTTAAAGTCAGAGAGACATGTATTTAATCAATTGAACGTTTTTTTTATATATATTTTTTAAGTTGGTGGTTATGGTAATGGTCAATGAGAGTTTGTTCCATAACTAACAACTTCATAGGCTGACTGTAGTGGAAAAGTAATAATTTAATTATTTATGTTGAAAATCAGTCAAACTTTGAAACGCGGTCGTTCAAAGTTTTAGTGCTCCATTGGGTTGGTGTGCTTTTGCTTGTGCTTCTCCAACTGCCGAGAGCTTTCGCATTGCATTTTCATAATCTTTGGCGTGCGTTCTTTTGGTTTACATTCTATTGATTCATTTTTATATAGTTTCAATCTTAATTTTAGTTTTTAATAATTTTTTAAAATGTATAATTTAATCTATACATTTTTAAAAATAATAATACTTATGTTATCTCGCACACATACTCGAAGTTCCATTACAATTTTGTTAGAAGTAAAATAAAAGTGGAGGACCATAATTGTTACTTAAATTTACGACTAAAATAGAGATTTTAACAAACAATTGAATCAATTTGAAAGTTGGACGACAAATTCAAAAATCAAAATGAAATTCTTTTGAAAGTAAAAACCAAATTACAAGAGTCTTCGACTTAAAATTAGAGGAATATGAATTCTTGAAATAACAAAAGAAAAAGTAAATTGATTATATATATATATTTCTCTCACGAAAACAATCGTTCAAATATATAAAAAATAATTTGTACAATTAATTTTTTATTTTTACATCTCTACTATGGTTTAATCTCCTGTTTTTGTTTTTGTACTAAAAAAAACCATTTGTATACTTAAAATAATTAGTCTAAGAACAAAAGAAAAATGAAAACGTTTTAATTTTTTTTTTAAATAAAGAGATCTGAATTATATGACCCCTCTTATTAAGCAGACTTGTTAACAAAGTCTCTGTACTTCCTAATAGATTTTCAACTGTTTGACAAAGTTGAAAATAGATAAATAAAAAAAATTAAAATATTCCAACACCTATTTTTAGCGTGTGTATGTATAATTTTAGTTAGGTATGAAGAAAAAAACAAAACAATGGTTGGCAAGCCTATCTAAGAAGTTTTCATCTCCTTGTTTGAAAATAAAATGGGACATTTTAAAGTTTAAGGAAACGGTGATAATTATAAAAATTTAATAGATTAATGTAAGTTATATTTTTTTAAAAAAATATTATATCACACATATGAGAGAGATTCAAACTTATAATGTACTATATCAAAAATAAAATTATTTAAATAATTGGGTTATGTTCAGATTAATGAGTCAATCATATTTGATTAGTATGTATTTAAAATTTATTGGCTACATCTTTATTGTTAGCTCTATTTTTATTATTTTAAAAGGAAGAATTCTAGATAATCATTTTTTTTTAATCTTTTTTATCCCTTTTACTTTTTAAAATTCCAATCACACTCCTCCCTCCACCACCTATAATTAAAATCACTTCACATTTCACATTTTTTATTATATATATATATTTTTTAAGATTAAACAACAATAACTTGAGCTGTATCGGTTCTTTATGTTTAGTTTCTCTTATTTTCTTGCTTCCCATTCAAACTATTTTCAATCTCAAAATCAACTCAAGACGTCTGGTAGAACATTTTACATTTCATATCCTCAATCAACTCAAGAATTGAGGATGTGTTTTATTGGTTGTAATTGTAATATTTTCATTATAAAATGCACGTATATGTGGCCAAATTACGTAATAACCCCCAAATTCTGATGTCACAGCGGCCCATTCGATATTGGGGGCCAATTCCACACAACGGCCCAAAACGTCGAATAGCACAAGGTTATGGTTTCATGTAATTTCCAAATTTAACAAAATAATCGGGGCAACTTCATAATAAAATTAAAGTAGGAGAGTCCGTCTGCAACTATGTCCGCAATTTCAGTTTCCCTCCTCCATGGTCTCTCGAAGGTCATCTTTCAAGGTGCCTGAGAACTCAAAAAATGAGCCGCTCCTCGGTCCATATTGCTCTGAATTGTATGTAGCTTCAACGGCATTTCAATTTTCTTGTTATTTCTGTGGATTTTCTGTTTTCATTTCGCACCATCCTCTTTAGCTTCTGCAAATTTCAAATCAAGTTGCAGCGAGCACGTGTATATTAAATTTCTTTGCTATATAGCTATGAAGCTGGAGATTACGCTGAAGATTTGCAAGATACCAAATGAAATGGGAGAATGGAGATGAGGAATTAGGAACGCGTTGAATACATCACCAGCAATAGAACTCGTTATTCCTATTGAGCGTGGAAGTTGTCCTGGAAGGTATGGTAAACACTCCAATGGAGGCCGTTTAGTTTCTGAAATCTGAAAGGTAAATTTCCAAATTCAGCTTACAGATTGACTGAACAGTTAGTATTTCGATAATTGATCTGTTTTACGTTTTACGAGCGTTCGTTTGTTACAAAGTATGAAATCAATGTATTGATTGTGTCTGCATGGAGTTTGTTATGTAAATCAACTTTCAAGATAGTCGGCGTCTTGGACGGTTGGATCATCCCTCTTAGGAGTAATAGCCTGTAGGAGTAGCGTCATTTGGACGTAATTTTATGATAAAGGCTTGGAAAAAGGAGGTGGCTACTTTTGGACCATTTGCCTTTGTTTTTGGTGGTGGCTGTCGTTGCCCTAGGATATTTGTTATACAGTTCAGAATGGCTGTATTTTTGGCGACTGACGGGAAAATAATTGAGAGAACAACCCGCACTTCCTTTAATCTCTTTAGTTGTACTGTAGTAACAATGCATATACTTCTCATAAAGTTGCATATCCATGTCTCTCTCTTTCTACTTTGATTAAGATTGTGACAGTTTTTTTAATCATGTTTTTGGGTTTTGGTAGGATTCCCCTCAGTAATTGGATAGACTTAAACATCCATAAACAACAGTTTGCGGCACTTAGATACTTGAGGGAGTTAATGCTTTGGGTAGAAATGAACCTCTCACTGGAACCAGCTTCTTTGTGGTTTCTTTATAATTGATTTCTGTCAAAGGGTTTGGAATTCATATCCCCCTAAGCAAAGTTTGCAATGAAATCCAACATCTTCACAATGAGATTTCAACATGTGTCTGGTCAGACTCGGTAGCTGTGTACTCCACGTTTTCTAATTTCTCCTGTGTTTTCTTTTTATCCTACCTGTCTTTCTTGGATATTATTCTTCATTCTCGGCTTGTAGGATGTTATATGTAATATGTGGTGATTACTATTATTATTCTATACATAAGGTCACCGACCATTTCGAACAGTGGAACCAATTCAATTGACATCAATTCAGTCGGTGAGCACCGACCAACGGTATGAGTGTCCGTTTTAAAAAACGAAAACCGACTGGTTGGTTAGTAACGATGCATAAAATTTACCTGAAAACACATAAAAACGGTTGGCACACCATATTAAACCGCCAATGGCTGTTTTACGATCACTTCAACCGTGGACCACATTACTGGTCCATTGGTCTCCGCAGACTTTATGTTTAGTAGTTGCTACAAACTGAAGTGTTCGGTTTGACATCAGCTTTAGACCAATTCCGACCGATTTTCAAGCCTAGTATGGCACATCGCTGGATATATTTTAGTAGGTCTCCTTTTGAAGGTCTGCTAATAGCTTATAAGATTTTCAAGTCATATCGATGTGAATTTTTTCTTGCTTTTGGGTAATAGCATTAAGCCCTCTTATCCGATAATCAATGACATCCTATTCTAGGATTATAATTTTGCAGATATAAGCTAGAAAGCATTCTTGACAAATTTGAAGCTAGATGCCAGAATTATGAACAAAAAAAGTGAATTTAATAAATACAACTGCACCTTTATCATTTACACCGGAATAAAACTGTAGTAAAAAGGTTGCAATAGAAAAGAAACAAAAACCTTTTTTTGTGCAAGTATTATATCTGTCCTCAATTATAGAAGTGCATTTTCACACATCCTTATTTTGGTGAACTTTGGTCGCCCCGACATCTTTCAACCATTCAACAACTTCCTTGATGGTTGGTCTTTTAAAGGGGTTCTGACTGACACACATGCAGGCAACATCGAGAACCTGGAGCATCTCTTCTTCAAAGCCCTTCCCTCTCAGAATTGGGTCAAAAACTTCATCTTGTTTGCCCTCATTCCTCATTTGTTGCACCCAGCCAACCAACTCTCGTGATGCCTTTGGCTTCGATATTTCTACGGGTCTCTTACCAGTAAGCAACTCAAGCATGACCACACCAAAACTGTACATATCGCCTCTCAAAGTGGCGACCCATGCTTGCCCATACTCTGGAGGAATGTAGCCTAACGTGCCAACAAGTTCGGTTGTAACATGAGTCTGATAAGGGTTGATCAATCTAGATAGTCCAAAATCTGCAACATGAGCTTCAAATTTTTCATCTAGCAGGATGTTACTGGACTTGATATCACGGTGTACAATATGTGGCTCACATATTTGGTGCATGTAAGCCAATCCAGAACTTGATCCTCGCAAAATCTTCAACCGTGTTGGCCAATCAAGTTGAGATGCGCCATCAATCTTCTCATGCAACCAGTAATCTAAACTTCCATTTTCCATGTATGAATACATTAGCAGCCGACTGCCCTCGTGCAC
The DNA here is from genome assembly GCA_026257165.2 of Telfairia occidentalis. NCBI lineage: Eukaryota > Viridiplantae > Streptophyta > Magnoliopsida > Cucurbitales > Cucurbitaceae > Telfairia > Telfairia occidentalis. The sequence continues at coordinate 4,520,026 of JAOANK020000006.1, forward strand.
ACAGTAACCTTGAAGAGTAACCAGATTCTGGTGTTTGGCTGCAGATAGAGCCTCTACTTCTGCCTTAAATTCCCTTTCCATCACTCCCAAGTCTCCCGAGAGTTTCTTCACAGCAAGTCTCGTCCCATTTGATAATGTTGCTTTGTAAACCAATCCAAAACCACCGCAGCCAACTATGTTTTCTTGATTGAAATCATCAGTGGCCTTCATTATGTCAGAAATGGTAAGCTCCTTGATGTTGTTGGCATTGTTTGGAAATAAAATGACCACGCTAGTGTTGTTGTCAGCATTGCAAGTAGAACTAATTGAAATTATGTCCAAATCCATTTTGTCGGAATCCCCTCTTGGATCAATCCTCCTCTTGGATAATATCCATAATGCTAGCAGGGTGATGATGAGAGCAATACCAAAACAGGTACCCAAGACTAATCCTATGACAAGTTCTTTACTTGAGCTTTTATTTTGAGTAGTGGAATGGGTTACTCTAGTCAGGTTAGAGCATGAACGCTGCACTATAGGAGGACCACACAATCCTGAATTTCCTTCATAGCTAGAGCTGGGAAAGGTATCAAACTGACCCCCAGTTGGTATTGGTCCTTGAAGATCGTTGAAGGCCACGCTAAACCAAGACAAGAAATGTAGACCTCTGAGGGAATGGGGGATTTCACCGGTTAGGTGGTTATGAGAGAGGTCCAATCTTTCCAAGTTGCTGAGATTGGAAATCGTATCTGGTATGCTGCCGTTGAAGCTATTGTTGCTCAGGTCTAATACATGTATAACCTTCAATTGTCCAATCTCCAAGGGAATGGTGCCACTTATGGTGTTGTTGCCCAGGTATATAGCTGGCGGAAGGCTGGAGAGCTGATTGTATTGCTGATTGGTAGCATTATTGGGGGCAACAAAGACGGGCAATGCAAGAAAACTCTGCTTTGCAGGATCTAGAATCTGCTGCAACATCAAAGCCTGAAGTCCGCAAAGCTGGGTGGGGAATTTTCCGGAAATTCTATTATTAGACAGATCAACATAAAATAGACTCGGAAAACCACCTAACCATTCAGGTATTGAACCCACGAGACGATTAAAAGACAGGTCCAAGACCTCTAGACTCCTGAGCCTTTCTATCCATGAGGGTACTTTACCAGTTAACTGACAAGCTCCAATAGCCAAAACCTGGATATTTTGGAATGTGTTTGCATCTACAATTATATCCCCATCCGGCAATGCTTCACCATTATAACTACTGGAGAGGACAAGAGTACCTAGGTTTCTGCAACCCATCAAATTCTTCAGTGCTCCATTTAAATTGGTTAGATTATTCTTGGAAACTGAGAGGAAGGACAGTGATTGAAGCGCTGCGATTTCGGGAGAAATCTCTCCCGAAAGCTGATTACTAGCCAGTCTAACTGCCTTTAGAGACTTGCAGGAGTAAAGAGTTGATGGTATACTACCTGTGAACATATTATTGCCAAGGTCTAGTGTGATGAGGCTAAGGAGGCGAGAGAAATTAACATTCGAGAGATCTCCTTCCAGCTTATTAACCCGCACATTCAACAGAGTAAGATTGGTGCAATTCATCAGTGATGTGGGCAGAGTTCCTGTGAGATTGTTAATGTGAAGCGATATCTGTTCCAAGTTCGAGAGCTTTCCAATATCCGGTGGGATGGGGCCAATCAAGGAATTGGAGTACAATTCTAGGATTCTGAGGTTAGTGAGGTTAACAATTCCCTCACCGATGTTCCCCGAAATGTGATTAGCATGTAAAGAAAGCTCCTTTAGAGAGAGAACATTGTAAAGGTCAGAGGGAATGGAATCAGAGAGACTATTGAAACCCGCTCGAAAAACCTCCAAATTGGGGCAGTTTCCCAGCCCCTGAGGTATTCCACCGCCGAATTTATTATTGGAAAAATCTAATAACCTGACGGGACTCATGGATGTAGTATTAACACAAAAGGAGATTGGGATGGGACCTGTAAAACTGTTGTTGCTGACGTTGAAACTGGTCAAACTCCCCGAAATTGCCAGTTGCTGAATAAACGAAGCCGTAATTGTCCCAGAGAACTGATTGCTGGACAAATCCAGAGTCTCAATCACGAATGTAGACGATGAAGGCGGCGGCGGCGGCAAGTGGCCGGTGAGACGGTTGTAGCTCAAATTCAGGACCTTGAGGTGACTTAGGGACGTAAAGAAATCAGAAGGGATTGAACCGGAAAGACGATTGCAGGAGAGATCAAGGTGAGAGAGATACGTAAGGTTTGTGAGAGATAAAGGGAAATCTCCACGAAGACCTTTAGAAGGCAACAAAAGCTGGGTGACTCGGGCGTCATCGCTATTTGCAATTGCTTCACAAAACACTCCTTCCCAGGAGCAGCAATCAATCGAAGAAGACCAATTGAAAGCCGGAGAACCAGATGAAGAATTGATGAAATACCAGAGAGAATCGCGATCAGATGGGTTACAAGAAGCTGAAACTGAGAAAGTAGGAAAGAATTGTAAAACCAGAAGCAGGGTCAAAGCAAAGAGGTGAAAGAAGTTGAGATTAATGGAGAAATTGGGCACTAAAGGTTGATGAATGAGACCACCAACCAAGGAGGTGGCCATTCTATCATCTCTCATCTGAAAAAAAGGAAACAAAAGGCTAAAACAAGAAGAGTGGGAGAGCAAGGTGGAGAGGAACAAGGAAGATGTAGGAAGAGGAAGAAGCGAACTTGAAGTACATAGTCATAATCAGGTTTGAGGGTTACCTTGTACAAGATTGAAGAAACCATTGACCAAAAAAGGGGAAAAAATGAAGAATAGAGAGAGAAAGGAGGAAATGGAGAAGCAAGAGAGAGAGAGAGAAGGTGACGTTGACATTGGAAAGTCTAAGATATATATAAATATAAGCAAATGGGTTTTTGCTCTTACTCCCTTCCCACTATATGAGTTCTCATTCAGCGTTTACTTTTGGCGCTGGGTTGAGGTGGGAAGTGGGGGTTAATGGCCGTTGTTGGGTTTTTAAAATTATTTTTAAAAGATAATTTGTTGCTTATCATCATTATTATTCTGACTAATTTATTTCTCTATTGGAAGACAACGTGTTCAGCAGACGCAATCGGTGTGCAGAGGACACAGTCACGGTCACCCATTTGTCTACTCCACTTGCTTTTGTTGGCCTTTCTTTATAATCTCGTTTTTATTTCTCTTTTTTAATTTTCACATTACAATTTACACCCCTCCTTTCAAATTCGAGCCATAAAAAAGCCTTTTCTTTTCAAAAGTACATTCTCTCCCTCCTTTCCTATTAGGCCCATAAGCACTTTCCCTTGATCTTACAGTATTGATATATGAGCAGTTTAAGTTTTTGGTTCATTGGTAATTTAACACGGTATCAGAATAGGAAGTCAACCCTATAATGTCATTTCCTCCTCATTTAATATTAATAACCATTTGTTTAATATAAGACACGAGTTAAACTTAGCTCTCTTTTCATATTATATCCCAAGAGGCTGAAAAACAAGTTTCATTTCTCATCCAAGTAGAGAGATTTAGTCATCAAGTTTTATAATTATTTTTATCTTATATTTTTTATCTATCTATTATATATCTGATTTTAGGGATATTATATGATATTTTATTATTATTATTATTATTTTTTTCTGATTTATTTCATCAACTTGTTTTGAATACATTTGAAATTGTTTTATTATTACCTTCGACTCTAAATTTGAAATGAACCTTTAATTATGGTCAAATCTTTACATGATGTTTGAGTGAGGTTGGTTATTAAACTATAAACGTAAATTCTTTTGTTGATATTCAGATAAACATATTTGCACTTATTACAAATGTAATTTTTGTAGGCGCTGTATATGTTCTAACGCATTGCCATATTTGGCTAGAAATGCTAATAACCCTAAATTTTACCCTTCCCTTTTCAACCTTTTCTTGAAAAAGAATATCCAAAGAAATATGAAATTATAGAATCTGTTTTCTTTCTTTCTCCCACATCTACAGAGAACCCAAAAATCCAGTTGAGCAAGTGGAGAATATATTGGCTGGTAATTGACATTCATTTCATTTTCTATTTCAATTGAAAATATCCAGAATCATGGAGCAGTAACCAGTAAGAGAGGAGAGATGAAAAACTTTCCAATTTGGGCATCAAGAGAAAAGGTAACAAAACATTGGATGAAAAATATATGTGCACTTGGCTGTGCTCAAACATTTAAGGAACAACTTATTTCACTTCCAGAAATGGCACCAACCAAAGCCTTTGGACTATCTTTTTACAGTTCATCATATTTTGTTTTCTGTTTTGTTCCTTTTTAAAGCTACTTCCAATATTCTCTAAACAGAAAATTAGTTAAATTACTATTTCAGTCCTTATCATTTATGCTTGATTTCAATTAGGTCTAAGTGTCATTTTGATCCCTAAAGTTTGTTATATTCCTCATTATTTCTTTGGTACAATATGTTAACAATTTTCTTACCTGACACATTTTCTTTAGATGTCAATTAATTATCTCTCTCTGTCATATTTAAAGAATACGTGTCACGTAAGAAAATTATTAATATAGGATAACAATAAAAACATCATGAGAGATACATAGAAATCAAAATGAAACATTTAAAATGATAGAGACCAAATTTAAAGCCAACACTGATTATATTAAGATTAAAATGATAGTCTTCCATATGAGTAGAAGGAATCCATCCATTAATGGGTGACACTTTATTTTTGGTTCAATTAATAACCAGAGATGTGACCCAAAGAATAAGAGTGTTGGATTATTGCTGGGCCCCCAAAGTCAAAATCCTTTCCTTTGAGCATATTTGCCTTTGCCTCTCCTCTCTGCCACTCATACTCCACCTTTGAATTTTGGCAAATATACAAAACTTTACCTCAAGATAGCAACCATCGCATTTTATCTCGTACATCGCCCTATTGCTTGTAACTTTTGAATAAAAGCTTGTTTACCTCATAATTCTCCAAAAACACCTCAAATCAAGTATAGCTTAATTGATTAAGGTATATTTTTTTGATTAAAAAGTTGTAGATTTAAATCTCCATCTATTCAACTTAAAAAGGAAAAATCCTTGAAAACACCACAAATTTTTTTTTATCTATTTTTATAATTATTATACTGATTGATATGATGGAATAAGTTGAATTGATGATGTGTTTTA
>JAOANK020000006.1:4572355-4584337 GCA_026257165.2 Telfairia occidentalis
TGAGTGATGTGAATTTCTTTTAAAAGGGTTTTTCTTTATATTAATATATCAAACTGTTAACTCAAATTACATTTGGCTTTCCTTGAAGAGTAATTTGTTTTTCTCTTTTGGGTCAATGAGCCAAAAACAGTGTCATTTTTTTGTGGTCTTCTCTCTCTTCTGCTGTTTAGAAAACTTCATTTTTTTCTTTTTTTTTTTTGGGAAAATACATGCACCAATATAATAAAATTTTCTTTTTCTTTTTGTTTTTTTAGTAATATAAAGAAATATGATGTAAGGAGGAGGGGGTTGGGCTAAGAAATACTTTTGATACGTAATTAATGAGTTGGATTGGAAAAAAATTAGTGAAATAATAATAATATTTAAAAACAATATTATTAGCGAAACAATTATTTTCTATAAATTGTTGGTGATTAAAAAAATTAAAAGAACTACTAGATGAATGAAAACTCGTAAGTAATTTTAATTGAAGTGACAATTTTGAGTTGGTTTAATTTAATTCAAATTAATTTTTAAGTGGGGTGTGAAACAATCCAACTCATACGGATTAAGTTTATTTAATTGAAGTCAAATTCAGCATAGCTCAATTTAGTTAAATTTAGTTAAGGCATAATCTTTTGATTAGAAGTCGTGGATTCAAATATAATTAATTCGAACGAATTTATACTTAAATATAACCCTATGTTTAGATTTATTTAAAAAAAAATAGAAGACAAAGGAATATATTGGTAATCGATCCGATATAAGACTCGAGTTAAATTATAACTGTGTTTTGAGTTGATTAATCTTTTTTAAGTCATTAAATTTTATGAAACTTCTAAGTATGGTCCTCTTTCTTGTTTATAAAAGCTTCCCTCTTTTCCCCCTCTTTATATTATGTAATTTGGACTCCAATATAAATATGAGCAGAGAAAAAAGAAACTGAAATTATAAAAGATCATTAAATTATTTAATAATTTTCTTCTATAAAAGAATACAAATGGAAAGAAAATGCTATCATCATAGTCGTTTCCTTAATATAATATTGTATTGAATAAATAATCAGACTCCAAGTTGAACTTTGTTTGTAATTTTGATTTAATTAGGAGAAAATGCAGATATAATTTTAATATTTTACAATTTATTCCTAACAAAAATTCCAAAATTTACCCTTGGATGTCTCTCCCTCTAAAATGAGGTGGGTGGACAGTGACTTTACTTTCATACTTTACATTAAAGGTTATTTTGGTAATTAAGAGAAATGAGAATAATGGAAGTACAAGTATCTTTATTTCTACATTTAATTGTCTATTTTAAGTATTATCATATTGTGTCTGTTGATATTAAAGAAATATATTTGATTTTTAGGTTATAGAGGTAATTTATTAAAAAAAAAGTTGTAGAGGTAACTATAAATTATATTGCAAAATTCATGTGTTTTATGAATAGTTTAACTGCTAATTTCATCAGTTTTAATGACACCAGAACAATATGGAATATTTCATAAATACTAATTTTATTAAAGTTCATAGTAAACTTTTAACATAAAAATATGTTATGTTAAAAAAAAATGCTATTTATGTTTTTTAAACTACGAAGATGTTTGAAATTGCTAATGCAAACATATTTCTGAAATATTTGTTACTTTTTAGGTTGAAAATTCGATTCTCGATTTTATATATTTTAAATTAAAAAATGTATTTGGAATTTTTATTTAAAAATATGGGTATAATTTCTAAAATAGACAAAGTACAATGTAATTTACAAAATTTCAAACTTATAAATCTAAACATCATACTTATATACCAATTCCGTCAAACTTAACATAAAAATTTCAGTGTGACGATTTTTAGATTCCTCAAACTATATGTGACTCCGAATTATCTTTAATACAACTCTTCATGAAAATAAGAAATGTTAAAATAAGAATTTAGTCCTTCGATTTTTAAGTTTATGTTAAATAGGCTTTTGATTTTTAAAAAGTGTCAATTAAGTCTCTTTGAACTAATAATTTTGTATCCAATATATAAGTCCTTGAATTTTTAATTTTATTTTCATCCTTGACCTATTGTACATTTGTTAAAATTGAAGAACTTATTAGATACATAATTGAAAGTTTAGAATCCTATTTGATACAAAATTAAATTTTATGTTCAATTGATCTATTAATTATAAAATTTTTCAATATATTAGAGACCCATTTCATTTTTATAGTTTTGGGACTTTGAGACAAAAGTAAAATGTTCATGAATCTATTTAAGATTTACACTTTTTAAAGTTTAAAATTTTATTTGAGTAAGAAGATTCGAACTCATGACTTTTTGGTTAAGGAAACATGTCTTTAACAAGTTAGCTATCCTCAATTTGACAATAACTCAATTAGTTAAGGTATATATTATCAACTAAAATAATTTTTTTTTTATCTTATCTACTAAATTATATTCGAATTAATTATGGAATCATGACTGACCACAATTTTTCTGTGCAAGATTTTTCTAACTCAATTTACATAAGTACATTTCAATTTTCTGGCGCGGGAATAATTTATTGGGTATTTGGATTTTACTTCAGGGGTGGAAAAAGGGGCAACAACTTTAGAAATGAAACAAAGAGACTACTGCACAGGCAAAGTCACGGACTGGAACAAGTTTCTCCAAGACCGCCTAATTCTCGATGAAATTCACGTCAAATCCCTCCAATCTAGATTCAAATCCGCCATTTTTTCCGGCCAGACCCACCAAGTTTCCGATTCCCCAATCCCCTTAACCTCCGGGATCAGACTCCAAACCCTTAACTACATCGTCACCGTCGGCGTCGGCGGCCGGAATTTAACCCTCATAGTCGACACCGGCAGCGACCTGACGTGGGTCCAGTGCCGCCCCTGTCGCCTCTGTTACAACCAACAAGAGCCTCTCTTCGATCCCTCTTCTTCCCCTTCTTTCCTCTCAGTTCTCTGCAATTCCACTGCCTGTTTGTCTCTCCAATCCGCCACTGGAAATTCCGGAGTTTGTGGCAATGGGAATTCAAATTCGAATTCGAATTCCTGCGATTATGTGATTAACTATGGCGATGGATCTTATTCCCGTGGGGAACTGGGATTTGAGAGGCTGAATTTGGGGAAAATTGTGATTGAGAATTTTATATTTGGGTGTGGTCGAAACAACAAGGGCTTGTTTGGCGGAGCTTCGGGGCTTATGGGTTTAGCAAGAAGTGAATTATCTCTTGTTTCTCAAACTTCCTCTGTTTTTGGGGGAATTTTTTCTTACTGTTTGCCTTCAACTGGGGCTGGAGCTTCGGGTTCTTTAACAATGGGGGGTGGAGATTTTTCAATTTTTAGAAATATTTCTCCCATTTCTTACACCAGAATGATCCCTAATCCTCAGATGTCGAATTTTTACTTCTTGAATGTCACTGGAATTAGCGTCGGTGGGGTGAAATTGGACGTGCCACGATTCGCTTCAAGTGGGGTTTTGAGTTTAATCGATTCTGGGACTGTGATTACCAGGTTGGCTCCATCGATTTACAGAGCTTTGAAAATGGAGTTTGAGAAGCAATTTTCTGGCTTCCAAACAGCGCCTGGATTTTCGATTTTAAACACTTGTTTTAACCTTACTGGATATGAAGAAGTGAATATTCCGATCATCAAATTCCATTTTGAAGGAAATGCAGAGCTGACGGTGGATGTGGAAGGGATTTTTTATTTTGTGAAATCTGATGCTTCGCAGATTTGTTTGGCGTTTGCGAGTTTGGTTTATGAAGATGAGATTGGGATAATTGGGAATTATCAGCAGAAGAATCAGAGGGTTGTTTATAATTCGAAGGAATCAAAGGTGGGTTTTGCAGGGGAGCCTTGCAGTTTCTAGCTCAGAAAGTGAAGGAAAATGGGACGGGATTTTCCGGGAAAATGGAACGGATTTTCTGGGAAAATTTTATATACGAGTTTGAATTTGAGAAGCCGGCCTTGATTATTATTCTAATGGGTGGGTTTGGCTTAAATGGAACTGAATGGGAGAATGGAAATCTTGAGTTGAATTATCTCATTTCCTCTCGCGAAAGAAAAAAAAAAAAAGAAAAGAGAATTTGAATTTGTATATTTCATTTTTCTTTGTCTTGTAATCTGTAAATTTGAATTCAAATATTGCAATTAATTGATACGCTTTTTTTAGTCCAAGGTGGAAGTTCAAGGTGGAGGTTCAATGAAACTATTGATCTTTTGAGATGATAAATACATTAGGGTTAAATACTATTTCGATTTAAATCTTGTTTGGTCTCTTTATTTTTTTATTTATCTTATTTATCCGATCATAATTTTAACATAACAATATCTTCAATAACTTTTTGAAAATCTAACTCTTGAAGTCAAGTAAAAAGAACTTTCTACATGGCGATCTACGCATTTGGTAGATAAAGGGCCTACTCCTCTTTAAAATCAAAAGGTGTCGAGGTACACTTTTGAAGTGAGGCTTCGTCAAGGTAATGCCTTCAGACGCAAATTATAGCAAACACAATGCTATAATCTCTGAGAAGGCGGTATTCCTGCCTAAATAAGTTCGATTCACAGACAACTCTTTCTATAAATTTGAAAACCACTCATCTTGATAGGTACGCATGATTTTTAGTTTTCTTGATTGAATTAGAGCGAAAACACTAACTAACTTAAGCGTCGAACTGTATTTGGCAAAGTCCTGCACTGGAACTAACTTTTCTCATTGTAGGTTACCTTGGCAACAGTGGGAGAACCTTTCTAAGCCTCGGTCAATTTCACGAAACAACAGTAGTAATAACTTTATATTAAATGATTTCTTTATGTATAGAATTTGGATTAGAATTTTGTAAATGGAGACCAAAATGGTCCATTTTTAAGAGTACATGGACCAAATCAGACATTTTGAAAGTACATGGACTAAAATGAACCAAAGTTAAAAGTACAGAGACCATAATAAACGATTTGAAATTACATAGACTAAAAAAATCAAAGTATAGTATTTAAACTAATATCTTATCTATTCAACTATATTTCATCGTTAAACGTAGGCTTATTATAAAGTTTAGATTTTTGTACATTCGGGTGTATTTGGTCAGAATGCTACTTAATAAACAGGAGATCATGAATGATTTGGCAAAATTAGATTCCTTTAGATCCACATTTATATAGTGCTTCATTCTACCGGCCCATATTCGATACATAAGTAAATTTAGTGAAAAAGTTGTGCGCTTTATGCTGTGGCGTAACAAAATTGAAGAAATGATTTTAAATTATATAATAGAAAGAAAATTATTAATGTAGGTTTTTAATCTTAATTTATTAATTAAAATTAAAATATGACAAAATTAAATAAGTAATTTAATTAAAATCTTATGAAATCTTTCGAAATCCGACCATTTTAGTCTGAGCAAAAATACGATTTCAAATTATGGAAATTTTCAAATCATGCACTTTCTTGTGATAACAAACAACGAAATTCATTTGAAATTCGTAAAAATTTAAAATTCCTCAAAATTCTAAGCTTTCAAATACAATGTTAAGAGGAAGGAGTACAATTTTGAAGGGGGATTTGATTGATAAAAAAAGTCACTGCAAGGCCAAGAAAACTGTAGGTAGCAAAGTCAAACTAATTAGATTATGCAAAAGGACAATATGTTTGGCAAGCTAAATTAATTTCCTATGCTAAGCTATCACAAGATGTGATGTTAGAATAGCTTAATATTAAGATTTTTATCACGCCAAACTGAGCATAGTTCAATTAGTTAAGATATATCTTTCGACTAAAAGATCGAGAATTCAAATCTCCATCCTCATATGTTGTTGAACTAAAAAAAAGATTTTTGTCGCTTTCACTATGATTTCATTTCATCTGTTTAACTACTTTTTTTTAAAATGAACTCTCTCACCTATCTAGATATGGTATATGTTCATCCTATCAAACTTTATCCTAAAAAAAATATTTACCTTGTTTAGCCAAGTATGTTCGTCCTAAGTTGTTTTGCCATGAGGTTTAACAAATGATTTCAACTAACTCCTCAAATTGTGTATTAGGTTTAATTACTTAGTTAAAAGTTAGCTTTAGTAAGTTTGTTACTTGTAACAATGTTAGTTTACTTCTCCGTGTATTCGTCTATTTAGTTCATGTTTGATATAACTTTTTTTTAAAATGTTTTTAAGTAAAACATTTAATATATAAACATTTTTAGAAGAAAATTAATTAAATACTTAATTTTAAAAAGCTTTAAATGTATTTTTTTACATATTTTCAAATCATTTTTTATTATTAAAAATTCTCAAAAATATTTTTAATTAGTTGAAAGCTCTCCTCAAAATTTTAACTAAATATTATTAATTTTAGAAAAAACATTTTTTTCTATTAATAAATAATTTAAAAGTCATACCAAACATACTTTTAAGGGTCTCATTCTTCATATAATAAAATGAGGCATTATTTACACGTGGTCTAATAGATTGTCCAAAAATCTCATCTATAACACAAATAATTGGATACGATTCAAAATATTCTTAACCAAACCCAATCTAAGCTATGAATGTTTGTATCTTCTAGTCATGCTTATATTTTACATTCATTTTTCACAATAATTTAAAATCTAGTTACAAATAGATTATTTAATTCTGAATCTAATAATAGAACTAAAAAAAAAAAAACTTTGAATCTAATAACGACAAACAAGACCATAATTTCATAGCCAACTGAATTTAAATCTAATCTTCATAGCCCATGGTACAAAATCCCTAGAACAAAAAGGCAAATTAGGCTAAAAATGAAGGTCAAAATTAAATTAGCAAAAATAAAAGCATTAAATTGCTATTAGATAAATCAAATTGTGTGATTTGTTGAACCAACTCCAAACCTACCTGAAAAGCACTTTGACAGAAAAAGCTGATGACAAAGCCACTTCTCTCTCTCACACACAAGGGAAATTATTTTGTTTTTAATTGGAAATATAAATATTATGGGTTCTTTTATTAAAATTTGCTCCTCTCTTTGAACCACAAACTCATCCCCCTTTAATTAATGTGCCTCACCAAAAAGTATGAGCAATTTATAAGCCCACACTTTAGATTTGCTTCACTTTTTTTTTTCTTTGGACCCCCTTAATTTATTGACTCCTTTTTCTACTTTCTAACTTTGATATATCTGTCAAATCGAACATAATTCAATTGGTTAATGATATATTTCCTTGACCAAAAAGTCACGATTCTTCTACTTTCACATGTTGTTGAACTAAAAAAAAAAAAAAAATCAAAATATCTCAATCTCAATTACGTATTTTAGTTGTCCACTTCTTTTGGTAGAGGTACCATCCGATCCGATTAAAACATATTACATCATTTTTTAATTAATAATGTTACGCCATGAGGTTACAACTTCTTTAAAATAAAAAAAAATGAAAACCATATAATTTTAGGAATTTAATTGTAATTTAACAAAAAGAAAATAATTTGCTCATACAAAGCAATTGTGATTGACAATATTACCCATCATTCAAATAAAGGTTTGTTTGTGAATGGTATTGAAATCGTCAATTAAATAGACAATTTCAACACTATTCGCTTTGTAATAAAATTTTCATGAAACTATTGTTTTCTTTTTGGAAAATAAATTTTAATGAAACTATATGTTCAACTAATGATTTCAAGCAATATTTATAAAATTATCATACTCTTGGACATATTTTACCAGCTACCTTATATTTCTAATATTTTTTTCAACCTAATTACAAACTCCCACAAAGATTCAAATTCATACTTCTCTAAGTTGTAAATTAATTGATATGCAATAATACATCAATTACTCAATTAAATAGTAGTTTAAAGTTCATTGAAGATTTAGAATTTCTAATATATGGTACTAAATATATATATATATATCAGTTCAATAACATGTGGGATAGAAAGATTCGAACCTACGACCTTTTGGTCGATGATATATGTCTTAACTAGTTGAGTTATGCTCGATTGGCAATACATGGTACTAATATGAATAGCTCAATAATGAAGGTATTTATTCATTTCCTTAAGGTTAGAGGTCAACTTCTCTTCCCACATTTCGTGTACTAAAAAAAAGTCTAATACACATTATGATAAATATGAATTAGTTATGATATTAAAATTAAAATAAAAAATTTACACTTTGATGCATTATACGAATAACTTGACATTCTAATGCTATGCAGTACTTTATGAAAATAATAGATTAAGGGGAAAGAAAAAAGGAAAAGATTTTATATAAATTTATACTTTCAAAAGGAAGAAGAAGGATTCAAGGGAAATATATAATTTATTAACATATAATTTATGCATACAATAATACATAATATTTGAAGCTTAGTTTTCATCTCTCTTTTTCAAGGTAAAAAATTATTAACATTAAACCAATTTGAATAATGACGGTAACTTTTTATATCTTCTTATATTTTGCTTAGTGTCGCCAAAAGATTTGAACTTATAAAATTCAATTTATCGATAACATATGAGGTGTGTTAAGGCGCGTATTTAAAAACTTTATGTTATATAGAAGAAAATATTATTTCAAGAAAATCATCCAAGAGAAATTTCACTAAATATTATAAATTTAAAATAAATAAATATATATATATATATAATATTACTTCTCATTTTTATATAAAAAAAATATAGTATATAAGCGTGTTTTTTCTTATGATTTTATATACATATATATATATATATATGTATATATGATATGATATGATATGTTTTGATTTAAATGATGCTATTTTTGTAAATTTTTAAACTTTTTACTATATTAAAGAATGTATACTTCTTTTTAGTCAAACATGTGGAGGTGATTCAAATCACTAGTCTTCTAATCTAGGATATGATACCTTCATCAGTTAAATATGAATAGCATTGATTCAAATCTTGATTTTTGATTATACGATATTGATTGACTCTATTTCGTTATTTTTTTTGCCAGGTTGAAGTCGGCAAAATACATATTTATTTAACTCACGCTCTTTTATTTTCTTGTTTTTAGTTCCAGAACGGGTAAGAGTAAAATCCAAACACTCTATTTTTTGTGTCAAAAATATATATTTTAACAATCTCATAAATATGTTTAGGTTGACAAGAATAAGTGAATATAACTAAGTATATAAGATATACTATCATAACAAAAGTTAATGGTCCAATCATCCAATTCCAACAAAGTAAAACATAGCTCAACTGGTTAAGACAAAATATATATCTTCAACTAAAAAGTTAGAAGTTCGAATATTTACGTCTACATGTTATTGAACTTAAAAAAAAAAAATTAACCAATTGAGAGCTGAGACTTGAGAGTGAGAAAAATTGGTCGGAAAAAAAAAAAAGAAATATGAAACTGCATAATTAGAGAGGGACGGCCAAGACATTTAAAAACCGACTTCGTCTTCAGTCCCTCCCTATATATTTTCTTACTCTTTCTTTCCATTCCCTTTAAATTTGCCTTTTTCCATTGGAGGACTCGGTCGTTCTTCTCTCTCCTCTCTCTTTCTCTTCTTCTTCTTCTTCTTCTTCTTCTTCTTCTTCACGTACACCCCTCTTCCTACGCCCTCTCCTTCTCTCTGCTCGTTTTAATTGCGAAGATCACAAATCCACCGCACAAGAATTCCATTTCCGCCTCCGCTACTACTCACTCTACTCCAAGCCATCAGAGGAAGGCACTGAAGCGCACGCGTAAGAGCGTTCCACGAGATGCTCCCGCTCAGCGCAGCTCTGTCTATCGCGGAGTCACCAGGTTAGTCATTCATTATCGATTTCTGTTTCTTCATCGGCGATGGAATATTTTTGTTTCCTCTCTCAGTTCTCTTCGTTTTTTTTTTCTTTTGCTGGCTGCGTGTGGATTGAATCGATTTGGTATGCTTTAGGCATAGATGGACGGGACGGTATGAGGCGCATTTGTGGGATAAGAATTGCTGGAACGAAGGACAGAATAAGAAAGGAAGACAAGGTTCTGCAATTTGATTTTTCCTCTGGATTTCTTTTTTGTTTAAATTTTAATCTATAATGTTTGATGGCGATTTTGATTTATTGTTCTTTAATCTTTTGATTTATCCCTCTGTATATATTGCGGTGCGGTGGTTTTGATGATTGAATCTGAATTGAAACGCGCAGTGTATTTAGGTATGTCTGCGATTCGAACTTGAATTTGCGATTTAAATCTCGAAACAGAGTTTTAGTATGTGCTATTGTTTTCTTCTGATCTACAGGGGCGTATGATGATGAAGAAGCAGCGGCTCATGCTTACGACCTGGCAGCACTCAAGTATTGGGGAACTGAAACTGTTCTTAACTTTCCAGTAATTTTCCAATCGATTGTTGTTCCGCATTCACTTGTTTTCCTTTCTCCTATGGAAATTAAGAAATTGGTTGAAGATGTTCAATTCTTCTGATTTTTCATCAATTGTAGCTATTAACCTACCAAGACGAGCTTAAAGAAATGGAAGGTCAATCAAGAGAAGAATATATTGGATATTTGAGGAGGTAATAACCATTTTCTAGTAAGACTCGTCCAGATAAAGGGAAATTTTATTCTCATTTCAATAAAGATTTCTTTTAACGTCAACTCTAAAAATAGAATCCGTATCCATTTCTATGACCTCAATCCACAGGAAGAGTAGCGGCTTTTCTCGCGGGGTTTCAAAGTACAGAGGTGTCGCAAGGTACCATATCCTCGATCAATTTGCCCCATTATTAAGGAGAAATTGTTACTAATTTTTTTGTGTTACTTCTGTTCATTTGTTTCACTTCATTATAAGTGGATTCTACAAATAATTTTATTTCAATAAATGTACAATAGGTAGCTGGAGCTTCTTGATCCCCAAGTGGAAAGACAAATTTTAAAAAAAGTATTTAGTGATGATTTATATATACTCGGAGATACATATGACGTTTTTTTTTGCTTTTTTTTTTTAGTGAAGATTTTGCCTATAATTTTAATAAGTTAGAATTTGTTATACCTAACTTTAGGTAGTCTCTACTTGGATCGTATAAAGAATCCATTGTAAAAACCTTTGAGTCTTAAACTGTAGAATGTATTTGGATCATAGTCATTTATGGTTTCAGACAATATAATTTGTAAATGTTAGTTTATATCATAAAGGTTTATGTAGTAGCTGTGATTAGCAAATTTATAGTATGTCAATCTTAGATATTAAATATAAGTTCAACTTTTATTAAAAAAAAAATTAACACAATAAATGTGAAAGTGGAGATTTAAACCTCCATTTAAAAGAAAGAATAAATGATATTCATATTGGTACATTTTCTTATGAAATCACCTACATTTATATACAATATATATATGCGTAAACAAACATATATACATGAAGAAATGACATGTTGCGTGTGGAACTTTCTTAGTTAACTTTCTTCGTTGCCTTTTTCCAATTTTTTGTGATATCAATTTGGGAATTTCTCTTTCCAACTATAGTAGAGACAATTAATGATATCACCATTCAACCACTAACCAAGAAGGGGGAGAAATCTATTTATGTTGACATGTACAACTAGATGAGACGTTAGAATATGTTAAAAAAAACCCTTTGGGATCTCTAAAAATGCATTTTACTTTCTCAATTTACATTCTTTAGTATCAAAAGCGAATCTGAACAAGCAAAAAATGTGTACATACTGGTCTTTTCAACCCTTTTTTTTCTTTTCTGTATGCTTTATATAAATGCAGGGCACGTGGCAACTGCCAACTGACATGTGTAACACTTTTCGTTGGTCAAGTCAAAGCTTATAGGAGTACTTATAATAGTTTTTTTTTTTTCATAATTGAATTCTTGGATGATAAAGATTATGAGGAGTGATTAATGATCTTATTATTTCTGCATAAAAATTTAAACAGCTGGTAGAAATATGACGAGTTTGAATTGAATTGAAGAAATGTGAATAAATAAACCATATTTCTGTCTTGAAGATAGATAACAATCTTGACATGTAAAGCTGTTTGCATTTGAAGACAAAAACCCATCACAATCTTTTGGA
>JAOANK020000006.1:4590279-4609408 GCA_026257165.2 Telfairia occidentalis
TAGAAACAAGCTGGTGGACTTTGTCCTTTTTTTCCTCCCACTCCCTTGGCAGCCCTGCTATGTGCTGCACCTGATCCTCGGCCGAAACATCGAGAAACATTAGAACTTTCGAGTAAGCGAATTCGATACAATGTCAAACAACTTTGTTAAGCTTATCTATCAACATTTTCATAAATTTGAAAGCATTGAAACACCTTGCTGGTACAAACTTTCACAAAGCCTTGAAGAAGTTAGAAAGAACATCCAAATTTTTAAACCACCTGATTGGTGTTTTTCAGCTGCATTGATTGATGCTTGGGGATGAAAGCCTTCATGCTTCTATGACTTCCTGTCCAAGTGGTTATTGTAGGCATGAATCTGTAGAAAAGCATATCCAAATCAATGCTCCAAAAGAGAGATAGAGAGGGAGAAAAGAGAGAGATAACCGGAGAGACGGGGTGGCGACTTACGTTACAGCGGCCAGAAGCGATTTCGACTGGCTGGGAATTGATTTCAGACGACCCCTCTAAAGAAGCAAAACCACGTCAGAACCCTAGGAATTCTCTAAACTTCATTCAAACTCAACACAATTCAAAACTCCATTAGAACGTGTAAGGAAGTGAACCTGATCCCATATGTAATATTTTGAACCAACAAGGTTTGTAGTCATGGAACCAACAAAACTATCATCTGCATTGCACAGTATCCCTCTTGTACTCTGAGCTATTTTATATTCCGACCTCCCGTTCCTCCGTCGATGGCGAGCCACGGCCAACTTCCGGTCCTGCCGCCCCTTCCCTTCCTGATAAAGTTTTAAATGCAAAAACATAGTTTGAAGATCAAGAAGCAATCCTCATGTTTATCAAAAACAAGTGAGAGCTGCAGGGTAGGGAGTTTCTATTGTTCTGTTCTACCTGATAATGTCTCATAAAACACACTAGATTTAAATATAGTTAATCAAAATCTGAACCTTAGGGAAATAAAACACAGTGATCTCCAAAAATTTAAGGCTAATCCATTAGAATCTAATAATCATTTTGTTTTTTGTTGTTTTGTTTCGCTTATCAATCGAATCTGAAAGTGAAAAAACTTACATTGGTGTATAGAGAATAGAAAGCACCACCATGAAGTTCATCCGGTGATTTTTCCTTCACAATGACACAGGTACATCTCCCCACATCCACAGGCAATGGCCGACACAACAAAGATCTGAAAAGACAAAACAAAAGACCACTTACATATTCACTTCAAACAACCTTAACATGTTCGAAATTTCCTCATAAATCAACAGTTACATTATAAGTTTAATTTGATGGCCCTAAACTTTTACTGTTGTGCTTCAAAACCTTTCTAATAAATATGTGAAATAAGTGCTAACTCTGCTAATTTAGCACTTTAGTGGAGTAGAGATTGGAATCTCCGACGTTTTGATAGATGATATATAGCTTTAACCAGTTGAGCGGCTACTAATTTAGCAGTTACGCTTTTTGAAATCAATCGTTTAGTATAAACTTTCTAAGCCAGAGGAACCAAATGAACATAAATTTGAAAGTTTGAAGTATAAATTAAAGAAGAACTTTTGAATTCAGAGAAGAAATAGATTGAATGCTGAAATCAATCAATGGGATTCAGAGTTTTGAAACCCACCTGTTGGGCAAAGTGGACCATGAGGAAGCTGGAGCAGCTTCCGAATCTGAAAAGTCCCAAATCTTCAAGGAGCTCGAATGTTCCGAATCAGTGGCGTCCCACAATTTAGAGGCAAAAACTTTGTCGGGCTCGTTCATCTGCATACAGAGATGAAGGGACGAAGGTTTCAAAGCCCTCCCAGTCGAAAACGACTTGAAATCTCCAAATTCCTTCGAATTACCACAAGACCCATTAAAGGGAATTGCGTTTTCTTTGTCGCAAAACGTTTTATTCTCATCGTTCTCTTTGCCCTTCGTAGTAGTGGGCGTCAAGTTTTCTTTGCCTTGCCGGAATCCCCCGTCGGAGGTCAGCCGGCCGCCGTCGCTGCAGCTACGGTTGTGCTTGAGGTCATTGAGGGGATTCAGGTACAGAGAATTGTTGGAAGAGGGACGAGGTACAATCGTTTTCTTATCGCCAATCATCCTTTGTTTGTTTCGTAAAAAAAAACAGAGTAAAAAACGATAGAAGAGTTTCAAAATGGAAAATGGGATTGTATTTTGTAGAGTTTAGTCCCTATCTGTGGGATTCATAAGGTAAATATGGGAGGGAGAAAGCGAGAGACTTTCAAAAATCATCAGAAATGTTTATAATTTGCTTGTCATATTTGATATTAATAGCATTTTTTTTTACGGCTCGTTTACTTGCTTTCAATCGAAATCAAATAATGATGATGGAAATTTTCATTTCGTGTTTATAAAAAATAAAGAATAAAAATTAAATATGGACCCACCTCAAATTTAGGAATCACTCTTCCAAAAAATGAATAATTTCATTTCCTCAAAAAAATGTGATCAATATCTTTCTCATACTCTATTTCGTAGAGCCCATACCATATTTATTAATTGTTTTAACCACTTTAACTTCTTTCTCCTTAATAATTGTTACCATTTTTTAATTAATTAAAAATATAAAATGTTGTTTTTTATAATCATATCTGATTCTGATTCCAGACAACTCTTAATAAACAGATTTACATTCTAATTTACTTTATTCTGATTTCTCTTCATTCCGATTGAAGGGAAGTAAACGGGACCTTAGTTCAAGCTTACATATGGAAGAATCGAACCATCAATTTTTACATTAATAATATATATTTTATCCATTGAATTATGTTACAAAGCTTGCGATATTACTAACCTTTAGCAAGGACGTACTAAAGTAGTACTAGAAAATTTTTCCTCTATTTATTTACATTTTTTTTATGAATAAATTTTTAATATTATTGTACTTTGCATTATTTTTATTTACACTGTTATAAGACCCAAGTGATTGGTTTGGTGGGGGGCAAAGGAGGGAGAAAGGTCAGAAGCTTTGGAAAAGAAGGAAATATTTGAATTTGAAATGGGCATTGGAAAAAGTGGAGGCTTTGGATTTTGTTTGAACGAGGAACCAACGGTAACCTTAAAAAAGAAAAAATAAACAGAAAGAAGTACTGTGTGGAATAGTGGGATTTGACTATTGATTTGAGTTTAGTTGAAAAGTAGGAAAGGCGGGAACTTTTTAATTTTTAATTTTTAATTTTTTTAATTTTTAATTTTTTCAATTCAAAATGGGACATATGAATCTAATAGATGTCTTTTCTCTTGTTTGTGTTTGGTACTGGACCACACTGTCTTTTTTTGATTCATTGTCTGAAAGCTGATTGTTTTGAAAAACAAAATCAAAACTTTGGCATTTTTCAAATCTCAATTTGGTTTTCAACTCTTCACATTCTTTCTTCTATTATAATCAATGAATTTTCAATCTATCATCTTTAAACTCTTAAGTTTAAGATATTTTGCTCTTTGAAGTTTTAAAATGACTATTTTTTAAATTTCATTTGGGTTTTTTAACTTTCAAAATAGTTGACATAATAATAGAAATGATCAAAATTGTTATTTCTTTAAAGTTCATAAGCTACATCTTAAGAGTTAAGAGATCAAAATAAAATTTATTTAGATTTAAAGTTAGGTCATAGGATTATCGTTAGAAATTTGGATAGTAACACAAACTCAAATAGATCAGTAGGCCAATTGAGCTTGAATATAGGCTTTGTTCCCGCACATTAAATAAGTGGTGAAATTAATATCATTTATTAAATTTCTATTTTCTAAAAAAAAATAAAAATTTGAGTAACCTGGAGGAGTTCATGTAATTAGACAAGACTTTTTTTCTCAGGATCAGTTCTTTTGATCACATCAGAACGCTTTTCAGTGAGGTGTGGGTATTTAGTGTTTGATTTGGGCCAACAAGTTTTACACCAGCCCAAATTTAGTTAAAAGGAAACGGTGGGCTCCAGGCAGGCCCATGAAACCTGGGCCCACGCAAAAACTAAGCCCATTAGGCCCACGATAACGTCCAGGTAGGTCCATCGGCGTAGCCACAGCCACAGATCGAAATGGCTTATCTTCTTCTCCTCCACTAGCTGTCGTCCGCAGACCCTCACGGACCCTCTGTTTATACAAGCTCTGCAACAATGTCTCTAGTACTTCACCTGGTTAAATTCCTCCTTAGCCATGGCCACCGCAATTACCTTCACAATCTCTAGCCCGTCGCTCTGGTCTCAGCTCTCTAAACCTGCTTCTGGATTTAGGGCTCGCCGTTTGAGAATCATGGCCGCTGCTACCGGAACCAAGGTCGTGCCGGCCGTGATAGTCGGAACTGGGCGCGTAGGGAGGGCGCTGTTGGACATGGGGAATGGGGAAGATGTTATGGTAAAGAGGGGCGAGTCTGTGCCCCTTGATTTTTCGGGTCCCATTCTCGTATGTACTAGGAATGATGATCTTGAGGCTGTTCTTGAAGCCACTCCTCGATCGAGATGGAACGGTATGATCGCTGAAATTGTGTTTATTGTTGTTTTGGTTTTTCTAGCTCAATTTGAATGGAGTCTTTGTAATTGCGATGTGTTTTGGGGATGGTTTACTGCGAAAATTTTCAACATCCTTCACTTCCATCTCGTTTGATGGGGGTTGTAACTTTTGGTTTTTGTTAGAAGTTTTTGCATTTTGCACTTCCTCGTCTGGAACGTTTTCTCATTACCCAACCTTATAAACTCAGCATCAGCTTAAGTTTTTATTTCATCCTGTGGTATCGGAGTTGGAAGATTGTTCAAACTTCTATAATATCTTATACTTTTCAGTTTCGATTGATATTAATGGTTCACCAGTGGACTTAATGAATCAAATTAGGTCTAAATCTCATTTTGGTTTCTAAACTTTTAAGTTTGTTCTATTTTGATCCTTAAACTTTCAAAATGTCCATTTTGGTCCCGAACTTTCGTTTATTCCGTGTTGATCTTTGAACTTTCAAAATGTCTATTTTAGTATCTGAACTTATTAAATACGATCATTTTAGTCCTTCGTATGTAATTTTATCATATAATGTTTATTTGTTTGATGTTTGTCTTCAACTTATGTGACTTTAATACATACTCAGATTAACATACTTATTCATATATTTGAAGTTATATCATTAATTTGTTAAAAATAAAATAAAGATTGAGACCAAAAATGGAAATTTTTTGAAAGTTTAAGGACCAAAACGAAGTTTTGATAGTTCAAAGACTAAAATAATACAAACTTGTAAGTTCAGGGACCAAAATAGGATTTAAACCATCAAATTATTATCAGTGTTGAATGCATAAAAGATTGGATATATTCTAACCTATCAACTTAAGTTAAGTGCGATGATGGTACTTTAACACTTCTGATACAACACTTGGGTCTAGGGGGAAAAAAAGAATTGAAAAGGTATTCTCATAGGAAAATCTCTTCGTATTTTTGGCTTGTGCTGTGTTTGTTTGGCAATGGATATTGACAATCTAGCAGATTTGGTTTTCTTCCAGAATGGAATGCTGGACCCTTGGTATGAAAGCAAAGGTCTTGATGATGCTAATCAAGTGTTAGCTTATTTTGCTATCTCAAAGCTCGGAGAGGCTCCTGTGGATGGAATAACGGATACCAATCCTGAAGGGTTGACAGCAGCATACGGAAAATGGGCATTTGCTGTAGCAGGAAGGCTCAATACTGCAGGCCTCTCCTGCAAGGTAAAAGCAAAATAGAAATGTGCCTCTTATGTGTAAACTGCATAATATTTTTTTCTTTGCTGCACGTGCATTTGTGCGACTGGTGTAAGATTGAAGTCAATCTGGGCTGTTTTAATTTGTGTGGTTTCGATTCATTGGAATAGTTCTGCTTTGTTCTCAAAATTTTGAGAGAGATATAAACAATAAGCTCTTTTATGAATTTTCTTTTGAGAAAGATCTGTCTGTTATGACTATTTTTTGTTCAATCTAGATACTAACTTTTGAGGATTGTGTTATTGATTGCTAGGTTCTCAATAAGGAAGCATTTGAGAAACAAATGTTGGAGAAGTTGATTTGGATTTCTGCATTTATGCTTGTTGGAGCACGTCATCCAGGTGCGACTGTGGGTGCTGTGGAGAAGGATTACCGCTCTGAAGTAAGATGCCTTCTTCATACAATAAATTTACTGCAAGATTCTTCTATTATTTGCCTATACAGTTCAATTTCTGTTCAAAATTGTACACTTGTTTGGAAAAGCGTGACTTCCCAGAAAGGCCTCCTGGGCGCCTTGCTTCAGAAGCAAGGTGTGCACCTCGGCACCTGAAACTCTTTTTTTTTTCATTATTTTTTTTTGGAAAAAACTCAGAAATATTCATGACAATGTTCATTTTTCTCAATCAAAGCTCACATTTCTTTAAATTTTCATTATCTTCTTACTCGTAGTACTTCTTTTTTCATATAAAATATTTATTTACATTTTTCTATTATGCACCTCACAAATAAAAGCCCTCAGCCTTTTTTTGCCACACGCTTAAACTTTGGAAGAACATTGCACTTTAGTGCGCATGTGCCCCAAACTCTTGAAAAACACTGATTATACCAAAAAGGTCTTTCTGGGTCTATGTTCAGATACTTAACTGATACTTGGCAGTGTTTTAAAAAGTCTGAGGCACACTAAAGTGCAATGGCCCTTCGAGGCTTAAGTGTGAGGTGCAAACCAAAGTGTAGGCTTTTTCGTAGGAAGCAAACAATGAGAAATATAAATATTTTTTTTTTATATATGAAGAAAAAATAGTATTACGAATAATAAGATGATGAAAAGTTTAAGAAAATATAGCCTTTATTCAAGCTTGAGGTGTGTGGATTAATTATGTCTAGGCACCTATGAAGCACATACACTCCAAAATGGGAGGAGACACGGACATGTTGGACACGTGTTCGACACATGAAATTATGTGTCCTATTATTATTTTTTTTCCGGACACTCTAGGGACACGCCACAGACACTTCTCAGACACATTTAAGAATTTTTTTAAATAAAAAAATAGATAAAAAGACAGCACATGGACACTTCTCGGACACTCTATTACCTCTTTAGTTTTTTTTTGTTCTAATTTGTATTGAAAACCTACTTTTGTAAGTTGAGTTTGTTGGATAATATGTTTTGTAGTTGAATTATTGTCAAAAAGACTTGAAATTTTATGCTTTTTAGTGAAGTGCATTTCATTTCTAGGTTAACTTTACATGTTTTATATGTAATGAAGTAATAAATAGATGCATATAAACACATATATCTAAAAAAGAAATTAAAAAAAAAACGTATCCCCAACGTGCCCGTGCCCTACTTTTTTAGAAATTGGCGCGTCGCCATGTTGTACTATGTCCTTGCCCGTGTCTCGTGTCTGTGCTTCTCAGCTAGGCACACTTTTTTAAAACAATGTTACTACTTGGTAATTAACTTTCCATCCCACGTAGTGCTTATTTCCTTGGGAACCTGTTTATTTTATTTGCAACAAATTATCACTGAATAACTCCAGTCCTCCCTTGCCAAGTCTCCTACAACAGCTTCCAACACTGAAGAAATGATGATGAAAACCTCGAACAGATATTGTCTTCAGTTAAACTTGGATAGACGATTTAATCCAAATTTATGATTGCAGGTTTCTAGCCTCATTGCAGAACTTGCCTCTGCAGCCGCAGCTGAAAGGCAGTTGATGTTTGAAGAAGGCATAGAGGAAAGATTATGTGCATATTCTCGGGCTGTTGCCCACTTTCCAACAGCAGTAAAAGAGGTAGTTTAGAAATCAAAGGGGATTATTGAAATCTCGATGTGCATAAGCTCCTGAATATTACCTTTTTTTTTTTTTGGCTGACAGTCTTTCTATTTCTGCAGTTCAAATGGCGGAACGGGTGGTTCTATTCTCTCTCTGAGAAAGCCATTGCGGCAGGAAAACCTGACCCTTGCCCCCTGCATACTGCTTGGCTTAAGGAGCTGAAGGTTGTCTAGGGATGACCCTGCATTTCCATTTAACGGATTTCCTATCGTATAACCGGTTGGCTAATCCACGGCAAAAACCTTCTTTTTGTTGTTTCTATTTCTGCATCTTACTGATCTTAATAAATTGTAAATTTTGTTTCTAGATTCATCATTTAGAAATCACGCCCAATCACTTGTCATAGACTCAGTGTACAAGGTAAATTGGGTCTCCCTGCCTCTTCGGTTGGTGACAGGAGGATTCATTATGTGTACCATCCTGAATATATCAATAGAAAAATGCATCAAATGTTGTTGATTACTTCTCATCTATAGATGGTACTGAGTTGGAGAGGATGATGATGATGTTGTTCATTCCCAACCAACATCTGATGACATCAGTTTCACCCAACGCAAACCGTTAGGTTTACTTGAAATCTCCATTGCTTTCTAATGTTCGATCTGCATTAGATGTAAGAAAGATCTTCAATCATTTCAAGCATATCTATCAATGTGTGGTCACTTGATAACCAATGCTTGGCCAATCTGAGTTCCTAGGTAGATAGGTTTTAGGAGTATTTGGAATATGAATTTGTGATTATGAAGGTGTGTGCCTGGATAGGTAGGTTATAAAAATTTGAGATCATATACCTGCCATGGACTGATGAAGTTATTAAGCCCATGGTGCTCCAATATCTTGAAGAAAACTTCAAATTTAATTGACTTTAGCATTAGAGAGCACGTGGAGGAGATTGCAAAGACTCAATTGTTGAAGAACTATGGAGATCTTTGTACATAAATATTTCAATTGAAAAGTTCATACAAATTCCTTGATCACTCAATAAAAATGTGTTGCTTAAAAAAAATGCTTCCACAGATTCAAAAGGAGATGCTGCCTACTACTAAAGTTCCTAGTTTACATCAGTTGCTTTCTTCCATGCAAGAAGACTTGAAACAGTAAGCTCGGGTAGTTTCTTCACCAAGCGCAACAAAATGAGAGGAATTTGAAACATTTGAAACATTCATTCTTATCATGTAGAAGGAAAAAGAAAAATTAGAATCTTTCCACTCGACCAAACCCTATAGTTTGCAAGTCTTATATAGTAATTTGACCTATTGTTCTGCATCCCGATGAGCAAAATCCAAGGGATTGGATTAAGTTGTGGTACAAATCATCCTTCACTAGTGACAAATTCGACCATTTCAAACTAAAATTTAGAATATGCCCAGAGCCAGAAATCTTCCATAAAATAAAGTACAGTAAATTTCAGAGATAAATGGTAAAATTTGAGAAATTGATTAACGATATTGTAGCAAAGTGGAGGAGAAATTAGAAACAGATCACTCATTTGTTCTTGGCTTCGGCTCTGATTTCAATGAAGCTCCATGATGGGCAATGGAAATATGAATGCATTTTATTTAGAGAAATAGTTATTCTTCAAAGATGGGAAAGGCGCAACCAATTTATTATTGCCAGTAAACAATAATCATATTCTAAATTGCCCCAAGTAAACTTTCAGCACAAAGGCGAAATCTTCTATCCCA
Source organism: Telfairia occidentalis (assembly GCA_026257165.2). Taxonomy (NCBI): domain Eukaryota; kingdom Viridiplantae; phylum Streptophyta; class Magnoliopsida; order Cucurbitales; family Cucurbitaceae; genus Telfairia; species Telfairia occidentalis. The sequence continues at coordinate 4,599,747 of JAOANK020000006.1, forward strand.
ATATTTCTTTGGCAATGGAAAAGTCAGGAGCTATATCCACAGGTACCTGAAATTGCAAGGATGAAGAGAACAAGTTAGATAACATGAAGTTGAAGCAAAAATTTTCTCTACTACAGTCGTACCAAAAACATTTATACTACAGCATTATATTTAGAATAGGAGCGCTTATTTGATAAAATAATAATTTAAGATAACTTATTTAGTGATCATGTGGCAGAATACAAATAGCAATTTCTGTAGCACTAGATGTTTTCTCAAAGCCTTTTCCAACAAATTTTATTCAGAAACCCATCTATCATGTGTACGAGGCTAGTGCTAACCTGAGCATAGTTCAATTGGTTAAGGCATATGTCTTCGACTAAAAGGTCATGGATTCCTACAGGTTGATCTTTTAAAAAAAACGATGCAAAATGCTAGTTCCCAAAGTCTACAACCTTCAAATTTTCACTAATCGAATATGAGCATGAAGAATTAAATTAAAGTTTAATTTAGTAAATTAAATTAACGGTCAATATCCAAATTACATAATTCATATAATTTACAAAGATGGCAAAAATCGGTTGATAGTTTTTAACAACAATTTAATTCTACTCAATAACCTGTTTTCAGTAAGGAACAAAATTCAATAGATATTAAAATATATCATCAATAATACATCTAAAGCAATCAAGGTGTCCAGCCACTAATATATCACAACTACTTAATTATCCATGTGATTCTTAATGTAAACTAATACTCATTAAACTAGAAAAATACCTCATCAACAAAACAGTATATTTAGTGCCATATTTTATTGAATAAATTCAACAGTTTATAAATAGGATTAATAATTATTGAGCAGTGTATTTGTAGAAGATTAAAATATATGCTATTTATGTAATTATAGCACTAAAGTTTTCTATTTCTTATAATTTCTCAGTGTGTAGTTTACTGGAGTTTTCAATACAATAGTAAATCTTTGTTATATGTTTAGCGTTTACCTGGATTCGTTCTAAATTCTGCAATGCTATTTTCAATGGTTCTGACATGACACTGTATTTCTGAAGAAGCAGCTCAGCCGACTCCTTGTCACCTCTTGCCTGTATGGTTAGTATCTCCCTACTCAGGCTTTCAACTGCATCTCCCACCTTAAAAAGGATTAAGAAAAGATTTGGTAGCTATTTGTAGAATTTTACCTACGAAAGCAAACTCATTTGAAGGTGAAAATTTGACATGTCTAGAGCTGTACCTTGTCAAAATTAACAGAAAAGGTTTCATCTGGATTTAAAATGAAGGCATCTTTCTCATATAGCCAATTAAACTGTAACGCCTGTCCGCTTCTGCCAACAAACCGAAAGTCTAAGATGTAAGGGCAACTACTACCATTGCAAAAGTCGATGGTTCGATCCTCTAACTTCACAATTGTTGAACTCAAGGGAACAAAAAAAAGATGCAAGGGCAACAGAAGTGGAAGAAACAATGTCATATTGTTAGCTTACCCATGAGCCTCTGATAAGCCGAAACGTACTGACCGGAAACATCCCACAAGGAAAGTGGTATACACGGACTTCAATGAAGCTTCTGGTAGCAGGCCCTAGTTGAGATACCAACATAGAAAATAAGTAAATAGATGATCAGAGAATCTAAGAATTTTTTGTCAAAGCTGTACGTAAGAGGTTAGATTGATCAAAATTTCAACCAACCTGGAGGAGAAGGAACTTCAGTGCCCAAAGGCCTACAATGTCGGCTTTTGCTTCCTCCAAGGCTGAGTGGAGTTCTTGCAGTTCCTGGAACAAAAGATTAAAAAGAAGATATAACAACTAGAAAGATCTTCAATAAAACGTGGAACAGAAAATAGATGTCAGAGTCTGAAGTGATATCCTCAAAATTGTTTTTTCTTTTTTCCATGGGAATTATGTATAAAACTTTTATAATTAGCAAAATCAGGACTACAAGATTTCTCAAAGATAGGAAAGAACTACAAAATTCCCATTTACAATACGAAATTTTAAAAGACAAACCGAATTTATAGTCTGGGAAATCACAGACTACAACAAAAGTAAACATCTTGACTTTAGCCCAAACAGATTCAACACCAGCATGGCAAGGGTCTCTCTCTATCTGAGCTAAGAAATGTCTCTATTCACAACACAAACTTGCTGAAGAAGAAACCAACTTTCCAGTCTTAAGAATCATGAGACGGGCCAAGGAGATTTTCCTTATCCTTAAGAACTTGAAAAAAATACCGACAGAAAATGATATGATAATTTATACACCGTTGACTTCCAACATTTCAACGGTGACAAGAATATCCAAACAGCATCTTGTTTTCGGTTATAAAGAACTTTGATAGTCATGAGAAGAATAAACACTGTATGAAAGAAACACCATGTATATACAAAGATGAGAGGCATTAAGCGTTCTATGCATTTATTTTCTTAAATGCATCCAACCCTTTTCAATTACATAACTAATGAAATTTAGAACCTAATTACCTAATCCTCTCTTAACCAAGTCAACAATGCAAATCCTTTAAGAGATTCTTATCAACAAAAATCATTCTTGAATCTTCCACGGATATGTAATCTAGACAACAAAACTAGTGTAATCTCAAGAATAAGAATGGCTCCATTTAGTTTGTCTCAATATAAGGGCAGCATCCATATCCAATAAAATATATAAAACAGAAAATATAGTACTCTACTAACCAATCTCACTGTAGATTTTTGCCTCTTATATAAGGTAATATCCATATCCAGAAAAAAAGAAAGCTTAATAACAAAATATATCAAACAGAAAATTTTTAGTACTAACCAATCTCACGGTAGATTCTTGACCATTTGGAAGTGTTATGGTATGAGGTCCAATGCCGTGACAACACTCATGGCAAATTGTATGAGTAAAGAAGGAATCAAAATCCACAAATTCACGTAGCTCATTTGCAATACAAACATCAGCAATAGGCTGAAGAATATGCTTGAACCTAGAAAATTTTGAAAACAAGCATGTATTTATATGTCCAATAATTTCCAATAAGAAATCATCCAAAGTTAAGATAAAATGATGGAAATTAATCCATGACCAAGAAAATATACAGTACTTGGCCTCTGAAACATTCTTAAGCATAACCATTGATGTTCCTCGATCTTTCACAATTCGCTCATCATTTGGCAAATTGAAAGCAACAGTCTGAGGACCTTTTACATCCTGATAAAATACCAACAAATTAACCTTGCAGATCGTAATTTATGGATTAGCATGGTATGCACTCTAAAGGTATCAAACAATTCTTGTAGAAACTACTGGTCTCCACTAGCATTTTCAATAAATTAACCTCCAATTCTTGCAGATGATAATTCTCACTTCAGCATAGTGTACAATTACATGCCTTCAAAAAGAAAATAAAATTTTAGGTGAGATATAGAAAATCATCCCACACGATGCTGAAACATTTACATAGATTTTCCATCGGCAGTCAATAAAAAATTGCTATCTTGAAAACAGAATTTGTCATTACCAATCATGGTGGATGCAATGACATTTAACGGCGAGGACAAAAGGTTTTGAATGTGTAATGCATGAACAATAAAAATTCAGGGACATCCACAAATTGAAAGATCATAGAGTACCTCAGGTATACTGCTTATAAAATGAGAATAACGACAGCTGACAGTAAGCTAAATATGAAGTACTGAAACTCAAGCGAATTGATTCAACCCTAGTAGCTGATGACAGAGAGGTGTTGATCAACAGAGTTACAAAGAGGAAATTCCACTGGACTTCAGAAACAGAAGAACTTCATAACAATCTCGTGACTAAAGGAAGTCAAGGAGTCTGAGATGTCTCTGATGCAGCACCATTTATTGATGATTTAGGTGAACTAGATAGCATCAATGAATATTTAATACAACTTTATGGGACTAAAACCATTAACTTTCATTTTGTATGCCAATATAATCAGTGAATAAAACAACATATAGATGCACATACAGCTGAAGTTTTGTTGCAAAAGTTTAAAAGATTCTGCTGATGTGAGGATCGAGCTGTTATGTTGCTTTCATTAGATCACAATCACATTAAGATTAGTAACAAAACCACTTTATGAGGCATTTTAGATACAGTTATATAACCAGTGCGTAAAAGAACCTACAATACAAGCATACAGATAGAACTGAAGTGTCCTTGTGAGATCATATTAAGCAGTGCTGATGTGGGTTGTATTATATTAAAATGCATAATTAAGGAAGAGTTTAACAAAAAGAACAAGTTATAGAAATTGCAAAGACCTCCAACTCACAAAAAGTTAAAACCAAGGAAAGTGACACTCTTTGGTATTAGATGTCCGAGAGGAGACTTTCGGGAGGGGTCTCAATGCTATAAAGCCCTTGGATTGAAATGCATATGTTAGGGTGCTTCATCCCTTCCCATGTTAGTGATATCAGAGTTGCAACACTTGAGAAATCTGAGTTGTTTCTGGTTAAGTCCCTGCTTGACTCTCTTTCTAGTGACACCCGTGTGTTACAGCTTGGTATATGTAAGAACATTGGAAGGCTGCTTTTCCAAACAAGTACGAAGTTTTTCTATGGGCTCTCTATTTAGTTGTTATGGATACAAGCGACAAAGTTCAGCATAGAAATGCTTCCTTTTTCCTCAATCCACAATGATGTCTCTGAAACGGTGCCGGTAGAGCCAGACTCATCTTTTATTCTCCAGCTCTTTCGCCTATTGTCTTTGCCGCTTTGAATCAAGCTGGCCAACCTTTTCAGTTTCCATTTTCCTTTGCCTTGAAAAGAGAGGGAGTGGCTGATTTTGGGATTTTGTGGAAATTGTTTGAAGAATGAAGCTAAATGCTATGGTATGTTGTGGAAGTTGTGGCTAGAAAGTAATAGGACAGCCTACAACGACTCTTTCAAAAATTTTGATCAGCTATGGGAAGCTAGAGCCTTTTTTTCTCTTCGTCTGAGTCTCTTAGATCTAAGTTCTTTTGTAATTATTCTCTCAACACTTAAATCCCTTAATTGGAGACCGTTTCTGTAACTTTAAAAGATACCTAGGGAGGAGCATTCAAAAGTACATGCTTTGAAACCTCTCCTATGTACCCTTTGGAACCTCAAAAATATCTTAGGCTTGGGTTTAAATCCCAATCATCTCTTCTTTGTATAAATACCATCTTTATTAATGCACATACTTCTGCTAATGTTGGAATTGGGCTGCTACCTCTCTTTCCTTTAGAGTTAGGACAAGTAAAACATACAAGATCTGCATCTTTATCCTCCATTTATTTATATATACATGAAACTATGGGAAAGTGTCTTATAAAATCAATGATCGTAAATTTTATGTGATCCCATGAAAATTGTGAAAAATTAACTCACCCCTGCATTATAGAGAAGCTGAATAACGCGGATAGGAGCAGCACTAACAACTGTTGATTTGTATGCATTATCCATAGGGAGGTTTTGTTCCAAAACCTATAATACGAACTTCATTAGAACTATTTCTTAAGGGGAAAAAACTTTGCTCTTTCCCGTGAAAGGATCAGAAAATCACCTTTGACCTTTGGGGAGGGGAAGAACAATAATCATGACTTGGACAGTTCAAAAGAATACCTGCAGATTATCACCAAAAAGTTTTACTTGAGAAGTTCCTTTATCATCCCGAATTCCGATGTAAGCTTCAAATGTAGCCTAATGCAATCCAAAAATTTAGAAATAAGTAAATTCAAGTTTGACACATAAAATTAGTATCAAAAGGAATACCAATTAGGCCCCATATTATGGAAGGTATCACACAAATCAGTAAATTCAAGTTTGATATAAAAATTTAGTACTAAATAGAATACCGATCAGGAACAAGAAAGAAGACTTTGTTTTAGGAAAAGGAACTTCTCAAAAGAATTACAAGCCATCGAACAAACATATGGCTGGCTGAATCCAGATAATTTCTTGAAGTAATGTAAAAACAATCAATGTCTGAGCAAAATAAATAGCTGAGCTAACAGGTACCTTATACCCAAAAAGTGTATCTTCGTAGGTCTCATACGGGCCAATAGTAACATCCAACTTAGAATCCTACGATCAAAGACACCAAAATTTCAAAAGAAGTGTCATTAAAAATTTGTGGGTTAGTTTTTATGGGGAGGAAAAAACAGAATGTGAGAGAAAAAGAACAGCAAGTTCAAATGTTTCAGTACCTGCATTTATACGCTATCAATATTGGTTTATTGGCTTTCAATATTCTATTCTATTTTTTATTATTGTCTTTTTTATTGATTTTTTTATTTATTATTGTTCTTCGTTCCCATTGAGAACTTGTAAGTTGTATCTTGAACAATCTTCTCATTTTCATTTATCAATAAAAATTTTATTTTTTGTTAAAAAAAATGAAAATGTGCAATCTATTGCAAAACTTGGATATTGATATTGATACAAAGAATACTAAGTAAATTATCTAAGTGTAGCTTCCTCTTTTATTTTCTTCACCATGGAATCTAAATCTAGGAGCTGATAATACTCAAATACATACGTTATGAAATTGCAAAGGTCCTTTAATAAATTATGCAAAAAATTAAGCTAAATAATCCATCAACATGAGAAAGAAAATGTACAAAAACCATTGGAGAAAACACGCTTTGGTATAAGCATTCTTTTTTTTAGATAAATTGGAGAATGCACAAAAAAGAAAGAAAGAAAGAAAGAAAAGAATTGTCCCCCGGCCCCTAGGATGTTCCTTGGTTTGGTTCTCTTTTGAATATATCTCATTCTCTGTTTCTTAAAAAAGCAAAAACAAAGTGTTCAACCAGTACATTGCAAATGAGAACTGTTCCTAAGAAATTCCTATACATCCCCGTTAAGGATCCCTATTGCAAGGCGCCAAGGCCCAAATTCATATCTAACTAATTAACTATATATATTCACTGCAAGACTGAAATGTCACGAAGTTGCTACACTGACCAATTCCATCCATGCTATATCTGATTCATAGTAATCATTTGAGAGGAACGCATTGGCCTTGCTATGTAGTAACCTCTTCAAACTATAAAAGGAAGAAGATTTCAGAGAACATAGTATGCAGAATACCATAGATTCAGATATTAAGAAAATAATAGTAGAATGTAAAAATGTGAAGATTCGGACCTGGGAGAGCTAGTTATATCCCCTGCTTTATGCAACAACTCAGCAGCCTTTGATAGGAAAGAATTATATTCTTGGGAAAAAGGTACACTATACAAATCATAAGTAGAACCCTCCAAATGATTTGTGCTACCAAGGCCAGTATTGCATATAGAAAAATCTAAATTAGATTCACTATGTCTTCTGATTACGCTGAAGAATCCTGCAATGACTTCTTTTTGATCCTCAGTCAGACTGTCCTTCCATAGTTTGAATTCCTACAAGATTGTAACAAGTTGGACTCACTGCATCTTAAATCTTTTTTTCTTTTATATGAATGAATCTTAATTTTTTTCCCTTATCAAGCAATAAGTATACTCATTGCATACCATCTTGTCCATGTCAGGAGGGTAGAAGTTTGCACCAGGAGGTTTCTGCGAGGGAAATGCAGCCTTATATTCCAGTCCCTTCCACCCAGTAATTGGCCTGGTGGCTTGAGGAAGCAACTTTTTTGCCGAATCTGCAGTAGTCAGGTATGCCTCATTTTCATCAAGGGAAGACCTGTTGAACATGAAACGTTACTTATTGGGGGAATATACGGCATTTATGAAAATACAATAGCTAAGACGACTTAATCATGAAAAAATGTAAGCAAATTAAGATTAGAAGCAGTGCAAAAATACAGAAAGCTTAAATTTTCAACAAGCCCACACATTGATACTGCATTAATAAATGCATAAGCACGGACATTCAAGAACTGAGGCATTTAGTAAAATTTAAAAAAGAAGAATTATTCTCAAGAAGACATACCATGGAGTTCCATTAATCAGATAATAGGCCCACTTCAATTGGTCTAACTGTGATGCAGCAGCATGCTTCTTTAACCAATCTCCTAGATCTGGATTACTGTACCAAACCTGAACAAAATAATATAAAACCATAGATTCTAGAAGAACCCATCAACATCAATCAATGAATTAAAAAACAAACAGTTCTACTAACAGCATTTTGAATTACGAGGTTCGGATGAAAAAAATAGAAAAAAAAACCATAAAATCAATATTCTTTTTAAAGTGAAAAGGGAACGATAGAATGGATCATTCTCTCTCATTCTCATTCCTATGGTTTACTAAATTTATGCAAGAAATAACCAATGATTTCCAATTGGTTAGCCCTTTAGTGTGAATCATTTTCATCGATTTACTATTATTCTTAGGAAGGTAGGAAATGTTATTTCCATTTTCCATTCATTTTGGTGGATACTACCATTTTCTATTTATGTTTTTCTTTTCTCTCAACTTGTTCGTGGTTACCACACCAATTTAAATGTGATTCCATTCTAATCAATATTAGTAAAAACATAATAGTACTTCTCTTCATTCGGATGCCGACTTCAAAAGAATTTTAACAATAGTAATATCAGAAATTTTATTCTCATTCTACATTTTTTTTTACTATTTTTATTTTGATTCTTCCTCATTCTACTAAATATTAAGTAATGAAGGGCCTTAGCGTACTTTCCTTAATCCCCCATACCAAATTATGACTTTCTAGACACCTTTCACCACTAAACAATTGTCATATTGCATTTATAGAAAAAATTAAATAAAGAGCCTCTAACATTCAGGTGTTGCCTTCGCTGGGATTTGATAAAGCTAGCAGCCAGTTAAGCATATGAGCACATCTGTAAAGGAATTCCAGAAAGAGCTATTTAATCCTTATAGTCTCAAGTCACTTTTAACTCCCAATGCAAAAATTCTTTTTGACCAATTTGATTGACTTTCCATCATGCCTTTGCCAATGTTTTTTTGGTTCAATCGTCGCCATTCAGCCACCCTTTGCTTGCGAGCATCAAATATCTTTTATGCAGGTTTCGTCTTGTCATCCCAATCCGATTCAACTCATGGTTCAGCACTTAGTCTTTCATTTTTGGCTCCAATCAAATGCTTTCATATTTTGTGCTCCAATTATGTTCAATTTTCTTCTCTCTAATGATTGGCGTTTTATTCATTTCGTTCATCCTTGAGTTTGGATTCTTCCTACTTATTTACATAATCCTTTTGAATCAACTTCTTTCATCTTTGTTATCCCCTAGAAGTATTAATTCCACACTACTTTTATATTCACACGGCAATCTTATGCAAGAAGTTCCAAATCAAAATGCAACCAGAATGGATCCTCTAATACCAGTTTGATAGGAATTAAACACATTAATATTGATATAAGGAAACTAAAGGAAGAAATTCAAAAGCCTTCCCCCTACTTAAAATCCAATCAACTTGGAAACTGTAATCCTCATTGATCTCAACATTTACATAACCCTAACTTAGCCCACGCAATCTTTAATCAATCTCCTCTAACAAACTAGGGAAATGAAAACTATACCCCTCACGACCAACGTAATGCAATCCTATCACAATCATACACGAAATCCACTAAAATTACAGTGCAAAAGCATCATTTCAGTGACGGGAACACGTATTCTACACAAATTATACCCCCTGATAGCATTTTTTTTTAATTATAAACACCACAAAAGAGGGGAACAACCTAACGGCAAGGGGGAGAAAC
>JAOANK020000006.1:4609508-4621073 GCA_026257165.2 Telfairia occidentalis
CTAACCCCCCACAAAAAAAAAAAAAACACACACACACACACACCAAAAACTGAAGTTCAAAAATCATAATTTGATGTCTCATGTTTTTTGAGCAAAAAGCTTTTTTCAAGAATGCTTTGCGGGCAATGTAGACACAAGATTTAACACATCAAGAAAGAAGAGGGGGAAGCTCCAGGATTCATTGACCTAGTTAGGATTAAATGACAGACAAATAGATGATCAACCACCAACCTGAAGAGTAAAAGCCTCCAAAGGGATTGGATCCAATGTTGTTATCAAATACACATCCGCAAATTCATTATTGATATATTTTCCACCATTTATGATGCTGTATATCAATCCAAGGCTACATCAGAAGAAATAACAGGCAATACAGGTGTAGACACTTAAGTTAGAATATCCCAATAAGAATTGAATTACATAATATGCAAATGTATACCAAGCATAATACTGTCTCACAGGATGCCATGATATATGTTATTCCTACCATGCAAGAAAAAGAGGCTGACATGACCTTTTGATATTGTTGGATAACATTGAAAGATGTTATTTTTTTATATATAAGAAACACGATGTAAATTAATCAAAAAGAGGGGACTGTACAGAATATGGAGATGAGATTTCCTGAAGGCCAAGGGAATTACACAAAACCTCCCAATTGGCATAAATCTGTGAAAAGGTGTAATTACAAAACTCATTATAGCAGGAGCACCAAGATGAGGAGTGGAATTTATCTAACTCCTAACGGCCGTTGCTAGAATTTTCTTCCCCTTGAAAATTTCTCATGTTCCTTTCGTTGCATAATTTCCAAAGACAAGCTGCCACCACATTGAACCATAAGATTTTGGCCAAACCAACAAAGTAGGTACAATAGATAGGCTGAAACAAGCCATCGGAACTGTGTTTAGGGGCAACCCATGACAGGTTAAAAATTCTAAAAAGCTTGTACCAGCGCTCTGCTGCAATCGTGATAAAGAAAAATAGGCGTTGATTGTCTTCCCCATCTTTTTTATACATGACACGACAATAAGGAGACAGGGCCCAAGTTGCCATCCTTTTTTGCAACCTGCTGTGCGTGTTTAGTTTCTCTAAAGCAAAAATCCATAGAAATACTTTCATCTTCATTGGGACTTTAGACATCCAGATGAGGTTGATAGACATCAGCAGTATTGTTAAGATTGTTGACAAAAGATTTTACAGAATAGTTGCCTTCTTTCTCAAAGGTCCATTTCTTGTTGTCTTCTCTTCCTATCAATGACGCTGAAATTTGTGAGCAAACTAGAAAGGGAAGTCCATTCATCGATCTCCATCTCAGTGAAGCTTCTTCTAAATCGGAGATTCCAACAACATGAGGAGGCTGACCAACATTGGGAAATGAGGAGATCTTTAGAATTTGCCACCATGTAAAGCCCTAGGAAAAGCTGATTTGAGTGAGCTACTTATAAGCCAATCATTTTCCAAAACCGGATCCTGTCCCCTCTTCCAACTTTAAGTTGGTACCGTTTGTCAGCTTTTTTACAACAGGTTGCCATTTGAATCCAAGGCCTTTGAACATGTTATTTGTTTTCAGTACAGGGATCCATGCCGCATTGACGCTCATATTTACTAGCGATCACAGCCCTCCATAAAGCACTCATCTCGTTCATGTACCTCCATCCCCATTTGGCTAATAAAGCAACATTTTTGTCCTCAACATTCCCTACTCCCAATCCTCCTTTAGCGACTGAAACTGGAAGGAAGGGAAGTGGTGTTCCAATTTACCAGTTGCAAGAGCTTCCATCCTTAGACCCTTTCCACAAGAAGTCTCTAATTAACACTTCCCACCGCTTCACAGTTAAGGTAGGGCATTTGAAGACAGATAAAAAGTAGAAAGTAAAACTGGATAGTACCAAATTATATAGCCAAAAAAAAATGCTCAGACCAACTAATAATGTAGATTGTGGATATATATGTATATTGTTGATGATCGATGAGTTAGAAAAAAGTTAAGGCAAAAATCAAGACGAGAAAATCCTAATTTTTTTTACAGAGGAAACAAAGTTCCATTAAAAAAAACCATGGTTCAAAATACAATCTTGAAGTTCTCCAGATAGAAAAGCAAGGGATTCGAGCCATAGACTTCAAAAACAGGAGAAATATTATTTTCTTTTTCAGAAAAAAAAAAATCAGGTAAAAGTTCTATGGGAAAGCCTGCTTCGCTTGTATCAAAATTTTCTTAACCAAAAAAAAAAAAAACAATATTTAGGCATTGTAATCACAAAGGAAAACATAACACCAAATTTTATTTTTACAAAATAAAAAAGGATATGATAAACCACATCATATGCGATGTCTAATTTTACCACAGTTATTTGTGAACTATCCACCAACCTCTCATGGAGAAAAACAAATATCTTTTCAAATGCATCCTTCGGAAGAATAACACCAAGCTCTTCTTGAAGCTCCCTCCTGAAAGAATACATGAAGATTCCTTTTTTATTCTTTCAGTAACATGACTCAGAAAGCAGTGGAATGAAACACCAGCAAACCACAATTTATAAATTATAACCAACAAATGGTGCCACATTGTCCAAGCAAGGGAAAATAATCAAAAAGAAAAGTTGACGAAAAATATGCAAAAAATCGTGTCAATGTAGACTTGGAAACTAAGTAATAGAGGCCTCGAACAGGTAATAAAGACTAATTAGGTCATTTCTACCCAAAAATTATGAAGGCTTTCCCATAGTAGTCATTTAATAGCCCAATTAGAGAAGAAATAACTGGAAGGAATATAAGGATTGGAATCCAGCTAACTACTTTGCTGTCTTATGTGCCAAGAATTAATTGGAACTAAGGGCCGTCCAGAAAAATGATCTTCGCAATTTTTTCCTGTTCTCTTTTTTTTATATATATATACATATAGTAAAGTAAATTATATTGCCAAGAGAACAAAAACAAAAGAAGGGCAGACAGATATTCCCACAAGGCCAATGGGGTACAAAAAAGCCTCCCAACTGGCAAAGGTATGCAAAAAATCATAATGACAAAATTCATTAGAAAGAGAAAATTTTAACATGCACAAAACAATCATTGATCATTTTTTGATAGAAAACCAACCTTTAGAAAGAATGGAAGAATCCAAGGGGCAAACAAAAACAGCCCACCAAAAACACCGGAGCCAAACTAAAGCAATAAGGGGCTTCAATCAATCAAAATAAGGTTCAAAGGGTAGTTACAAAAAGCCCTAGTAACGAAGGCCCAAAGGGAAGTATGAAACCTAATCAAGGACCAAACCTCATCCTTGGACCTCACCACCCCCTGAAGATCCTATTGTTTCTTTCAAACTACAAGCCCCACAAACAGAACAAAATCCAGCAAGCCACAAAACATTCATTGACCATTGCAGAATTTAGTCAACTCCTTGATTTTTTTTTTTTTTAACAAGAAATAACTTTTTATTGATATATGAAAAGGAAAATGATCAGAGATACAAACTCTCAAAGGACGTGAAAGAAAAAAAAATAGAATGTCCCGAGAAATAAACTTCCAAAATTATAAGAAGAAATAATGAACCACTTCAATCTTCTATAAAGAAAATGCTACAACACTCCTATATGTTGATTCTTTACTTGATTTACTTAGAACGCTTCTTAAGATTCTTCTACATTTTTATTTCTCAGTCCACAAAGTTGAACATGAATATATAAGAAAACGAAATTTTATTATTGCAGTCAATAAAGCATGCATTTATCTTATATAAAAGCTTCTCTGTAGTCATACAACCTAAAACAAAAGGAGCAGTGAACAGAAAGGTGAAAAATGATAACAATTAAACATCAATAGTGTTACCTAGATGTCACGAGTGATGAATCGCCAGCAGATACGTGGCCTGCACTGGATATATCCCACAACCCAGGCCATGAGTCCTTGCAGTCAGCACGTAGTTGGAGAAGTAATTCTTGTGTATTCTCAGCAAAAATCCACACATGAACAGCCCGATGATAGTCCCCATCTCGATGAACATCTCCCCTGTACTGTCAACTAAAGTATTTGTGAAGGATATGGAGAAATATTTAGCTTGCCTGGTAAACAAAATCATATTGTGCATACTTTTTTTCTCTAATTTATTGGTAACAAACTTTCAATTGATGCGTAAAAAGTACAAGATAGACAAAAATCAGAGGATCTTACAAAAAGCCACTCCGACTGTCATCAGTCAAAAAGGTACCCAAATCACACATAAACAAGAAAGAGTACACTGATGTTTACGGTTTTCTTGATCGAACTACTTCTTTTGACTTTCAATTTTGTAAGGCCCTCCTTGATCGAGAGATTGATGAGTTAGTCTCTCTCTTGTCTTCACTTCAGTCTGTTGTTCTTTCTCCTAGCTATAGAGACAAACGTTTCAATCCCTTGAATGGTCAGAACTTTCTATTGTAAATCTTTGTATCTTCATTCGGCTTCATATCCAGTCTTCCCATCGTCTCACTTTTTCTTCTATTCTTTGAGCAACTCAAAATCCCATGAAGGTTTGGTTCTTTGCTTGGTTCATTACCTTCAGAAGGATTGACATATAGATGTTCTACAAAAAAAATCATCGAGTTCTAGGCCTGAACTAGTGTATTTTGTGTAGTAGTGGGTTAGAAGATCTGAATAAAATTTTATGGTTGTGCCCTTTCACTTCCATAATCTGGAGTTGTATGAACTATGTGTCAGAGTTCTGGCTTATCTATTGTTTTTGAAATGATAGAAGAGAACATTTAGGACCCTCATTTTCCATGGACCGGTCGTATAAGTTGGCAGGGTAGATTCTGAGAGGAACTCGATAATTGAATTAGAAATCGTATCAATAACTTGCGGGACAATAAAATACAGAAAAAAAAAAAAACAAAACAAAACAAAACAAAACTTGGACACCTCCCCTAGTACATGTCCTGGTGGAAAAAAAAATTACAGCAACTAGGAGACTAATTGACTTCTTCGGTGTTCTAGCACTTGATGGGATTCACTTTTAAGTTGGAAGCTAAAGAACCAACACTTTCAGGGACGATGAAACGAGAAATCATCTAAAAACTGTCAAAAGTTCTAAAAACATTAAAAGAAGAAGAAGAAAATTTAAATCATCATCATTGTCCCACCGTCTGGTGGTAGATATGAATAACATGTTAGAAAACAAGGAACTCGCATCGATCAAAAGTCACTGCATCTACCAGCAATTGAGTGCGGCAATTGTTACTCATACGGTCTACAATTTCCGGTCAACCAATCGAACGTATAAAAGACAACAAGAAGAAGAAGGATACTAAAGAAAATCATGCCTGGGTTTGGAAACTCCAGTTTTTTCTCCAGTTTTGGTGAGGACGTCCAGATACTCTTCCTGCGTGTGAGGTTCTGCCATCGATGAACTTTGATGGACAGGTCGGGCCAATAACCAGCTCAGTCTCTCTCAGATGAGCAGCTCTTGGACTCTACAGCAGACGAATAAGAACAAAAATATAGGATGGTTGGAAATCGACGTTGATTTGGTTGGTTTTATTCGGTGCTATTTTGATTCGATTTGGTTTGTTTTATTCGGTGCTATTTTGATTTCTAAACATCAAAAAATTAACTGGTTGTTATATAATTTTATCATCTAATATTTATTTATTTAACTTTACTTTTTAACTTAGTAGCTTAAATGTATACTACTTATAGTTATACTTGAATTTATGTTATTAGTGTATTAAAATAAAAACTAAAGTATTTACTTTTTTTTTAATTTAAAAACGAAAACATATATTTTAAAATTTTAAATATCAAAATAAAACAGAAAAGTTTAAAGATTATTTATTTTTATTTTCAGGTTTATTGGGTTGAATTCCTTCAGTGATTATCTTTTTTACAGATTTATTTTTAAAACGGTTCATTTGAATATCTATTTAGCAATTTTATTTTTTAAAACCGTTCGTTTCATTTTAAAAATTGGAAAAATAACTTCTGTCTATGGAAATTTTAAAAGTATAATTACACGAAAAAAATATAAATTTTGATAAACAAATAATTTTGTAGAATAATGACAATGTAAAATTTATAACATAAAATATGGTCATAATTTAATTAATAATAATTGAAATACAACTAACTTTAAAAAAATTGAGACGCAACTAAATATTTAGTTGATAATTACAACTATAATGAATATTTATAAATATATTATCAAATACATTTTCAACAACTTTATTAACTCCAATCTATATTGTAAATTTAATATCAAACACACACATCAAAGACTTCTCATAAACATTGTTGACATTTTTGTTTAAAAATAACAGGGATACTATAAATATAATTGGATGGGGATTCGAACGTAACCAAGAATGTTACTGCCGTCTAGATAAATATAAAACTATTTAATATTGAAACAAAGTGGAATAAAAAGAAAAGTGTGTTTTATTTCACGTGCTTGATCCATGTTTAGGAGACACGAAAATGAAAGAGATGAAATAGCTTGAAAATAATTGGGTCAATTGAGCGAGTTATAAAATATTTGTTGGATTGGTAATTTTAAATAGAATACTTGTTTTTTTTTTTCGAAGTTCAACAACATGTAGAGTGTAAGAATTCGAACTCACGACCTTTTAGTCAAAAAGATACGTAGATATGTTTTAACTAATTAAGCTATGCTTTATTTGATGAATACTTATTTTGTTGAAACGTTTTAGGAGGAGCCATATATAAATATTTTCCAATTTAATATAAGTATGTTAAATTATAAACATAATCGTGAAATAAAATACATGCATAGAAAAGCTATCAGAGTAATATATTCGAAAATATTGATTGGCAAGATATTTTGACATTTGTACAGGTTACATTATAAAGATTTTAACATAATTCTTATTGGTATTGTCCTTATAAAGAAAATGAATTTCAAACGCAAAAAATTAAAAAATAAAAACAAAACTTGTTGAGTACTTTATAAATTCAGATTAAATCAATCTCCAGGTATGCATGTTGTCAATTTAATCTATGATTTTAAAAATTAAAAAAATAATAAAAAAAACATCTTAATTTTTATTCACACAACTATTCATGAGTCAACCAAACAGATCTCATGCATCTCAGGCGCCAATCAATTGTTCAAATAAAGCATTAAATTAGTTTCAGCAGAATAACACAGTTCATTTTCATGCACTGAAAATGAATGACAAAAAATGACTGATCAATGCATGTTTTTGAATAATTTTTTTTTTCTTAAATATCATGTATAGAGAGCTCACTTACATTTTACTACACAACCTTGTATGACAAACTAAACTTTTTTTTCCCCAAGTTTTCAACCCAAGATGTTGAGAATTACAAACAAAAGGCACAAATTTTGGAGTACAAACACAAGTATCAAAGAATTTTCAGTTTTCCTTTAGCCATGGAAACCTTTGCAAGCTCCAGTTGACACCGAGCTTTTTCCGCCCCCTTCAGACCAAAGCAAGAGGCGGAAGAGCCTAGGGTGACAGCAAAGTAAAGGTAAACCGTGCAAAGAAAAGTCAAGAGGGCAAGGACCGTCAGGAGGAAGCGATGTCGCTGAACGAGAGTCGACCAACTACCCAACTCGTTTGGAGGAAAGGGCTTTCGGACCGATGGGGACCTCCTGTGAGGAGAAGACAGGACACTGTCAAGAACCATGTTGCATGATCCAACCTCCTCAGTCAGCCTGAAATATATACCACAGATTGGATAACTTGTTACATGATTCTCAAGTTCTTTTCAGAAATAAGATTGAAGAATATTTTGAGGAAGAGTAATTGATCTCAGTTTCTAATACTGTTGATGGTGATTTCACTCAGAACAAGACAATCCAAACATAATAAGGCCAACCACAAGCACTTTTTTAAGAAGGATAGAACTAATACTAGCAAAATTCTCCATCTCTTAGCTCTAATACAAACTGGTGCAAGACAAATACAACCAAGTAACCAACCCTACAGTTCTCCAGCTCTTCCCTCACCAACTGATGTAAAAATGACGAGACCGACCCTCGAGAGGTGCACTTTACGGGTCTACACAGGTGAGCAGATCTCTTAGAATGAGAAAATATTCAATGATGTATGCACAATACGACTTGCGCTTTAAGTGCTATACTTCAGGGACTGTATTTATATATTTTAGACGAAAACAACGTTGTAGAACATTCGATGTGGTAAACTCGATACAGTGAGATTGAAAAAAAAAAAAATAGTACATCAAACAATTAATTTCTATAGGACATAATCTGAAAAACCATATTTGGAGAAGTCCACCAAGAAGCAGGCGAACAGATTCACTAAGTGCCTCAAAATTTATCCACATATGAAATTAAGATAACTCACTCATTCACCTCTTCTGATTATAACTTCATTTCTACAAACTATTCTATCAACAGCCAAATTGCAATCAGGATAACTTAATAAATTTCAAGCATCAATATAGGCAAGCTGAGTTCTTGACGAAAAATTTAAAAATGGATAGTAAGAAAAATGAAAGGGTAACAATAACTACATGAACAGTTCTAAAGAAACTTAACAATGAGATATATAAATTGCAGTCAATAAGTTGAAGTTACCTAGAACATCTCATAAATAAGGATGCAAGTTTAATTATTCACTACTTCTCAAAGATAAAGACGACCGGTAAGATTTAAGAATCCCCAAAATTCTAATGTACCTGTAAGCGAGTTCATTTTCCCCCCAATAGATTTAGAACAGATTTTTGGCTTGAGATTCAACCTTCTTGGTTATTTGATGTGAGCAAGCCCCATGTTTCTGACTTTTTGATTACATAATGATAATTATACATTATTGTTTTATGTCCCCAAAAAAAACCAAAATTCTTACATATTAAGCAGCTCAAAGGTAAAGAGGTTTTTCAATTGAATGTCCAACAAAAATGAAATTCTTCCTCCATTTTCTCAAATTAATCCCAATCCCATTATTTTAAAGCCTTAACTCTTAAGTTCTTCATCACCTCACCAAAAGAACGTAAAGAAGAACGAAGCAAATAAAACCCACAAGTGAATTACAAAAAAGAAACCCATGAGATGCATGGCCTCGAAAGATCGAATTCTTAATTTAACACCAAAGGCAGATCGAGGCACATTATTATAATTTATACCTACAACAACAATCAGCACCTTCAATAGGAGGGGGAGGGGGGAACACACAGCTCTGATCTAAACCTAGCCAAATTTCACAATGATTCCATCAGAACAACTTCCATT
Organism: Telfairia occidentalis; assembly: GCA_026257165.2. Lineage (NCBI taxonomy): Eukaryota > Viridiplantae > Streptophyta > Magnoliopsida > Cucurbitales > Cucurbitaceae > Telfairia > Telfairia occidentalis. The sequence continues at coordinate 4,618,720 of JAOANK020000006.1, forward strand.
ACACAACCAAAATCCCACAAAAATAACCCATATCAAGGAAATTTCCAAGGATACACATCATTCAGAATTCAGAATTCAGAAACATCAGATCAGAGAGAGAGAGAGACTTACAAAAATCAAAACCAGAGAATAACCCAAAACTGAGAACTAGGTAAATTAAACTGAGCGAACTCGATGGATATTTTTGTGGTGCTTATCTGTTTCGACACGCCTCGGCTCCGGGAAGAAGATGCCCGGAAGGCCGTCCACGCGGTCTCCACAGTTGGAAAACTTCGTAGAGAGAGAGTGAGAGAGAAAACGTGGGAATAATATATATAGAGAGAGAGAGAGAAGGCGGATGGGTCATGAGTGGTAGCTGCGTAAACCGACACTTCGATGGTGGCTCTTCGATGGCGCCTGGGGCCGCTATGAGTACGATTATTAGACGGTTTATTTCGGTTCAGTTTGAGAATTTGTGATTAAGAAACAAAGAATTTGCCTTTCGTTTTTCCGTTGCCTCTCGGTTTTCGAACGACTTCTTCTTCGTCCCGACATGAATTGGACCAATCGTGTCCGAATTCAAGCTCGAAAGTTTTGCCCAATATCACGGGCCGATTGAATAAACAACGATTTGTGACATTGATGTGTTCTTCGTATTTAATTAAATTATAGATTAAATTTGGAGTGAGAATTCAAAGCCACGACGTTTTTTATTAATAATGTTATGCGTGAAAATTTGAGGAGACAGTTATAAGAACACAGAGCCTTCACGTGTCCTCCCATGATGAATGTTGTCACCAACACCGAACACGTCCATTGTGCCCATAGTAAAAGATACTCTGACGATCAATGTCACCTCAATTCAGGCTAAAGGATCATGCTGAATATCACACTGTATCCGTTACAATTTGTTGGACGAGGTGCATCCAAAACGGTTGTTCCAGTCGAGATTTTCGCTATCCGTAATGAACATCGAATGGGTCGCTCGTTTCATTACTACACCTCCTATAAATAATTTGCGAACACTCTAATTGAGATATGCAACACCCCAGAGAAATTATCTAATTCTTGATTCTCACAATTGACTTGAGCTTCAGAGCTTGGTTGACAAAACCCCACACTAGAGCTAGCTTTATTTTTGTAAGATTCGTTACTCACGTCACCCGTCGGGAAGTTCAGAAACAAACGATAATGTCTGAACTAGTTGAATTAGCATCAAGTTGGCAGGTTAAATTACGAAGTTAACTCCCTCGACATTTTTTTTTTGTGTGTGTGAAATCGTTTCTTGAATTCTCTGAATTTTGAAAAATGTTAATAAATTTCTAAATTTTCAATTTTGTGTTTGTATACTTCTAATTTTGCATCTAATATTTTATTGACTTAATTAATATTTTTTTAAATTTACAAATTTATTAGACACATAATTGAAAGTGTAGAGTCTTATTAAATACAAAATTAAATTTTATGTATAATAGATCAATTAGTTTTAAAAATGTTAAATACACCGCATACCTATTAGTTACAAAATTGAAAGTTCAGCGAGTCATTTTACATGTTTAAAGTTTATGAACTTATTAAATACAAAATTGAAAGTTCATTGACCTATTTGACATTTTTTTTTTAGTTTAGAGACTTATTTTATACAAACTTAATATTTAAGTGCTAAACGTGTAATTTAACCTAAATTATAAATTTGATTTATGAACTTCTTCAAATTAACTAGTCATATGTCAACCTGAGCACAACTCAACTAATTTAGGCATATGTCTCCCGACCAAAAGATTTCGGGTTCAAATCCCTCACCCCACATGTTGTGTTACACTAAAAAAAATTAACAAGTCATGTAACCATTGAATACTAGAGTGAGTGTGTCATGTAATTGTTAAACAAATAATATTAGGGGCATATCAGACAACAATCAAGTTATAAACCTATAATAAACTTTTCAAAATACAATGATTAATTATTAAGGTGTAAATCCCATTGTGATCTCTAAACTTGCAAAGAATATTTTATTTTGGCCCCTACACTTATGAAATGTCTATTCTAGTATTGAACTTTCAAATTTGTTATAGTTTGATTCATAAAATTTTTGAAAAGTAACAATTTCGTCCTTATTTTTATTTTGATTTTAACAAACTAATAACACAAGTTCGAGTATGTATACTACCATGTTAATGTGAGCATGTATTCTGTTATGGAAAGAAAATAAACAGTAAGATTAAAGTTGAACTGGTGGGCCCAGTAGGCGTAAAGTAAGGGCCACTATGCTTCGCGAAGCAAGACCCGTGAGCTGAACCCTCAGCCCATTGGCCCACCAAAAGTCAACTTGGCCCAAAGGATTGAGGCAAGGGCTCAGGCAGGAGCCAAACGAC
>JAOANK020000006.1:4696159-4706262 GCA_026257165.2 Telfairia occidentalis
CCCTTAAATATAAAACACTCGAGTCAGATTTGACCTTTTTTTTTTCTTCATATTTTTTAAAATCAATAGTTGATTAGTCAAATAAGCTGAACCGACTATTCAGAGACCCAACCGAAAATGAAATCCCAACTTTGCTTCCAAACATTTTGAAAGCAAGAATGTTTGGGAGAAGGGGATTATGAAGTACATTAACCAAAATTAAATTTTATTGTCGTGAACATTCATGTTGAAGTAGGTGAATTATGATAAACTTTAAGGAATTCAAAGTTGGTCCATTTGTATGATCAAAAAGTCTTGACAAACACCACATAAAAAAGGATGGCAATTACTTCTGATCATTGAAAGTTAGATTTCATCGAGAGAACAAAAATCCAATGTTTAAATGTACCTTTCTGATTAATTCTCGCCAACCGTGGGTGGGCCATCCATCTCCATCGCCATTCTCAACAAGAAAGGAAGAAAGCTTGTTCTGGGTTAAGAAAAAGGCAAGGCTTTAAGGCTTCAAACTTTTGTTCCCTCTGAAGCACAGAAATGGCCATAGATTTCGGGTTAGGGCACTCCGAGTTTCGGTATAAAACCGAGCTGGGTACAGCACCTGATCTATGTTAACGGATCGAGTACGATAGCTTACATTAACTGCACATGTCAGGAAGAGCTAGCTTTGACATAAAACTGTCTGCTTTTGTTATCATCATTCTGCAACTGATTTACACATGGAAGGGTTTATATAGGCAGGCTGAACTGTTTACAAGACTGGTTAGATGAAAGACTGTTTCCTTTTCTACATCTAAAGTCACAAAAACAAAGGAACTAAACTGGTCTATGGTCTTTCCTAACTAGCAAAACGATCGTACCCTGTTCTCGTACCTTCAGTACTGCTAAATTCTTGGTTCTGCTTCGTTTCCTGGGGCTCTACTCCCTGCCTGCATTCTTCTTGGATTTCAAGCTTATCCTTAGTCTATTGTTTTTTATCAAGTCTATGAGTTTTTTATCGTTTCCTTTTGAAGTATTATCGACGCTCCCAGCATCGTCCGATGATTTATCAGAGATAACAGGCTTCTTGAGCATGGAACTATTGGCAGCATTGCCGCTCGTCTTTGCCGATTTAACTTTAGAATTCCTCTTGGCTGAAGCTCTACCCCTATAATTCCATGAAAATTTAATAGAACTTGAAGGCCAAACAAGAATGTGAAATGAATAGTAAACAATTAGCAAACAAGCAAGCAACCTTCTGGTTGAAGAACTAGAATTTTCTTCCTTGGCTGATTCTGACTTAATTTTCCTTTTTCTCTTCCGCAGTCTACTCTAAATAAAAACAAAATCTCATGTCACAACTATATAAACAGCAGGGGAAAAACACATAGCTAACAATAACGGGAAGTCAATTTTCAGGTTACTTGATTCCAAATGCTCAAATGAACAAATTTATTATAGCAAATTATGATCATGTAAGAACGAAGCTTACATATCAGACGAGGCTTCATGTTTTGGGTCATCCATCTTCTCATCCTGTTACGCATCAGCATAACAAAATCAAGCAGGAGAAATCAAATTTGAAACAGCAATAAACAACTCAAATGGAAAATATAAATAATAATTAAGGCGAGACACCCACTCCAACTGGCAGAGCATCGTCACCACCCATTACTTCGTATCGTTGCTTTTGGAGGTTTAATATTTCTTCATCACCATCATCATATGAGACCTATGACAAACAAAAGAGAACAAAGGAAAAAGAAATCAGAAACTATAACAAAAGGAAATAATGGAAGAGAAAAGAAAGGTAGCCTTTATGAAGGACATGTCAAAGATCCAGAATGGATGGTTCAATTCATCTGAGTATCATCCAATGATTGCTGCATCAGCAAGGAATGATTTTGTCCAAGTTGACATCACTACAAGGACAAAGGAGGGGCAGACAGCAGTATGGTCAAGGGATTGAGGCTATGAGAAGAGAAGGAATGACTGGTTACTTAACCAAAGGCACGGTCATATGTGAAGCTGTTCATGAACTGATTTCAAAATTCGCAAAAGCATACACTCAGAGAAAAGAAAAGGTTTACAGAAAAGAAACAAATGATCGAGGGCAGGATACGGTCATCTTGCCTTGTGCTTTTTCTTAACAGGGTCAAAGCTACGAACAACACCTTCATAAAACCTGCAAAACAATAAAATAAAAGAGGGCTTTAAGTTCGTATTGATAGGAATACTATTAGAATGGATTATTAGGGTTTGAGGGCATATTAGTATTTAGCCCAATAGTTTGTTAGAGGGGTTTGGGTTATAAATAGAATAGTGGTAGTCAAGCAATTGTTTAGTTAGGTTTAGGGCTTGAGTAACTTTACTAGGAGGCTCCAAGTACCTCTTATACTTGGTTATCTCGTAGTTTCTTTTATCTTTTATATTGCAATATAATTCTGAACCCATAAAAAAAACTACAAGATAACCAAGCATTAGAGGTACTTGGAGCCTCCCCTCTTGAGTAAACTTACTCAAGCTCTAATTCTAAACCCAACTAAACAATTGCTTGCCTACTTCTCCTCCCCACTATTCTATTTATAACCCGAACCCCTCTAACAAACTATTGAGCTACATACTAATATACCCTCAAACCCTAATAATCTATTCTAATAGTATTCCTATCACATATCTATCAGGATTATTGTTATTTAGAAAGCTATAGATCAGAAGCTGTTTTGAAGGGTTAGAAAAATTTTAAGGTTTGGAGGGAGGGAAAAGAAAAAAAGTAGAAGAAATTTTGGAAGTAAGGTGCTGTTCTTTAATTGTAAATTGAGTAATGGTATCATGGTCAAAACAGATGTTCTCCTGTTACTTATCTTCATTTAAAGTTAAATAATGGAACTATTCAACTAGTAGTTCATGTGACTATTACGACTTGACCGGTTGCATAATATTTTTTGGAAGTGATCAATTATACTCTAAGATGCTAAATTTTTGTTTAAGCTCGGCTTCTCAAGAACAAATTGGTGGTTTTGGACATTGATAGAGTTGTTCACAAGAAAACATAATAGAGAGAGAAAAGCTAGAGCTGCACACAAAAATTGAAGGGATTCACCAATGCCTATATCCACTGAAGCCCGTCACAAATCAAGATGAGAAAGAAGATTATAATAAAATTTTGCTTCATAGATTTTTATATGTTTTCAAATATTTTTCCCACAATAAGCCCCTTTGAGTGAAAGGTTTATTTTCTGTTATTTTGGTTATCTAATAAATAACTACTTTCTGTCAGTCCTACAGCTTATTGATTAACAAATCTCAACCCTTGAACAATATGAAAGTGATACCCTGCTGCAGACTAAATTTCCTGTTAGTTTACTGCACATGCCATTACCCAGAATTGGCATCCAGCAGAGCTGAAACTTATCGGCTGCATTTCCAGATATATGCACTTGAACTACTTCAATTAGACCTCTTTCTGTAAAATCTGTAACCAAATGAAACTACACTACACATTGAGGTATTTGTTTCCATCACAGAATTGTTGGTTCCTTGATAGGTCAGTAGAAGTAAGATTATCGAAGGTATGTTTAAACGGTTTTCTGTTCAAAGCCAAATTCATTAGAAAGTCCCTTTAAGCCATATTGCTCATTTCACAGCTTTTGTTAGAGTAATAAATCAGGCCTCAGTAGTTGAGAGTGCAACCACGATAGAAGTGAAGCCCTCTAATTGATTATGTTATTTCCAAACATAAACAAAATTCTAGCGACGGATCTTCTCCTGTCTAGATCTCCAACATTATAAGAGTCTACATACCCAACTCAATATTTTGCTCCATCTGGTTTGCGTAAAATAGACCAGCACTAATTGAATTGATCGCTTCATAAATATCCATTTTGCTGCCTCCAATCATCTTTTTCCTAGAGTTGACATGTACCTGCAGACTACACTTGCACTACAGGCCAAGTTTGGTCTCGTACAAACCCTGTGCTATATTAAACTCCCAACGACGTTAGAACAAGGTATTGCTTCCATGTACCTTGTGATTCTTGTCATCATCATCACTAGGTGAATTTGTAGCTCGTTTAAAATGTTGTTCAAGGGGAACCTTCACTGCCTAAGCATAATCCATGTTGAATTTTGCCAAAGCTCTTCTACTATAGGCTCCTTAGATGATGAACAGTTCACCATCTTTCTAATTCTAGAGATTTCCATTCCTCTTCTAGGTCTTCCATCTCCAATTCGGAATTTAGGTGATCTTTGACTGCAGGGTAGCCAAGAAACATGCACTTGATAGCCCTAGGCCCCTAGGTTTCAACTTTCCTTGGTTCTAGTGGTTCTTGTGTGCATATGCAACATGTCATAGTCTCACTATCTTAGACTGTGCATCATCATGTCTCTACTCTCAACCACGAAAAGCACTGAAAACTAAACTATTACCCAATAAACATGGAAATAGCAGGACCTTAGAGAATGCAGTTAATTTATTACATAAAGCACAAATATGGTGTGCTCAGTGTTCGTTCAGCTCAGCAAGTAATTCTTCCTCAGCATTTCATTCCCAAGTAAGGTAATTTAAGCTTAAGAATTTAGTTTGGTTACTTAAACAGAGTAAGTAACATAAACAAACTTCACAGTAACAGAGAAATAAATAAAAAGCTACTGATGTACAGAATATCCTATCAGTAAGTTTATACTCACTTTCTGTCCAGGGGCCACCAAACCTTTATTCTCCTACCAACCAGTTCCTCTCCAGCACTTGATAGGTCCATTGCCTGAAACGAACTAAAATAATAAAAGTTAGCAGTAGCTACAAAAATAAATTTAAAAACAAATCTAAGACATGCATCTGAGTGAGGAATCATTTATATATTGTTTAAATTTTTCTGTTCTGGAATCATCAACGTTTGAGGTGCTTTCTTTGTACGTGTTAAAGTCGAGGTACTACAATCCATTTATACATGTGATATAATAGCAAAGCCCAAGTCATAACTTTCTCCATTTCTGCTGTGCGGTGTTTTATGCTAAGCATTGACAACAAACCAGAAATAATAGTCTTCTTCCTCAAGTTACACGGCAAAAATAAAAGCCTATGACTTATCACTAAAGTTTTCAAGAATGGTACTTCAATCAAATTCTCACCATGTACCTCAGTGATGATGTCATTTGAAAAAAGAAAACAGAGAGAAAATTCATTAGAAAGTACCCTCACAGCATGTCAGTGTCATAGCTATGGAAGCTAAGTCAAGTTACAAGATGAAGGAAGATCACAAAATTCTGACCTCTTTTTCCACAATGGCATGCTTCCTTGTGGCTTTTGCCTTGGGGGTTTCTTCCAAGTAATCACCACTATCTGACTTGGCAGATCTGGAAACTTCCTTCTATTAAGTGGATAAGAGTGTGTAGGAACAACATTAAGTGGAGCAACAGAAGAATAAAAGAGACAGATTTTTGGTAAATGTATACTTCAAGTGTTCAACATGTAGCTTAATAATGAATAATGAAGGAAGAAATTTTTGTTGTACCTCACTGGTTGATGATTTATGAATATTCTTATCCATATTAGTATCCACAGATTTCACTATAACATCCTTTTGGACTAACGACCCATCCCTGTTGGTGCTCTTCACTCTCAACTTCATAACCAAATGCACAGACCGTTTTTCTTTGTAATCAGAGGGAACAGAAATTTTCTCTTCTGAAACAACACATCTGGGATCAAGGGTTGCTTTATGCTTCTTAGGCTTAACAACTTTAGATTTCCTTGACCTTGCCTGAGCTTTTTCTTCCATCTTTTTCATGTTCTCATATACCACTTCACCTTCAGATTGTGTAGGCTTCTCTTCAACATGTGTATTAGACTCCTTTTCTATCTCTGTTGTCAAATGAGCCTTTTCTACTCTTGGGCTTACAGGAGAAAATTTAGTTTCTTGGTCGTTAGACTTTCTGCGATTGGATAGCTTGGACTTTTCCCGTCCTTTTCCAATCCAATAATGATCATAGCCTTCATCTGGATTCATCAAGGAGTTGGGTTTCCTGCCTCGTTTCTTTGGGACAGAGTCTAATGTGTTCTCTGCCTTCGTAAAGTCTAAACTGTCAGGTTTTTTGGTTTCTGTCATTTTTGACTGTTTACTATGTTTTTGTGATTTTCTTGAAGATGCCTTCATTGTGTTGTCATTCCTGGATGCAATTGTACCATTGGATAACAATGATTCTGAAACACCATCAGTTTGAGGATTCTCTTCAATACTTGCATTTGGTGTATGCTTCTCTGTCACCTATTTGGGATGAATATACATCAGTATGTAATATTTAATTGCAGCTGCAGCTAATGCACGGAATTTTTTTTTTCTTTGGGGTGGGGGTTCATGGTCAGAGAAGATTGGGTAACATATAGTTAGAGATAAATGCACATACCAACAACGTTGGCTCATTTGAATTCGTTCCCTTTTCTAAGCTCTTTTCATTTTCCTGAAGCATACAACGACATGTCATCAAAGCAGGAACCAAAGAAACTCAAATATCATAAAGCTACATAGTTCTGTTGTATCAGATGGAGATATTTCAGTTGGTCCATTGAATAACTGCCGTTAGATCATCCCAATTAATGGCTAAAGATGCACCGATCCCCTTCAGTTACCTAACCTTCTTTAGTTCCTCGCAAAACCAAAAGATAAGAGAGAGATGCAAAGAGAGTTTTGTTGTTTTATTAATCGAAACCACATAAAAGGGAAATAAGACCTGAGAACGGTTATTCAGATGAAATATCTCTGTTATTTCATTCTCTCCCATATCAAGCTTCTCACACAGTTAATGGAAAATAATTGGAAAACCCTCATTAGCCATATAATCATGGCATGAAATACACTGGAAATTTGGCAGATCTTAGTAGTGATGAAGAAGGCAAGAAAGTATAATATAATTACCTATCATTGTTAACTTCCTCTGATAATTGATTTTATAAAGGATCTCTCACTAAGATGGGAGCCGAAATTTTGTCAAATATGAGCTTCAAAAAATAATATGAAGGTTCAAGAGCAATGAAGTTTAGTTCTTAAATATATAGGTTAAGACATTGGATCCCTAATCAGAACTTGAGGTGCATCAAACGGTGACGATTATTACTCACTAGACAACCATTGCAATGTTTCTCTTTTAATTAACTACTGAAAATGAATCAAGATGAATTCGTATAGTTACTGCCAAAAGTCTGTTTTAATCCATCTTTAAAAGAGGGGGGAAAGATGCCCCTAAGCCCAAAAATGGAGTTACAAAAAAATCTTCCATTTGGCCAAAAGTATATAGAGACTATAATCAGAAAAAGGCTCCTTTTTATTACACCAATAAAGAGCATTGAAAAGCATAGATGATCTAAAGGATTCATAAGTTTCCTTGACGTTGTTTAACATGCTGTTATTCCTTTCTATTCAATAATATTTTATTTCATCTTTATATTTCAAACCATCAACTGCTATCATTTCCAAGTTAGAAACAATGGAAATGAATCTCATATGAGGAGACTACTTCTAAAATGAGCAAGGAAGGCAGGTCAGGGATTGGTAATTAAACCCTTAAGACTATGGCTGATTGTGGCGTTTATCCTTGGAGCCCGATGCCCTATGGCACAATATTGTATCAAGTAACTATAGATTCACAAGCTAATGTATCAAGTTTATAATGCAATTCATCTGCATATGAAAATTCTCAAACGATAGCACCAATTCAAACCCACACCAACTTAAAAACATCTTTCTATATTAGTAGGTACTAGGTAGAAGTAGAACTCACCAAATGCTTCCCAGCATCAATGCTATCGATTTCATTTCGGCATATAGAAGTAACTATAGGAGCATAGTCATCCAAAGCAGAACCAAGAGATTGAACAACACCCATGAGATAGGGTTGGAGCTTAGCAGCACAGTTGGAGATGACCTTTTCTCCCAACTTCCATGAAATAGAAGCCACTCCCTATAATCATGGGAGAACCAATTATTTGATGATAATATAAAAGAAAGAAAGTTGGAAATGACCAACCAGGAGATAAAGATATTTTTTAATTAATTTAAAGAGAGAGAGAGAGAGAGAGAATAATACCCAATTTTCCTTTCTGACACTAGCTAAAATAGGGCTGAGAAGATCTGAGGAGATTTCTTCACTTTCATGTAACACATTAGTCATAATTGCTTCCATGGCTGAAAAAACAGCAGGTGGATGGTTGGACCTTATAATTTGGAGAAAATAAATCAAGATTAGAAGAAGAAAATAGAACTTAAAATATCAGAAATATAACATCAAGATCAGCTGTCACATCTAATCAAAATGATACTCCACACCAAACCACTACACCAAGACATTCAGATAGTTGTAGGGACCTCTTTATTTATCTCAAATAACTATCAGTTCTCATAAATGAAGTGCCTAAAAAATCATCTTCAGTCAAAGCATCACTAAAGATCTAATGCAAACTTTCCATCAATGCCAAAAGAAAATTTAAGATCTACCATTTATTAGCAAATTCAAGGTCTAGCATTTATGTCAAAGACGTTGCATGTACTCAAACCATGCTAGTAAGTTTAGAAATGTCCACATTTATAAAAAGGTTCTTCAGAAATCATCGGTATAGAGGGTAATCCATGATTGCAAACAATAACATGAACGAGTAAGTAGATGCTTTTGAAAGCTTTTAAGACAAGTTTGCTTACGAGAAAAGTTACAGTTTTAACTGGTAATAAATTCCATAAATGTTAACAGAGCATGAAAAGAAAATTTGAATAACAATCAGGAAACTAATTGGAGATGATATTTGTAGAACCATGGAATGATGTTTTAAACATCAACCATTTTTATGACCTTTACCTAATGAGCTTTAGGAAATTTTGGAACATCTCAAGAATCAAATTGTCACACTCGAGATCCAGCATCACCAAGCATGAACGGACCTTTGCAACAGCATCGAGAATGGATAATGCCCTTGAATAACAGCGACCAGACACATTTGACAACTTTTTTAAAGCTTCTACAGTCAACTGAAAAATCACCTGCACCAGTAGAAGTGGAAAAAAAACCAGAACGTGCATTTCAATATTGATTATGACATAAACATGTTTTCGTGAAGGGTTCAAATACTTGAGATATTTGAGCTCCTTAACAGTTACCTTCATTTTTTCATCATCATAAGGGGCATCTGGCGCTGTTATTCTTGTTACCTCAGTAACACAGGATGTTACTGTAACCTTCACATCGTCTTCAGAGTGCTTCAAAAGCTTATCGGAAATTAACGCCTTCATTAATGGCAGGAGTGCATCTTGCATAGATCTCGTTGGTGATTGCTCCACATTTGTTAAGAGACACTCGGCTTTCTGAAGCATATTGCAGAAGAAGACAAATTTTGTGACAACCATTAAACTAGTATAGAGGACAAAAATTGCATTATTAGACTGACAACCCCAAGAGAGAACAGAAATGCTCACTCCTAGAGAAGGAGGGGGGAGGGGGTTCTTCAAACGTATTATCAGTATGAACAGTAAAGGAAAAAATGTCCTCTAACAAACATTTTTAGAATTGCCAAAAATCACTTTTGACTGTGTAGCATACATGAAAATTTTGGAAAGTATTTTTAGTTGGCCAAAAGCACTTTTCACCGTTCCAAAAATCATATTAGACTCACCCTTCGTCTAAAAATATCAAAGAATTGGTTTCATCTGTATTCTATGTCATAAATAAACCATATGAGAATGTATACCAAATCTATCTCGAAGGTCGAAGGGGATAATTATCTTTCAAGAGTTTCCCCTAGTAGAACATCTCTATCATCGTGAACATCCCACAGTGAAATTGTACGAGTCCTACTCGTGTATTTCCTATTTCTTTTACTCCAAGACTAGAATAAAGTGCAGAAGACCTTCAAAACTTGGAAATAATGGGTATGTACTCGTGTAAAAAGAGGTATAATCTATCGTTTCCCCAATTCATATCAAACCATCAAGAGACATGAGAAGGAAGTTTTGAGTCAGGTGAACGCCATAAAAACCATTTGAAATTCTTGTAAATTAACCAAACCCAAACGAATTATGCATAAAAATAAAAAGAAACATGACAAGGAAGGAGAAAAACGTCCTTACATCCAGAGCTTTGAGAAGCGT
>JAOANK020000006.1:4753421-4767019 GCA_026257165.2 Telfairia occidentalis
CATCTGTAATCATAATCAGATAAATGATTATTACAAAAGTAACATTTTGTATTTTTAATTAATTAAAATACCATGACAATTATTAAGGAGAGATGCAGGGTAAAGTGTGTAAAACAATTAATGAATATGGTGTTAGCCCCACAAAATTGGGAATGGAAATGAGAATGAGATTGATCAACTTCTTGGAGGGAATGAGAATGTTCTTTTTTGAGATAGCGATTTCTAAATTTGAGGTGGGTCCGACGTTTGATTCGCATTCCTTAATTTTGGTAAACACTATCAAAGGAAATAAAAATTTTCATTTTCATTTTTTGATACCAAATAGATTTCTAAAATTGCCAACCATAATATATTTTGAACTTGTTCTCTTGAAGTCTCTTATAGTTTGTATTGGCTCTTATTGACTGCTAGATCAATTCATGATAGTTTTAGACATTTTTTAAAATCTATTTATTAGGTAAAATATTAATAGTTTTGAGTCCATGAGATGGAATTTCGAGACTAGTTAAGATATATGATCAAAAGATTAGAGGTTCGACCTTCCCTCTCATGTCGATGAATTAAAAAAAAAAAAAATGGAAACAAAGTTACGAATGAATTTTTTTTGAAAATTTTAGTTTTATTATTATATTGGGAAAAATGTGGGAGAAGGGAACATAGAAGTGAAGGGGAGCGGTGAAGGGACATAAATGTGGCGGGTGGTGTGGGTTTTAAGTTCGTTACGTATGAAGCGCGTGACTTCAATCTTTTTCACACGTGCGACTCACCCATGTCCCTCCACTTTACTATTCTGCCCTTGCTTCAACCCTAAGGGTGGACTCCCCAATGTCGAATATAAATGCCATTAACTATTTTGGTTTTTTTCTTTTTTTCTTTTTCTTTTAATTTGGGGTCTTTGCATTTAATTCCTAATTATTAGGGTGTTTGATTTTCTTTTTCCGGGGGAGTAATTGTGAACTTTTAGATTTATTGAGAGGGATTTTTGTTTTGATTTGATTCTGTCTTATGAAAAATTATTGTTTATTAAAATATAATTATAGACAATTCAAGCATTAGAGGTGCACATTTAATTTTGAAAATCGACAATCATCGATCAATTCTTAATTGTCATTGCAAGTCTCGAGTCTCACTCTAAATACACATACATATATAGATCATTTGGAACAAAATTAAGCGGGTCATATTGAACAATCAATCAATCAATTTTACCACAAAAATTATTGATTTTCTTTATATGGAAGCTAGAAATCGATTTGCCACATACTAACTCAATTATTAAGTAAAAATAAGTAGGGTATATGTTTATTTGAGAGTAACTCAATTATTAAAGCATTGTTAACCTTTCTAGGTGGAATATTTCAAATCAAAATCCCTCCATTTGATTCTTAAAAAGGACAATAAAGGAAAGCATAAATCAATTGAAATTATTTTATTTATGAGTACAATACAATATAATATAATATAAAGACTAGAAAAGAAGAGCTAATTCGAGTATAGTTCAATGAACATGACACTTATTATTATTTCAAAGGTCGTTGATTTGATCTTCATCAAATAAGTGTTAAAATATGGTTTTTTTCCACTTACATAAGTATTCATTGAACTTAAAAATAGTAATCAAGATTTTAAACCCCATTTTTCTTTTTAGTTTTCGAAGTACCAAGTATTCTTATAGAGAATTTATTTTGCTTGTTATTTTTAATATATTCAAAATTATATTGTATTCCATGTTTCAAAAACGTTTTCTAAAACATAGCACTTTTTAAAAAAGTAAAAAACAAACAAGTAGAGTCTTTAATAAGTAATTTTATTTTTAAAATTAAAGTTGCTATGAAAAGAATCTTTTCTTTTCCTTTATCTGTGGAAAAATTGAAAGACTAAGGATTGAATCTTCCTTCATTTGGAGAAAAAAGATCTCGATTTCTCAAATCTTGAAACAAAATATTCTCGAAAATATTTAAAGTATATTTAGCTACATGCACTTTTTCATAAATTTAAAAACCATCAAGACTATGTGTAAATAGAAGAATATATATTTGAATGACTTGTATAAACATACACTAGAACCATTACTCACAATCCCTGATCCGGAAGAAATGACAAATTCTTTTTTTCTAGGGTAAAATACATTTTTAGTCCCTAAGTTTGAGAGTAGATTTCTATTTAGTTCTTAAGTTTCAAAATCTAATAGTTTAGTCTCTAACCTTTAGAAAATGGTTCTAAAAGATTCTTGAAGTCAAACTATCACTCATGAAATGCTAAAGACTAAGTGACATGGTGATGTGTTAATTTTAAATGACGTGACTAAATTAAAATTTTATTAAACAATTAAATTTTAATAAAACAAAAATATTTCAGGAGTGATAATTTATCTTCAGAGACTTTTTAGAACCATTTTCTAAAGTTTAGAGAATAGAACTAAATAGAAACCTACTCTCAAACTTAAGGACTAAAAGTGCATTTTACCCGTTTTTTTCTAATACAAAAAGTAGGTTATTCATGAGAACACATCCAAAGAAAATAAGAAAAAACAGCATTTACATAACAATTCTCTAACCACATTTTTAAGGGATGCCCTTAAGATCCAAAAATGGAGGATGCCATCTATACAATTACTCTAAAATATAATCTTAATGTACATTCACACCATCATGAGTTTAACTTAAAAGAGGGAATCTGAAATGAATTGGGATTGAAGTTATAGCAGAACAGAAGCAACAAACTTACCAGAGACTATTTTATGAGATGCCCTTAAGATCCAACAGAGATCCATCATTGAAGACCAGACATCCATGGCGCAAGAAAAGGTTTCTTTGATTAGCAGTAGAAAGAAGAGAATTGGGTGGCATTATCTCCCTCAGAGATGGCCTTGAGAAAACCATCCATGGAATAACACTCCCATCAATTTCACAGCAATCCCACAAGTTAATTTCCCTCAATCCTCTGCAATTTCTCACCACTTCCTTCACCCCTTCTGCAGTCACTTTTGAACAGCCCAGCAAGTCCAGATGGATTAAAGAAGGGCATCTTCTTCCAACCATTGCTAATGTTGAATCCTCAATTGCCAATCTTTGTAACCTCAGTACCTCCATTGCTGAAAGTTCAAAGTCCATCACCAAATTCTTGATTCCTGTACAGAAATTCACTTCCAAATGCCTAATCTTGGTGCATACTCTCAGCACTTCTCCAATGCCTTCTTCTGAGATTCCTGCACAGTGGTTAAGCTTCAACAGCTCCAAATTTGGGAAAATAGAAGCAATTTTTCCCACACCCTCGTTGCTCAAGTTCTTGTTCCCAGATAAATCCAGAGACATAAGTTGAGGGTTGGTAAAATCTGTCGCGTGGTCTTCTTCTTTCTCGAGATTTACATTCTTCATTTTTAAATCAGTTAGAGAAGGGCAGTTTCTTGCCAGAGTGAACAAGGAGGAACAAGTCAAACTTGAGCAATTGCTGAGGTTAATGAATTTCAGAAGTGGAAGCAATTCTGCTAACTCGTTTACAGACTCATCGGTCAGAAAATTGGCCGCTTCAAGATCTAACCATTCAATCAGAAGATTTTTATACAACAGCAACGAAATTCCAGAAAACGAGAAGTTGTTGCAATAGGAAAGAACGAGCTTCTTCAATGGCAGACAGGATTTTGCTACTGAATGCAGTAACTCATCCGATATAATTGATTCCGAAAGATCAATAGAAGTTAAATTTTTCACAGAAACTAACGAATCAATAAGTTCAGAATGAAGAGAGGGAATCCCTATCCAATTTGCGGAAATTGAACTCAAATTAGGACTCCGGCGCAGGGCCTTAGAAATACCTACTTGAGTAAAGAAAATGCAATCACAAATTGCTATTTCCTTTAGCCACAGACAGTTCGTTGATAAAGCTAGAAGTGACTTATCCGTAATGAACGAATTTCCAGAGAGATTTACCTTGCAAAGGCGGGGCAGCCCCTGAATCAAAGCGAGAAAGCCCGAATCCGTAAGCTCTCCACAACCATTGCAAGCCAGAGCATTCATAGGATAACTGATATCGAGCTCTTCAAGATTCGGAAACGACTTAGCAATCACAATCAGATCATCGTCTGGCAGAAACCCAATCTTGGAGCACAGCAAGACCCTCAAATTCCGCATCCTCGAGCCCAAGACCATCAAACCAGCAACTGGAATACTCTTCTGATTAGAGATATTGAGCGATTCAATATCCAATCCGGATTCTGCGATCTCGACGAGCAGGCTATCGAGGACGCCCTTGAAATTCCGAAGGTCAATCCGTTTGAGTTGCCGGAATCTGGAATAAATCCGAGGCAGCACGGGAACCGTTAAGTCGGAGATTCTGAGGCTAGTTCGAAGCTTGCTGGTGATCGAGAAGAATTGCTTGCAGACCAGAGATAGGGCTTCGAAATGGTGGCTGTGACGACTTTGGAGGAGGAAACTGAAGATCAGTTCCCAGCATTCTTCAGGCAGAGATGCGAAATTCTCTTCCATCGAATTGGAAAAACGATTTTGCGGGCAAATTCAGGGTAGAAAATGAAGAATTTTCGTACAGAAGGAAGTTGAGATTTGAATCTCGAACCACGAGATGTAAAGGCTTCGAATCGGGGACTCCACTGATAATCCCACGATTTCGCTTTAATTAAAAAAAAAAAAAACTGCTTTTTAAAATAAAATTTTGAATTTTCAATAACCGAGCGCTTAAATCTTATCAATTATTTTTTCTTTTTTATTTCGGTAAAAAATGAGGCCGGAACTATTTCTATTGGGTTCGTATGGGCCTCATGCAAGACATTCCGGCCCATTTTTAAATAGGCCCAATTTCAATTTGTTGTTATTACACCCGGATGCCCCTTTTATTTTCAATTTTGATCGGGAAATTTTTTTCCTTATGATTGAATGTTTTAATAAAAAAAAATAACCAAGATAGTTAATTTCCTTTTTTTTTTTTTTTATTAGTAAAATATTTTTAAGAAACCAATGGCTATTTTTTAATACTTAATCAAAAGTTCTTTTGGATTATTCTTAATTACCAGCAAAAGGCGAATAATTAGTTGGTTGACGCATCGATCACAATAGCTTTAACAATTTTTTTTTGTTGTTGGTTAAATCTTTCAAAATATTTAATTAAATCAGGTTTAAATTAGTCAACGTCCAATTTTCAATTAATTTTAAAGTATTCTTAAGAATTTCAATGGAAACCCATATAAATTGAAACTCGAATTATTCATTTTCTTTTACGCAAATATAAGAAAATCTATTACTTTTTATTCTCTCTTTATAATGATGTTTTAATTTGTTGATTGGAGTCCTTTCAAATCTGCGAAAGTAGATTTTGTGAATCACAATGATCAAATAGCTCGTAATTATAATAATAATAATAACAATTTTTTAAAAAAAAAAATCATTTTTTACAACTTTTGTTTTATTGCTTCAAATCATGGCTACTAGCCGCTGCTGAATAGACATTAAAAATATACACTTACATTTTTTTTTACCAAAATATAATATTTGCTGTGACCAAATGTTTAACCTTTAATATGACCATGATTAAATCTTATCAAAGTTCTTAGAGACTAAAATATTATTTTATTTTTATGGGTATTTTTAATCTTAATAATAATCAAGGAAATTAGAGAATATAAAAAGGTTTTGAAGGTGTTATATTAGATCTTGTATTTTCCATGTTATTGAATTTAAATGACAAAGAAAAGGAATTAAATTGATGTGACCAATAATTATTAGATCAGGAGAGTTACATGAATCTTTTTTGAAACAGATTGAATCAGTGGATACACTTGAGATCATTTGGCTTTGTTCAATTTTCAAAAATTATTTAGGATTTTTATTTGAAGTTATTGACATGAGGCTTGAATGATTGATGAAAAGGAATTTGAATAGAAAATTTTAAGCTTAATTATACCAAATATCCATATACTTTGTATTTACAATAATTATTCACCATTGTTAAATATTTTAAAAATATTCTTTAAAAAAATTCTATGAGATATTTGATAGAAAGATGATGTGGTCGATAATGGATTGATTATGAAAATGCAAAACAGCCTGCGTGTTAGTTTAAGTGAAAAGATTAGAATAGATTTAAAACTTTGAAATAAAATAAAAAATTTTAAAAAACAAATTCAACATTAAAAAAAAAAAACAAGTGAAAATAAAGGCACTTAAAGCTGCTACGTAGATTTTTTGTATCCACGTAATCAATGTGTTAGGATTAGCAGCCATGTCACCATTCTATCAAACATCTAATGATTTTTTTTTTTAAGTGTATTTTTGAAATAGCAAATGTGAAGGGCATTATTGTAACTTTAAGAGGATATGAATATTTTTTAAAACAAAATAGAAAAATATAGGAATGCTAATATTTTATAAATATTTGTTCAGAAATTAAAAAAAAAAAAAAAAATCAACTCAACTAGAGTTTAGAAATTAAAATTAAAAATAAATAAATAAATACGTAGAGAAAAAAAAATCAAATCAAATGTCAATTCTAGGTTGCTTAGAGGGATGAAAATCAACCTAGTTATCCATGCAGGGATTCTGCTGTCCCTTTTATCCCTTTCTTTTCACACCCCCATATCTTTTTTCTTAGATTTTTTTTTTCTTTTTTTCTTTTTAAAATTTCACTCATATTCTTCAATATTATTTTCCCACAAATTAAGAAAATAAATGTAATTTTCAAGCTTGAGAAAATTCAATTATGTCTTCTTTTTTTTTTAATCCCTCTCATATTATTCTCTAGTTATGTTAATTTAACTTAACATCATCTAAATATTTTCGATATCTTCATACTAACTCTATTAATAAATATTGCAAAATAACCATGACAATTCAAGTTGATTTTTGAATTATTAAAAAATGATAAATAAATAAATTTTCTTGTAAAGAAATTACTCTTTATTTAGGAATATATGACATTCTCTTTCAATTCCTAGATCAAACATAAATCAATACATTTTTTTATAAATTTGTAGAGAAATTGAATAATTTTTTTTTTTTTTTAAAGACCCAATAATTACAAGTTTTTTTATTAAAAAAAATGAAATAGAAAGGGGATTAGGGAAGCGTAAAAGAATAGAGATGGGGGCTCAGTTCAATTCAACTGACAATTTTTTTTTTCCACTAATAATAATATTATGAGACACTGACTTTGAAATGATTTCTCTATTGGATTTCCAACAAAACATCACTTTACTAAAACTTTCAAACTCTCCCCCGTCCTTTTATTCTTTCCCCCCTTTTTTCCCCTTTTTACAATTTTGGGCCATTTTTTTTCCCTTATGGTTAATTAAATTAAAGTTAAATTACAGATTCGGTTGGTGTAAGTTTTGCAATGTTTGAATTTGGTCATTTAAATTTTGTTTTTAGCAATAATTTTCTTTTGTTCTTTTTCCCATTTTCAAAAAGAAGAAAATTTGTATCCAGTCAGGAATTTGTCTTGTCGGTTCGAATTTATCTTTTATTTCATTAGATTCAATTCCGCTTTCAAATCCGGAGTCTATAAAAGACTTCCAAAATTGTATTCAAAGGCATAGAAGAAAAAACTCTAAGCCTCCTCCTCTCTCCCAATCTCTCCTAAATTCTCCATCTGAGATCCTGTAATATCTTGCCACTCTGCCCAGCAGAACTAATTGGTATTGAAGAGTGTAGACTAGTACTAAAAGAAAAAACAAAAAAAAGTGAAGACTAGACTAAGAAATTGAAACAAATCAAAATGTGAAATTGGAATATAAATTAGAAAAGAAAAAAAAAGGTCCTACCGGGAGTCGAACCCAGGTCGCTGGATTCAAAGTCCAGAGTGCTAACCACTACACCATAGAACCAATTGATGATATTGTTTGTTTAATGTTAAAATTAATTATTTACTAAGTAATATTTTTTCTTCGCGAAACGAAAAATAAATAGGAATTTGTGGAATTGCACACGAAACAAAAATTAATATGACATAAATTACACGTGTGGGAGCTATCACATCAAAAATCTAGGTTTAAGTACCATTTTGATTCCTATATTTTTTAAAATGTTAATTTTAGTTTTCATACTTTCAAATTTTATCCATTTTAATTAATCTCTATATTTTTAAAGTATTTGTTTTGGTCTTTATACTTTTAAAAAGTAATTTTTTTGTCCCTTTATTTTTAATTTATCTAATTTTTCAATCACAATTTCAACCTAAAACTACACTATAAATTTCTTGTAATGTAGTTGTGTCTTTACTGGAAAGGGTTTTCGTTATATATATAATTAATGTTATTTTTTTACAAATAGAAATTAAAATGATCCATTTTTAAAAGTATAGTAACTAAAAAGACGTTTTGAAAGTACAAAAACTAAAATAGACAAAAGTTGAAAATACGACGACGATCAAAATGAACATTTTGAAAATATATGGACTAAAATGAACTAAAACCGAAAATACAAAAATCAAAATAGTATTTAAACTAAAACTGCCAATATTCACTATCGCAATATCGGTTTGGGAACTAAAATTTTTAGGTCTTAATTTTATGAGAATATTGATGGAAATCATTATTCAAAATAAATATTTTTTTTGAAAAAAATTATAAAATTTTAGAAATGCATCGAAATTATTTCAACTAATGAATAAACATTGCAAATAAGTTTAAATTATTAATATTTATTTTTACATTACTAATGTTGATGCACGAGAAATCTTGCCTCATGATGTGGACTGCGTCTCAGGTTACCTCGAACCTGCAAGAAGAGGACGAGGTAAGGTGGAGTGGTGAGTATCACACTCTAACGCTCAAGTCAACAAAGTAGAAGAAATAAGTGAGGATTCTCTTAAGATCTCAATGCGTACATTCCAATATTGTTTGCTTCAGTATTTATACTTGAGCGAATGCGACACATTGGTGGTGAATTTCTCTTTATCATCCGTGACATGTGGCTGATTAGAGTCTGAGTGATTCAGGGAGTGAATTTCTCCCTTCACATCCAATCTGGAGTGATGTCGGGAATCCAGCCCATCCTTCAAGTTCGTCCCGCATTTGTTGAGCTAAGGCGTCATGTTCCACCTCAGTTATGCCCGAGGTGCGCTTGTACACACGGAATTGCCAGGTTCGCCCACATGCCCTGGCAGTTTTCATCCTCATCAACTCATATTTTGCTACTATTTTTTTTAATTATTATTTAACAAATTTTATTTTGTTATCTAAATATTTTTCTTTTAAAAACATTCATGTATCATGAGTTAGACATGGCAACTACATGGATCTCATGTGTCAGTTTTTCACTTTTGTTTTCAGCTCCTTATTTTATCTTTCCATTAAAAAAAAGGCAAATTAGATTAGAAACTTTTATGTACAATTATGCCTCCACAAAATTTGAATTTGATCTCTATGGTTTAAAAATTTTAATGTACAATTTTGTTTAGTATCTAAGGTTTGGATCTATTTTCAATTGGGTCTTTATTGTTTGAATTTAATATAAATTAAGTTCCTATAATTTTTTTTTCACTTAGCAGTCCTTTATTTGGGTATCCATATTAGTTAACTATATTAGAGTTTAGATTATGGTAAAAAAATAAAATACATTAGTTTAATTTTTTTTAAATAAGTAAAACACAATACAGAAATGACGCGTGAGATTTTACCAAATCATAAAAATTAAATCGAAATTAAGCTCAATTTAGGACCAAATTTAAAAACTCTTAAAATCATATAAGAATCAAATTGAAGCTACGCTCCAATCATGAGAACTACTATAGGAAATAAGTTTGTAATTTAACCAAAATTATAATTTTGATAAAAATAGAAGGCTAAATTATATAAAATACTCCGATACTTTGTACTTTATTTCAAAAATACTCTTATACTTTCAAAATTTTCAATACTACCATTCAACTTTGCTAAGCGTTTCAAAACTACTCTTAAACCAAAATTATGTTAAAAGCTTCTTACAAAAATGAGGTGACTGCCAACATCGGCTTCAACTTTTGCCAATTAAGATCAACTGAAATTTCACATCAGCTTCAACTTTTGCTTATTAATATGATCGATTGAAATTTCATGCCAACTTCCACGTAGGACACCTATTGGTAGCCATCTCATTTTTCAATGAAGTTTTTAATAGAATTATGATTCAAAAGTAGTTTTGAAACGTTTAGTAAAATTGATAGTACTTTATATAATTTAGTAAAATAGAATTATCAAAAGAGTTTTTCACCTTTTATATATATATATTATAATAGAATTTTTGTGTGTGTGAGAGGGCACTTTTCCAATGTGCGCACATACCAAGTAAATAAAATGGTGAAGAAAGGAAAAAAAAATGAAAAAGTTAAAAAGAAGACCCGATTATAGAGCTCTCCGTACAGCTTCAAAGTTCTTCTAGCCCCGCTTTTCATGGGGGCCTTTTGAAAAACCCTATTTCCTAATTATTATTACTTTATAATTTTTTTTTTAACTGTTGTGGAACTGTGGGTTGGTGTGTCATGCAGGGCGATGGCTGACTAAAAGTGTCATTTCAGAAGTTATTTCTCACAATCATGACGATCTTTTTGCACTCCACTTTCAAACTCCCCACCAACACAACAACCCTAATATTATTTTTTCAATTTTAATTCTAAACTTTTTAAAGATATTTTGATATAAAATGAGTTCGGTTTAAGTTATCAAATTTTAAGATGAATATTTCAAATGCAATTCACTAAACCCACCTCTTTATAGAGATAACTTTAGAATTTCAACTTTCTTGAACTTAGGATGTTGAACATGTACTTATTTATTGGCATCAATAATTAAAATATCATTTTAATTCTTGTACTTTAGTGGTTGTTCTATTTAGAACTCATGCTTTGAAAATGTCTGAAATTTGTTTATATAATTTTAATAAATCTTAAATTTAATCTCTACCATAAGTTTAAGATTAATTTAAAGTTAAAATTATATTTTGGAAGTGACCAAAAAGTTAAATTCTCTTTCCCTTCTCTCCTATGATCATACAACAATAAGTATGGGTCCAATTTCTTCTATTCGCTCTCCAATAACACAAGTTTATTATACCGAATTCATAAAATTTGGGTGTAGTAGAAAAGAGAAAGGAAGTTTGATAAGGAGAAAAAAAAGTATATACATTTTTTTTTGTCATGTTTACTAATTTAACCTCAAACTAATTAATATCATTTTTGAGATTTATTAAAAGTATAAGAACTAAATTTAAACATTTTTTAAGTATAAAGACAGACCACTAAAATATGACATTAGATTAGAATATTTTAAAATTACGAGAAATAAAATAAAATCACCACACTAAAGTACTATCTTAACTTTTATCATTTTATTATTGAAACTCCATGGTTGAATTGATGCTGCAATGAAGCTATATACATCCATCATCTTTTGTTTTTATATATATACAATATATATCCATCAGTTTATCTATGTCAAATTCTAGCCGTTAGTTAAGTCTAAACATTTTATTTCTAAGTTTTTTATCACTTTCTACGTGCTTTAAATATGACTATTGAAATCAAACCGAACATAGTTTAAAAAACTAAAAAATCATAAGTTTAAATTTTTATACCCTACATGTTATTGAATTAAAAAAAAGAATGAGTATAGAATTTAAACATGATTTTAAACGTCGTTGGTTGAAGTTCACATGCAATTTTCAAATTAAAATTCGTAAAAGAAAACGTTAATTACAATACTAACCCTTTGTTTTTCCATTTTTGCAACAGAATCCCTCAAGACAAAAGCCATGCAAAAACACGAAAAACACCTACAATTTCCTCCTAAAGGCCCTTAAAATTTCTTATAACATTCACATTGTCCTTAGACACACCCAAAAAACCCCATTTCAAATGAGCAAAATGGAAGAGAAGAAAAATAAAGATTAAAAAAGAGCTTAGAATTTTCATGGGGTTTGATTATTGCCATTTTTATTAACAAAATCAACGCCCAGTTTCAAATCAAGCTCCGTTCCAGGACTGAACAAATGCGCCACCGATGTAACCACAGAACATTTCCGTCCATTTTTCTGCACATTTTTCGTCTTCTTCGTTTTGTTGTTATGGTTTCTTTTGTTATGATTCCTTTTCGCTTCCGCCGATGACGTGGACGATGATGATGACGCCGATTGCAGTGGGACCACCAACGGGATTTCGAAGTTCGTTCGGGCTTTTGATCCTCTCAATCGCCTGGCCGCCGCGTCGTATGCTCGCGCCGCCTCCTCCGCCGTGTCGAATGTCCCTAGCCAGTGCCGGCACCGTCCTATCCGGTCCCGTATTTCCGCCGACCACCGCCCCCATGGCCGCTTCCGAACTCCTCTGTAACTCCTTTGTGCCGTCGCCGTCGCCGTCTTCGCCCCCGCCGACGCCGGAACCTCGCCGTGGTTTGGCCCACCGCCGAAGAGAACGTGCCGGCCGACGACGGCGGCGATTCCGTCGAGCTGTGATTCCGGCGGCGGGAGTGAAGAATGGGAGAATTGGGATTGGAAGAAAGCTTGGTAAAGAGAGTGAATTGGCTGATCGTTAATCATGGCGGAGATGGAGACGAAATGGGGGAGATTTTTGACCATTTTATATTGGAAATAAAATAATATAATAAAACATTTAGCTTCATATATTTATAAAAATAAAAAAAAATATTTATGAAGGTCCTCTCAGTATTGATGAGACCGCAATCTCTCGCATTAATATACTTGTCTTTCCTTTGGCAGGACAGGAGGGATATACCCCTCAAATGACGGAAATGCCCTTTCCGTTTGTTGGAAAGTACAATGGTTTTTAAAGCTACACTAAGACAAAATGCTAAACATATGTTTGTTAAATTACAAGTTTGAACCATGAACTTGGAGTTTGTGTATAGATTCTTGAACTTTAAAAAATGTTAAATAGATATTAAATTTTTAATTTTGTGTTTGATAGATGGTTTGAAATAAGTCCATGAGTTTTTAATTCTGTATCCTATTAGATTCCTAATATTTGCAAACTTAATGGATCTATTAGACATAAAATTTAATTTTGTTGTTACTCACATGTTTCCTAGAAAAATTCTTTAGGAGGTCACCCAACATAGTATTGTCTCAAGCCAAATACACTTAATTTTGAAGTTCACTTGATTGAGTCACGGAGAAGAAAGGTAGTGCACATTGTTGGCCTTATTTGGTTGCGGTATCGGTTCATTAATCAATTCTTTAACCAAACTTCCACAGTCTCAAGATCTCCCTCATTTAGATGCTGGGTCAGTTCATTTATGTATTCCTTCTTTACTCAATTATATTAAATTAATGCTATTGACAATGTAAAATCTTCTCAAATATATTTTTTTTCTTCCTTTAGGGTGAAAATGTTAAATACTGGCTCAACTTGTACCCCATCAATGGTAGAACTTTAAAGGAAGAATTAAGCTACTTAAAAAAATTTCTCAAACTGTTCAAGTAACTTGACATAAATTTTAAAATTTTTATTGTTTTAGGTGACCTAATGCATTTTTCGAATTTATGTGTAACTCATTAAATATTATGTTGCGTTAAGTTGATCGTTACCCAATTTTAATACTTACTAAAGAGAAAATGACATGATTGAGAAATGTTAAAATGTGAAGGACTAAATTACCATTTTTA
>JAOANK020000006.1:4779773-4795452 GCA_026257165.2 Telfairia occidentalis
GGGGGGAATTTATTCTAATTTTTAAATTTAGTTCTCGTTATCTATTCTTTCTTTTTCCAGGTAATATTACTTTAAACATCACCCCAATGTATAATCAACCAATATCTTCTATTAATCAACAGATTTTTTTTTACTTTTAATGTAAATACTAATCTATTTCTAAACGATTTCCTCTAAATTTAAGAAATATTCACCCAAAAAAATTGAACTTAAAAAAAGGGTGGTTCTCTAGCTAGAGCTTCAAACATAAGAACTATCTACTGAAGCATTCAATCAAGTCTTCTACAGTACTCTCTACTCTGTGCACATACAAAGTTACTAGCCCCTTTATTGGTGCAAAAGTATTTCTCACTTCATTTACAACATTGAAAATACTGTCAAGTTCATGTTCATCTGTGTGTGTTTATTCACATGATACCGCGAAAAATAGAGTTGGAATAGACAGACCGTTGCAACGTCGATGATCAAACTTAGCTTCTTTTCTTGTTGTTGTGCTTGGAGCTTCCTTTGCCATTGTTCTTAGAAGATGGTTCTGCAGAAATTGGCAGAATACTAGCCTCTCTTGCCTCACTTGACTCCATCTGCTGACCAGTTTCCAGATATGCCATAAGCTCTCCAAGCTGAAAGTAAGATTAACATTTTTTTAAAAAAAATTAGTTCATTATGCTCTACAATATCATACCAAATCAAACTGTTGAGGTCAGATTCCATTAGCATTGATTTTGAAGGAGACAGGTCAAAGGAAAGGGAGAGGAGAGTGATGGATTGGTAGAAAACATGCATCACCTGCCCTTCTAAATTCTGTATTTTGTTGTCCTTTCCTTCTAAAGTCTTTTTTTCCCTGAGTGCAAATAAAATATCTCAAATAGTTGAAAAAGAAAATGAAAACAACAATTACACAGAAATATCTCCTGCCCTGTTCAACTATTTATGCTAATTTCCAGAATCTGTCACAAGTAGGTTTTTCCCAAGTTGGGGCTAAAACTTGCAATGTTTAACAGCAGAATTGAGTTTGCTGACAAGATTTTGTCGTCATGCGCTAGCCACCATGTGTTAAAATTCACTGAGCAGGTCATCTAAAATCAGCCTTTAAAAACAGAAAATTTGCATCTGAACCAAGACAGAGACAGCTTAACTGGGAATTGAACCTTTAAAGATGCTGAGTAAGGCAACAAGATAAACATTTACCTTTCTTCCATTTCAAGGATCTTTGTTTTCCATATCTCCTGGTTTTTCAAGAGATTCTCATTTAGCTGCAGGCAAAGAAATAATGAAACATAATCAGAGCTCCCAGCAACATTATAGCATTTATATAAATAATGTGTCTCCTAGTTTTACGTCTTCCAATATAAAGCAAGTAGCTTAAACAATATAACAGAAAGCGGTTACTAACATCATCTAGAAATTTTTTTTCCTTGATGCACTTATCCAGTTTAGCCTGCATCTTCTGCAGTTTTTGGTTGATGGCCTTCTCAACAGCGGTAGATATTTCTCTTTCAGTTTCTTCTTTGACTTCTAGTAGCAGCGACTCAAAATACTACAGTTGTAACAAATAAACTGGTGAAAAATCTAAAAGTGTAGCAAAAGGTTAGAACTAACCTATCAACGAACACCCAGAGCACTCACATTCCACAGGAAACTTTAATCCTAAGCTTGTACTCTTAATAGAGATGCATGTATTCATTGATGGCAGGAAGTTAATAAGGAATAGAAGACATACTAGTTTTTGGTTCTCAAGTTGACTGGTAAGCAGTTCATTGTACTCGTTGACAATCTAATGGTATCATCACAATTTGTTAGCACATATTTTTCAGAACATAACCCGGAGCGGTAACTAGATACAAGGGAAAAAAATATTACAAGTTCAACTCTACTGTTCAAAAGAGCCTCACTAGTTGCAGCATCTTCACCACCACAACTCATGCACCCATCATTAGCATGAGCACAATATGAATTCAACTCAACCAATTTCCCATCAGTTTTGGATTGGATCAATCGATGGACATAATTATCTCCCGCATAATCCCATACACGTTGAGTTTCTAATTCAAGAGAATAACAATGCTGCGTATCTTTCCAATGTACTACAGCATGCCCTTCTTTATACCTGAACCCAATTATCAATATTTTAGTATTTCAGCCAATACAGAGGTGAAAAACCTTGATAATACGCCAGCGTCAAAATAGCTGAGAATGAAAAAAACCAAAACAGAAAACATTACTTGCCACAGCCAACAAAGCCACAGATGACACAAATCCACAAGTTGTCGGAAGTCTGGCAAACAAAACATACTGATTTCTCAGGCTGCTGCTGACAATATCGACACACCTGGAAGTTACAAAACCAAATTTATTAGACAGAAATATCTTAGATGATGAACTTTCGTACTAAACTAATCCAAAACCAGAGGGAAAGTGTTTGAATAACAACATCAGCTAAAAGCTAAGAAAAAAGAAAAAAAAAAAATCACCTACCGGACAAGAGGAATCAGTCCATTTTGAAATACATGAACAGTGGAAGGAATGATTGCAGATAGTAGTGAGAATCCCACTTGCATCTTGGTCTAATCTATCTGCACCATCAGGAGTAAAAAGGTGGAACCAAACATAAAGAACCAAATTAACAAGGCACCAATACCAATCGCGACTTGGGAATTTTGTTAGTGAATAATGGATAAAGGGAATGAAAAAGGCATGAGAGTCATGTGCATGATCTTAGAGGTTAATACTGTAAAAAAAATGTAGACTCTGCTTTTTTTTATTAGACAGTGGTTAGGAAATTTCTCAACGACAACATGCTTAAGAAGTACATAAAAAAATGCGAGATTTAAAGCATTTCCATCCATACTTACCCAGGCAGACTGGACAGGTTGGCTGCTCAGTGGAGCTTGCAGGGGATGCTTGTGCATGTTCAATTGAGGCCGTGTACTGAACATCAACCATGAAAAGCACACGACAAACTTCTGCCTATATTCAAATGGAATAAATGAAAATGGAAAATTTTATACACCAAAAGGCCATAGGCCCTATACAATCACTCCACAGTGAATAAACACGTTAGAAACCAATGATGCTAATGCCTGACCTCCAGTGATGAGTATCGCCTCCCATTCAAATGCTTGTAGAAGTTATCTGCTGAATCCTGACTGCGAAATCTGATTAATATGCTGTATCTGTCCTCCATCCCATCGCCTCTTTCGCACACAGAAACAACAATAGTAAAGAAATGAATAAAACCAAAATAAGACTCAGCATATCTATAGAGAAATGGCTAGAGACTATAAAAACAGAAATCTTAAGAGAGTAAAATTATACCTGACAACTCGCATCTCCAAAATTTCATGAATGAATGAACCGCAAAACTGACAAAAGTCAGCATAAGTCATATGATTTGGCACTCCAAGAATACAAACAAGAGGCTTCCTCTCGACCTAAGTAAAACAAACTATTTGTTCAGTGACTTAAGCAGATACAAAAAGAAACGTCGAGTTTTTAAATAGAGTCAAATTAAATCTAGGAAATTATAGATACGACAACAGTTGATCAACATTTCAATCTCCAATGAGATAAATATATATATATCTAAAGTCCTCGAGATTCAAACTTCCGAATGTATTCTTCAAATAACATGCATGCAGATGACGTACCTTCCATGGGTTTAATTAGGATTGACATTTATATACAGACACTCGGAAAGTTTCAGTTTTCAGTGTTTTTTAGAAAACAAACTAAATACTTTCATTCACATTAATTCCAGTCTCTAATATATAATTTTTTCATCAGGCAAGTGAAAGTTACATTTAAAATAATCAAATATAGTTTCGGGATAAAAAATGAACTTACATATAGAAAACCCCAACTGTGGGATCATAGATTTATATCAAAATCAAAAGCCCTAGCTGCATTGCTAAAAAATGACACCCAACAAGGATGCGACTTTTTCGAATAAAAGGTTACTTCGCGGATATTTTCGGCAATTTTGATTCGTTTAAGCTTCATAATAATAACCCCTTGAAACAATCATGATAAAGGAAATTGAATAAAAGATAATTTCATTACTAAGTTTTTCAATCTGTAATACATACAAGGGCTAGGTAAAATTTGAAATCAAGGCCGACTACTAGCAAATAAGAAACCCAATACTACCCAAAACAAAATCCCACTACTAAACCATAATAATTATCCCGAACCCAAACAACAGATATCGCCTTGAAGACTGACAAATTGAAATTCCATTACAATGAAAATCAAGAAATAAAAATTATAGAGACGCAGCTCACAGGGAGAGTAGAAGTTGACGTTGATGATGACGAAAAAACTTCATCTCGGAATAGATGAACGACCCCTCTGATCTCTTCGATTCTTGGGTTTCCGGAGGAGAAATGGAAGGCCTGCGTCACATCGGAAATGGAAGAGGAGGAAGAGGAAGAAAAATCGGTGGGATCGCCTGAAACCAATGCCGATTTTGGGGGCCGGAACCCTTCATCGGAGGTGGCCGCCACGTCGTGTACTGTGGTTGAGGTGGTTGGCATTCCGGCGACTGATTCCGGCGGCAGAATTGAGTTTTCGCGGGGAAACCATTTATGCGGCTCCTTATATCAGCTCCTTATATCATAATAAAAAAATTAATAGTTAAGATTTTCAATTTTATATCTATTATATATCACATATTCAAAAATTTAGACAGAATTTAATTTTGTGTTTATTAACTAAACTTTTAATTTTATAGTTCTAATAAGTTTATAGATTTATTGAATATAAAAATGAAAGTTATATACTTTTCAAAATTTAGGAATCTATTAAATATAAAATTAAAAGTTTAGTTGTGCTTTTCATAAATCTAAACATTTAGAACTAATAAATTTATTATTTAATAAAAAAAAATTAGGAAAAAATAAATTTCGACATTTAAACTTGTTAAGTTGTATTAATTTTGACCCAAAACTTTCATTGAATTAGATCATAAACTTAAGATAAATGTTATTTCGATAATTCACTAATTAATTTTAATAAAAATAAAATAATGTGAAAATATTTGTAAACACACTAATTATAATAATATAAAATATTACATAAATTTACGTTTGTACAAATTAACTATTGAATAACTTTCCTTAAATTCAATGATATTTCAAATAAAAATTTGTCTGATGATTAAAAAATGCAACAATTTTTAAGATCAAACTTAAGATTGCAACACTCATTTAAATTTGATATTTAATTTGATGAAATTAAAAATTTAATGTGAATAAATTTAGGGGTAAAAATTGATTAAAATTGGATATCTCAGTACTAAAGATTTTCGGCCAATTAGCCCTACCATGACTCAGAATTCCCGGTGCTTTCTCCAGAAACTCGGAACTTTTCTGATCGGAAATGCTTTCTTCACTCGCTTCCCGCCGTTTCCCTCCGTGTATTCGCTCCTTCTCCGAAGTTCTCCTTCCGCCGGCGACTCTATTTTTTTCCACCGAAACAACCGCTCCCATTTCGGAGTTCGATTTCAAGTTCAGCAGCCCGGAACGACGTCCGATACAGACTAATTTCGACCCTTCTACTGTTCGCGAGGCGCTCGATTCTTACTGCAACGACTGGAGGCGTTCGTACGATTTTTTCAACTGGGTCGAGTCTGAATGTAAGTTCGATCACAACACCGAGACCTACAATCGCATGCTCGACATTCTCGGTAAGTTCTTTGAGTTTGACCTTTCGTGGGTCTTGATTCAGCGTATGCAGCGGTCACCGTTTGCTTCGCCGGATCACGCGACGTTTCGCATTTTGTTTAAGCGCTATGCGTCGGCGCATTTGGTTAGTGAAGCGATTGCCGCTTATGAGAGATCGCGGGAGTTTAAATTGAGGGATGAGGCTTCGTTTTGTAATCTTATTGATGCACTTTGTGAGTACAGGCATGTTGTTGAAGCTCAAGATTTGTGTTTCGGGAAGCATAAGAAGTTGGATTGTAATACGAGTACGAAGATTCATAACTTAATTCTTCGTGGTTGGCTTAAGATGGGGTGGTGGAGTAAGTGTAGAGAGTTCTGGGAAGAGATGGATAAGAAGGGTGTTCGTAAGGATTTGCATTCGTATTCGATATATATGGATATACAATGCAAGAGTGGGAAGCCATGGAAGGCTGTTAAATTGTACAAGGAGATGAAAAAGAAGGGAATGAAATTGGATGTAGTGGCCTATAATACGGTGCTTCATGCCATTGGTATTTCAGAAGGTGTTGATTTTGCCAGCAGGGTGTTTCACGAGATGAAGGAAATGGGGTGTAAGCCTAATGTTGTGACTTGCAACACTATTATTAAGCTATTTTGTGAGAATGGAAGATTCAAGGATGCCCATGTGATGCTTGATCAAATGCTTAAGAAGGATTGTCCACCGAATGTTATCACATATCATTGTTTTTTCAGGTCTCTTGAAAAGCCAAAAGAGATTCTTATGTTATTTGATAGGATGATTAAATTTGGGGTTCATCCAAAAATGGACACGTATGTGATGCTCATGAGGAAGTTTGGAAGATGGGGGTTTCTTCGACCAGTGTTTTTAGTGTGGAATAAGATGGAGGAACTTGGGTGTAGCCCCAACGAGTCAGCTTACAATGCTTTGATTGATGCTCTTGTGGAGAAGGGCATGATAGATATGGCTAGGAAGTATGATGAAGAGATGGTTGCAAAAGGTCTTTCACCCAAGCTAAGAGAGGAATTGGGGACGAAAATGGTGAATGGTGGCTATCATGGCAATGTGAACTGCAACTAGTAGACAGTATCTGTAGTTCTTGGTGCTTGTAGACACATTTGATCTTGCTTGGGATATGTTATTACCGAGATTAAGACGTTGGAAGGAAAATTGAGGTTAACTAGGGGAACTTTGATACAGACAATTCTAATATACAGAAATTTGAGGCGAGAGACGCGGAGAGCACGCAGTACAGGTTGTTAAATATCTGGTAAACTTGGTTAACATGGTATTATTAGCTAAGCTCCAATCTTGAATGTTGAACTTTATCCTTTTTTTTTTTTTTTTTTTTTTCAGATTGGATGTCAGTGGCACATTCTGATATCCGGATGAATTTTCAGTTCTTGAAGCATTCTGCAGACGTTTCTAAGATACTTCGTGAAGGTATCAAATTATTGATGATTGATGAGCACATACCTTTGATGAATGGATTGAGTTCAACAATATGTGGTGGTAGGAATTCGAATTTCCGATCTTTTGGTCGAAAACATGTCTTAACCCGCTGAGCTAGGTTTAGGTTGGCAATATTATATGAATTTTGGTTTCTATTTTATTGATGATAATAATAGCCTTATCTGTTTGAAAGTACCCGTCATTTTTAAATTGTTTAAAAAGTACCTTTGAAATATATTTTCATTAAGAGTGATGAAAAATGACATGATTGGTGATATGTTAATGGTGGAGTGGCTAATCGTTGATTCATTAAAAGCCATGTAAGTAGACATTTAAAGTCATGTAAATGACTCCATGGTTAACACGTTATCAACCACGTTACTTTTTCGTTACTCTTTCAACTTTAGTTGTTTTTCAAGGATATTTTTGAAACAATTTGAAAGGTAAAAGGTATAATTTAAACTTTTAAAAGGATAAAGATATTTTTGAAACAAAGCTCAAAGTCTAGAAGTCTAGAGTATTGCATAATTTAGCCCAAAAAATTACAAAAAGCATCTGAAATTCAAGTTAATCATGGAAATGCAGTGATTATAAGAACTTGTAGGGTACTCCAACAAAGGCCATATACCTCGAACCACACACTGTTTGATTTGTTTAATCAAGGGGCGGTGTCAATAGATTTTTCTTATATCTCATTCACAAAAAATCTGAAACCGCACACTTCCAAAGCATTTTTGCTTTGTCGGTCAACCACCATCCTGATTGAGCTTTGGAAAGCCAATTATTAATCTTTTCCACAAGAACAGAGAGGTAAGAAACAACATTATCAATAATTACCCAAGGGAGTTTAGAGTACCCACCAAGACTAACCAAAAGGATGATATTTTATTAATTTATAATTTTTTTAAAAGAAAACCCTTCCCTATTGGTGGCCATGTGAGAAGGGGACAAAGCTCTATTCAACACCAAGAATAGGCCATAAAAATGAAAGTTCCCTATTTTTTTTAATTATAAAATCTCTATCCGTCCCCTCAAAAAGATTTCTCTCTCTAAGTTCTAACAACATTAACAAGGATAGTACCAAAACTTCATGAAATCTTGACTTTCTTTTTATCAGACGAACTTCCAAGGGACTGATTGGAAAACCCGTGGGTAGCATAGCAAACTGAACAATATGGATGCCTAGACTCCCCAATAATTTCGACAAACATCACTGAGCCGAGGGGTAGTAAGTAAATAAATAACCGAGGCAATTATTAATGGGTTTGTAACTTTTGTTCTTTATTTTCTCCTTAAAACACTCAAATTTTGCTATATCAGGAAACCAACCTATGTTTCTTATTAAAATTATAATAATAAGAACTGGCTAGGTTTACTTTAACGATTTATTTTGTATGTAGTTAACCCATTTTTATAAGACAAGGCCCCTTCTTATCCCTTTCCCTAGGGTGTGAAGTTGATAGAACCCAAATATATTGAAATGTAAAAATAAAAGGAATTCCAAGCTAACCCAAGTATTCGAGACTCTTGGAACCTCCCCTCTCTGGAGTATACTCACTCAAGCCCTAAACCATTCAATCCATGCATACCTTCATCCCCTTATACTCTCTCTATTTATAACCAAACTCCCTTAACAACTTCTCTATCTAATTACTAATGCATCCCTAATATACTAATAATATTCCTAACCACCCCAAATAGCATTCCTATCAGAAGCATATTGCAGATATGACATGGCGGTTTAGCCTTTTTGATGTTTGGTGATTAGCGACAAGAAGGAATTGAATTAAAAAATGGGAAACACATACGTCCGCCTATATAACACACATGATTAGCCTTTATGGTGTTATAATGTCACCAAAATATTTTTGTAAAGATTTGAAGAATATATATCCTTTATGTGGGACAGAGCTTATAAAAAACGTGTGATTCCTGGATTATGTGGTGGGAAAATTATTTTAATTGGTATGTGAAAGGCAAGTAGGGTAATTTTATCTTTATTTGATCAAGTCGAAGAAACAAAAGTCAATATTGCATGATAAATATGAAAAATAATTTTTAAAATTTTTCTAAGTTCAATCTGAAAATTATTACACTCCACATCCTTGTTGTAGATAATTAGTTGCTTCTCTTTTGTCTCTATCGTTATTGCTGTTTACTTCAGACCTTTAACTATTGAATGCAATTGCAAAAAAATATACAAAACACCACGTTTATTATGTTATTGGCATTTTAATTGTTTGATGCACAATCACTGAAGGATGAAAGTCGGAGGATGCATTATCCTTGACGAGAGAGAACTGATATATTCATTAGTGATGCTGTAAATGGATTGTATGCTTATAAAACCTCCAACTTCCTAATTGCCAGGTACCAATCAATTGCAGAAATAATACCATCCCAGTATTCATCATGAGTTTTTCCAGCAAAAGATTGCATTCTCTTCCTGCTGGAAATTCTTGGGGATTGCCCGCAGGCGTTGATGAGGAAAGATGGGTCATTCAAATTCGTCAATCCTTAGATGAAGAAGAGCTTGAGGATGACATTGGAACTCCAGTATGCATATTCAATGTCCCCAATGCTCTTATGGCCATCGATCCTGATTCCTATACTCCACAGGAAGTTGCAATTGGTCCATACCATTGCTGGCGCCAAGAGCTGTTTGAGATGCAGAGGTACAAGATTGCTGCAGCCAAAAGAGCTCAAAAACAGCTCCAAAACCTCAAGTTTCACAATCTTGTTGAGAAATTGACAAAGTATGAGCAAAAGACCAGGGCGTGCTACCACAAATACCTTAATTTCAACAGTCAAACATTTGCTTGGATGATGGCCATCGATGCCTCCTTCCTGCTCGAGGTTCTCCAAGTATATACCATGAGAGAAGAAAGGGACCTCTCAAGGGTTTCCTCAAAGTTGTCATATTTGGTAGATTACGAGGGAAGGAGGTCAGCACATAATGCGATTCTGAGAGACATAGTAATGCTTGAGAATCAGATACCTTTATTTGTTTTGAGAAAGATGTTGGAACTCCAGTTTTCAGCTCTGGAACCAGCAGATCCATTGTTGCTGTCTATGTTGCTGGGACTGTATGAAAATCTTTCTCCTTTCAAGTTGATGGAAGCCTTAGTGGATATTCAAGTGTCCGTCTCGGAATGCTTTCATTTGCTTGATTTTTTGTACCGAATGATTACTCCAAAGTTGGCTGACCCATTGGAGGTCATGGAAGATAATCAAAATCAAAAGGAACCCGCTAAAGAAAACAATATAAGTGCCTTGAAGCACTTGTGTGGCCCCTCGAGTAAACTGGGAAGTGAAATATTGAAGATTCTTTCGAAGTTAAACAGAGGTCCAGTACATTTATTTAGAAAAATAGTTGGTTCCAGACCTTTACAAGTGATCTCCAAACTGCCATGGACAATCATATCTAAACTTCCTGGAATTGGGATTCTGATAAAGCCTTTCGAACACCTACGTTTGCTGGGACGTGGTGAAGAAGAAAATGATCCAGAAAAGGGGGGTTCAAGGTCAGATGGAAAAGTAAAACTTCCATTGTTAGAGGAAATAACAATCCCTTCAGTGTCCCAGCTGACAAAATCGGGTGTTTGTTTCTTGCCCATCGATGGAGGCGTCTCGGCCGTTGCTTTTGATACAAAGGCAGTGATATTTTATCTTCCCACCATTACTCTCGATGTGAACTCAGAAGTAGTATTGAGAAACTTGGTAGCCTATGAAGCTTCAAAGCCATCAGGGCCTTTAGTTTTTACCCGTTTCGTCGAACTAATGAATGGCATCATCGATTCTGAGGAGGATGTGAAATTGCTCAAGGAAAAAGGAATCATTCTGAACCATTTGAAGAGCGATGTAGAAGTCGCCGAGCTCTGGAACGGTATGAGCAAATCCATCAAGTTGACAAAAGTTCCATTCTTGGATAAGGTAATTGAAGGTGTAAACAAACATCACAGCAGCCGATGGAAGGTTAAAGCTGCAAAACTCGTAGAGAAGTTTGTGTTTGGTTCATGGCCATTGCTTGCAGTTCTGGCTACCATTTTGCTTTTGGCCATGACAGCATTGCAAGCATTTTGCTCAGTTTATGGCTGCTTTCGTTTTTTCCCTTATCTCGACGCAGGCAAGACCTAGCTTGCTGCTGTTGCTTGTAATTTTTTAGCAATACACAGAAGCTTTGCCATATCCTTTCCTTTTTCAATTCCCTTAGATTTTCTTCCTTTCTTGATGTTATTATGATATGTGATTTTATGTGTTCGATTCTTGAGCCATTTGTTCTCCCCTCAAGATTGGCCCTGGCCCGAAGGAAGGCTTAATTATGGGGATGAATGATCGAATTATCGACTTTTACGATAATAGTAGATGTTTATCCATTGAATTATGTTTGAATTGACAGCTTTCTTCAAGAATTGTCTCAAGAACTTTGTTGGTACTTTTTCAATTATTCTTTGATTTTTTGATGTAAAATATGGAAGAATAAATTGTCTAATCAGTAAAAAGTACTATTTTTTCTCCATGTTTGCAATATTCCATTGATTTATATGGATACGAATTCGATGTTTCATTATTATTCTTTAAGTCTATTGAGCCAACGAATTTAAATTCTATCCATTGTTTTTTGGTATTATTATAATATATGTATCTCATTCGATTAGATAGCCTATGACATTTAAAAACGTGTTATAGAATAATAACAATTTTGCAAGATAAACAAGGGTATGTTCATAAAAAAAGATTACTTTTTTAAAGTATTGAAAGTAACCGAATTAAAATGAAATATAATTCGGAAATATAACTAAAGTTGAATGTAATAACAATTAAAAAAAAAAAAAGTGATGTCTTAAGCAGGCTCGGATTAGCCTAACAAAAATGAAATACAAAATTAACGTGAAGGTGATGAAGGAAGAACTTGGGTGGAATCTGCGATGGATTTAGAAGATATTTTGGTGGGGGACGAACGAAAGATATTCTTCGAATGTGGAAAAAATTGGTCCCACCATAAATCTATTCCCATTTCTAAACCCTAAAACTAAAATCTGAACCAAACTGTCAATCGTCGGCCTCGCATGCGCCTTCTATCTGCTCTTCTATCTTCATCGACTTTCCTCGGTCAGCATTTCAGTTCTCGCCTAAGAATCACCCTCCCCTTTCACTTCCACAGTTTCCCACGTCCCATTTCCATGGATGCTTCGGAGGGGTCGCTTCGAAATGCGCTTTCTGAAAAGCAATCAGCTGTGGAAGCTCAGGGCAACGCGGTTCGAGCCCTGAAGGCTTCCGGTGCTGCCAAGCCGGAGATTGACGCCGCTATTGAGGCTTTGAATGGGTTGAAGCTCCAGAAAGCTTCGATTGAGAAGCAGCTCCAGGCCGTCGTTACTGGTGCTGGCGGCGACAGCGGGCTGAACCGGGAGTCTTTCCGGCAAGTTGTGGTTAACACTCTTGAAAGGCGGCTGTTTTACATTCCGTCGTTCAAGATTTATCGTGGGGTTGCTGGATTGTACGATTATGGTCCTCCCGGTTGCGCTGTCAAGTCTAATGTTCTTGCCTTTTGGCGTCAGGTTTGCTAGTTGAATTGCTCTTGCTTTGATCTTTTCGTAATGGGTATCATCGGAATTTGATTCAGAATTGTTCCGAAGTTTTTCTGCCAATAAGATTCTGAAGTGATTCGATTTGTCTCTTACTCTATATGAAATCGTGTTCAATTCAATAGTGATCAAGAACCTATCTTAAAGCTGTCATTTCCCCACGTTTTGCAGCATTTTGTTCTTGAGGAAAATATGTTGGAGGTTGACTGCCCTTGCGTGACTCCAGAAATTGTTCTGAAAGCATCTGGTCACGTGGATAAGTTCACAGATCTTATGGTCAAGGATGAGAAAACTGGGACCTGCTACCGGGCAGATCACTTGCTCAAGGATTTTTGTAATGAAAAACTTCAGAAAGATCTTAGCATATCCTCTGAGAAGGCTGCAGAATTGAAGCATGTTCTCGCCGTCTTGGATGATCTTTCTGGTGAACAGCTGGGTGCGAAAATTAAGGAATATGGTATTACGGCTCCGGATACTAAGAACCCACTATCTGATCCTTACCCATTTAACTTAATGTTTCAAACATCAATAGGCCCATCAGGCTTGCTCCCTGGGTGAGTATATTTGATCCAATTAAAAAATTTTCATTTACATGAACTTCATTTCTGAATTAGGAAGATGTAAGAATTTTCTGTTCAAGTTACGACTCTCTGCCATTTCGTTCATCATATTTCTGTGTAGAAGGGAAAATGGTTGACTTATTCTTCTCATGGCATGGCACCTGTTACGTCAATTTGTTTCTTATGTGAGGTCAATTTGATACATTGTATAATTAAATTAGATGTGAAACTATGTGGATGTTGCAGGTACATGCGCCCTGAAACAGCACAAGGCATATTTGTCAATTTCAAGGATTTGTATTATTACAATGGAAACAAACTGCCCTTTGCTGCAGCACAAATTGGGCAAGCTTTCAGAAATGAGGTTATATACTATGTCCTTAAATTGCAAGATGGTTTCCCTGTTGTTTTTGAGCTTCTCAATTATATCCATAAATTATGGATGAGACAATTGTATTACAACTTACAAGTATGACCTGTATTTTACTTTGTTTTACATTGCCGTCTCTCCTGTTTAGTGGCTCTTGTGACTGTTGCTTTCAAAATAATACTTCTTGGAAGCCCTTGTCCAAGGTTTATCTGTTTTGTTTTCTTTGGTGTAAGCTCAATTCCTAGTCCGTCTTATTACAGATATCTCCTCGTCAAGGGCTTCTTAGAGTTCGTGAATTCACACTAGCAGAGATTGAGCACTTTGTTGATCCTGAAGACAAATCTCATCCTAAATTCGCTGATGTTGCAAATTTGGAGTTTTTGATGTTTCCAAGGGAAGAGCAAATGTCTGGTAAATCTGCAAGGAAAATTCCATTGGGTGAAGCTGTTGCAAAGGTTTGTGTATTGTTTATCTACATCTCCTGACTCCCCCTGTCCCACCACCATGTCTACTGTACCTCCTTACTTGGTTGACACATTATATTGTGATGCAGGGCACTGTCAATAATGAAACACTTGGCTACTTCATTGGGAGAGTGTATCTTTTCCTAACTCGCCTGGGCATAGACAAAGATCGTTTGCGTTTCCGGCAGCACCTTGCAAATGAAATGGCTCATTATGCAGCTGACTGTTGGGATGCTGAGATTGAATGTTCTTATGGTTGGATTGAATGTGTTGGTATTGCTGATAGATCTGCATATGATTTGCATGCTCACTCGGTACGAATATAGCCCAAACCTTATCTTTTCCAAGTAATTGTAATTCTAGACAATCTTTGATTTGATGGCCGAAATTTCAAAACTAGTTTAGTTACATTGAGTTCACTTAACTGTCCTATTGTTTGGTAGGATTTATTAGATGGAAGTATCGTCAGTTGTTCTTCCATTAAGATTGTGTCTGTATAGTTTTCAAGTTGCATGTTGAATAGGCTTTCATGTTTTTCCTTTCCCTCTCCTTTTAATAGGAAAAAAGTGGTGTTCCTCTTGTAGCGCATGAGAAGTTTGCAGAACCAAGAGAAGTTGAGGTATTGCTCATTCTTATTATATCTGAAATTATTTGAGATTTGCAAGTATCTTCATGACAAAAAGGGTCTGGTTTTTAATACTATACTCATGAAATTAAATTCCAGAAATTAGTCATTGCTCCTGTTAAAAAAGAACTTGGCCTCGCTTTCAAGGGAAGTCAAAAGAATGTGGTTGAAGCTTTGGAGGTAAATTATGGAATTTTCTCTGCTGGGTTTTTTAATTGCATCTGTAAATTTTTGAAAACCTGACGTGGTTGTATTGGATTTTATTTTAGGCAATGAAGGAGAAAGAGGCTTTAGAAATGAAGGCAACTCTAGAATCCAATGGAGAGGTGGAGTTCTATGTCTGCACTCTGGGGAAAAATGTCTTGATCAAGAAGAGCATGGTTGCAATTTCCAAGGAGAAAAAGAAGGAACATCAGAGGGTTTTCACACCATCTGTGATTGAGCCCTCTTTTGGTATTGGACGAATCATCTATTGCCTATTTGAACACTCTTACTACTTGAGACCAAGCAAAGCTGGGGATGAGCAGTTAAATGTCTTTAAATTTCCACCCCTTGTGGCACCTATTAAGTGCACTGTTTTCCCACTTGTTCAGAATCAACAGTACGAGCAGGTTGCCAAAGTTATTTCAAAGTCATTAACTGTAGCTGGTATTTCCCACAAAATTGACATTACAGGTATTTGAATGAACTTGAAACTTTGTTTTGTTATTCTTCTGAAGGTGTAAAAATCGACCTAAGTTCTAAGTTGACAATTGAATGAGGCTTGGAGACGAAATATAGGAATTTCATAGTAAAGAAAATTGAAGCAACTTTAGGGATTTATCCTAGAGCGAAATTGATGCATATAGGTCATAATTTGTGAAATCTAAGTGGTTTCTGATTGAAATGCCTGTGTGTTTTGTTTGGTGTTTTTTTTTTTTTTTTTTTTTTGGGGGGGGGGGGGG
>JAOANK020000006.1:4816650-4827655 GCA_026257165.2 Telfairia occidentalis
AGAGAAAGTAAATCTTTATACTAACTATATTTAAAGTAAAGTTATTTTTTAAGTTTACTATCAAATATAATGTATGTTTATAATATTTTTTAGCTGCACAAATGTATATATATATATATATTTATGTTTACCAATCATCCTATTACTTTGAAGTAAGTCCATTAATAATTTTTTTTTTTCGAAAAGAAAAAAAAACTTTCACATATTGTTTTGTTGTGAAAACAGCTACAACAAGAATAATATATAAATAAAACTTATTCAATAACGAGTTTTGAAATATCTGGCAATCGTAGTTTCTTGAAGATAAATGGTATGTTTTTGCTGGTGAGTAGTCACAATCATCCAATAGCAATAGTCTTAAATAGTTGAAATACTCGAGTTGGGTATTCATTGTCATTTTTGTTAAAAATATATTCCTTTGCTTGAAAAGTTTTCAATGCCCTACTTTATATTTAAAATTTAGCTTAAATTACTTGGTTAGAAATCCCTCTCGTGGGTTCAAATCTCTATATTCTTTATATATAATCTAATATCCTTTAAAAATTTAAGATTTCAAATATATACATGTATATATAGTTACAGAAGTTTAAAATTTTCATTTTTTAAGTACAACAAATGTGAAGTAGAGACTTGAATTTAGAAAAAGAGTAGATGTTTTAACCGTTAAGCTTCGTTTAATTTTAGTAATTTTATTCAGTCACTACCACTAATTAAACGACAACGTATAATTGACATAACTTAAATAGAACTATAATACGTTATGAGATTTGGGGAGGAGCCGAGGTGCTTCGGTTCGACCGTCAATGTCGAACTTTGGGAGACCAAGTTGAGATACTTTAGCTCTAGCAGACAAGATCTCCTTGAATCGGTGTAGTGTTTAATCCTACACACTCTTTGAAGCTTAAGTTAATGCATAATTAAGTAAATTTAGTGTGAGCGAAGGAGAGAAGGTCTTTTTTTTTTTGGTGGTTGGCCCTTTACTTATAAAGGAGATTCTGACTTTCGAGCACAAATTTTCCTTTTTAGTCCTTAAGAGGCTCATGAGGGAAAAAGTGGATATTGACTTCCTAGACGTCCTAGAAAAAGATTCAGATTGGACTTGGGTCAGTTTCTTCCCCATAGCATAATATAAAACTATAATTAAAATTAAAACTTATGAAAGTTTTCGATTTGCAAAAGAATAACTTTGAGGGACTAGTCTTCAGCAATCAAATATACTTATAATATTTGAATAAACTAGATGATAATAGAGTAAAATACATT
Organism: Telfairia occidentalis; assembly: GCA_026257165.2. Lineage (NCBI taxonomy): Eukaryota > Viridiplantae > Streptophyta > Magnoliopsida > Cucurbitales > Cucurbitaceae > Telfairia > Telfairia occidentalis. Next base: position 4,817,914 of record JAOANK020000006.1, read on the forward strand.
TTCCAAATTTCTCTATGGTCTCTAAAGTCTCAAAACTAACACTTTCGATCGTGAAACTTAAATTCAATTTCCATTTGATCATTGAGATTTCAAAAGTGAATACGTTTATCTATGAGTGTAAAATTTGGTCTATAATTGGTCCATGAAATTTGAAATTGGTTTCTAATTAGTTCGTGAGTTGAGTTGAGTTAACCTAACGAAATGATGAATTGGTAGCTAACATATATTGACTAGGCTTTGTTGATGTGTATTTTTTTTTTTAAATGAGTTGACAACTTTTATTATTTTCTATTCTTGTTTGACATTTCTTTCTCTTGTCTTGCTCTCTCCATTTTATCTCTCTCTCCCGACAAAGCTTATCTCCATCCTTCTTCTTCGTTCGCTACTAATGCACCAACCATTGATTGACAGGGAAGCAAAAGAAGAGAAGAGAAGAGAGTAAGGGAAGAGAGAGAAATTTCAAACTATTAAAATTTTTGTTTTGCCAAACTTATAAAAAATCACATATCAAAGTCTAGTTAATATATGTTAACCGTCACGTTATCATTTCATTTAGTCAATATAGAAACTAATTAAAAATCAATTTTCAAACTTCAAAAATTATTTAAGAACCCAAATCAAAATCTCTAAAAAAAAAAAATTCCAAGGGATCAAACATGTCACCTTTGAAACCTCAATGATCAAATATAGAAACTATATTCAAACTTCAATAACAAAAAATGTTAGTTTTGAAACTTTAGAGATCAAGAAGAAACTAGACTTGAGATCAAAAGTGTAATTTACCCTAAATAATATTATAATACTATTATATTAAAAGTGATTATACACAATTTTGTATTTTTAATAAAATTAATAATTTAATTTAACCCAAAATTTTTCTATAAAAAAATGTTAAATTATAAGTTTAGTTTGTATATGATATAGTTTTATTTTGGTTCCTATAGTCTTAAAAGTTTCAATTTAGTTTTAATAGTTTAGGTAAATCTCATAAATTGTCACTAAATGACTTTTACTATGCCAACGAAAACATTCATACAATCAACTAACACAAATGGATAAATAGAAAACATGAGTTTTATAGTAACAAAAAAAAAAAATGTTAATATTGAAATGAGGGGGATGATTTGTGAGACTTGACTAAATCATCAAAACTATATTGAAATTCGTACCAAATTGAAACAGCATCCAAACAATGAAGGCAAGTATTGGTTTTTTAGTTGAATACTATGCAGAGGTGAGAGTTTAACCTCAAAATTTTTTATGGATAATATATGTCTTAATTCGTTGAACTAGTCAACAATTATATAGAAAACTATGATATAAATCTTTTTTTTTTTTTTTGAGAAAGAAATCAAATCATTGTCACAAAATCCAACTTATGAAAAGATTTAAATTATGATGGTCACTTACCTAAGATTTAATATCAATTAGTTATCTTGACAATCAAATATATTATGGTATGTTTGGTAGCATGCGATTTTAAGATATTTCAAATTTTTACGGATTTTAAATGAATTTCGTGGTTTGTACAATAAAAAGAATAATTTGAAATAGTCGTGTTTTTATATAAAGAAAAGTTTTCAAACTAAAATGGTGATTTCAAAGAATTTTATAAGATTTTAATTAAATTAATTATTTAACCCAATAATTTTTTTATTTTAATTAATAAAATAGGATTAGAAACCTATACCGTTAAGTTTTTTTCATGAACATCCAAAAAAATAAAATTGAAAAACTTTTTTTCACATCAGATAAATAGTTTAAAATCATTTTTCGAATTTAAAACCATAAAATTTAAAATCACTTCCCAGGTGTGCGTGACACTCACGTGATAACAGGAAAAAACAAAGATGGAGACTAATTTCTCCACTGGCCGCTGATCGACGGCGGTACATTCAGAACTTCAGAGAAGACCCCCTAAACTTGTTGCTCGTTTCCGCTGACTAGAATGGCCGTCGGTTTTCTCAACGGAAATCCTCCGCCGACCAAGCTCCGTCCGTGACTCAATACCTTTGTCTGGTCTCAATTATCTATATCACTTTTTCCTTCGGCTTCTCGTCCGACTCCTGACAACGAAGAACAAGAGAAGTGATCTGCTCCCTGTGCAATAGGTTCGAGTAAATTTTAGCATTTTTTTTCTTTGTCTTTTGATACTGTTTGTAGGTTCTTGAAACATTTGTCAATGAAGCTCTTCGTTTCCTGTATTTTACCCTAAATCAGTCTCTGGGTGGTTCGAACTGAAAAGGGGTTGTATTTCGAATACCCTAATCGAATCTATCATTGACGAATCGAATTCGCGAGGCGGTCTTGTGTGTAATTGTTATCTGCATTTGGGTTTTAATGTTTGTGCTATTTGTAATTGTAATCTGCGTGTCGTATGAAATCCAATGGTTTCTAGGGTTAGCTGCGACGTGTTTGGGGATTGGATTTCTGACACTCTTTTGATGATTTTTGGGCGCAGAGAGGGGATTCTACGATGGATGTACAAATGAAGGACGAAAAGAACATGGAAGAAGATGGCGATTTTGTTGAATATATTCCTGTGGCAAAGCGTAGAGCAATGGAAGCTCAAAAGATTCTTATGCGCAAGGGCAAGGCTTCTGCCCTTGAGGAAGAGTTGGAGAAATCAAGACTTGCTGAAGCCAAACCTAGTCTCCTTGTAAAAGCATCTCAGATGAAGCGTGACCAGCCCGAGGTTAGTCCAACCGAGCAGATTGTTCAGCAAGAAAAGGAGATGATCGAGCACTTATCTGATCGTAAAACTCTAATGTCCGTTCGTGAACTAGCAAAAGGAATTACTTACACGGAGCCACTATTGACTGGATGGAAGCCACCATTGCCTATCAGGAGGATGTCGAGAAAGGCGTGTGATTTGATTCGTAAACAATGGCACATTATAGTTGATGGTGATGATATTCCACCGCCAATTAAAAACTTCAAGGACATGAGACTCCCAGAACCAATTTTGAAGAAGTTAAAAGAGAAGGGAATTGTGCAACCTACTCCCATTCAAGTCCAAGGTCTTCCTGTGATTTTATCCGGTAGAGATATGATTGGGATTGCATTTACCGGCTCGGGAAAAACCCTGGTTTTTGTTCTTCCTTTGATAATGATTGCACTACAAGAAGAGGTCATGATGCCTATTGTTTCAGGAGAAGGGCCTTTTGGTTTGATTATTTGCCCTTCAAGGGAGCTTGCTAGACAGACCTATGAAGTGGTGGAACAGTTTTTAATTCCCATGAAGGAGGCTGGATATCCAGAACTAAGGCCTCTACTCTGTATAGGTGGAGTGGATATGAGATCACAAATAGAGGTTGTGAAGAAGGGTGTTCATATTGTTGTTGCAACCCCTGGGAGGTTGAAGGATATGTTGGCAAAAAAGAAAATGAACCTTGACAATTGCAGGTAAAAGATTTCTTCCAGTTAAATCACGTCATTTGGGTTAGACTCTCCAAAAAGAAAATTGAAATGAACTAATCAATGATAGCAAGTAAAAACGAAGTTTATTGATATTATTCCTATATTTTGTGGAACATGTTATTTGTTTGGCAAAGAAATCCATGCTTGACACACTCTAGGATTTTTCCCACTCTGTAGTTAATTTTTTTTGTAATATAATTTGTTGCTAACCCTCAGCTTGTTTCCCATGACTTATTTCAGCTGATGCAAATTGATAATTCTTTTACCTTTCTGACATTAGTTGTTCTCACCTTGCTTGGGAATAATGATGCCAATTCTGCTATTGCCGCAGGTATCTTACTTTAGATGAGGCCGATAGATTAGTGGATTTGGGATTCGAAGATGATATAAGGGAAGTTTTTGATCATTTTAAGGCTCAACGTCAAACTCTCTTATTTTCTGCCACAATGCCTACCAAAATTCAAAATTTTGCAAGAAGTGCTCTGGTAAAGCCCGTAACCGTTAATGTGGGAAGAGCTGGAGCTGCTAACCTTGACGTCATCCAGGAGGTCGAGTACGTGAAACAAGAGGCAAAAATTGTTTACTTGCTCGAGTGTCTGCAGAAAACTCCACCTCCAGTGTTGATATTCTGTGAGAATAAAGCCGATGTCGATGACATTCACGAGTACCTCCTCTTGAAAGGCGTTGAAGCAGTGGCAATTCACGGAGGAAAAGATCAGGAAGAGAGAGAGTATGCTATATCATCTTTTAAGGCGGGCAAGAAAGATGTATTGGTTGCTACTGATGTTGCATCAAAAGGTTTAGATTTTCCAGACATTCAACATGTTATCAACTACGATATGCCAGCCGAAATCGAAAACTATGTCCATAGGATTGGACGAACTGGGCGGTGTGGTAAGACGGGAATTGCAACGACTTTCATAAACAAAAATCAAAGTGAGACGACTCTCCTTGATTTGAAGCATCTTCTGCAAGAAGCAAAACAGAGGATTCCACCAGTGTTGGCCGAGTTGAACGATCCCATGGAGGATGTGGAAGCGATCACCAATGCAAGTGGGGTCAAAGGTTGCGCTTATTGTGGTGGACTTGGTCACCGTATCCGTGACTGCCCCAAGTTAGAACATCAGAAAAGCATGGCAATTGCAAGTTCCAGAAGAGATTATTTTGGATCAGGCGGTTATAGAGGAGAAATTTGAGAAAGCTAAGAACAAAATTAGGATATTTTTGTTTGATTTCCCATTTGCTCCCTGCGGATTGTAACTGTATAAACTGATAAACTAGTATGGTTAAATGTTCCAATGAAATCGTGTAATTTACTTGGTGGATGTGGAATTCGTTGTCTTGTCTGCGTTGACGTTTGTGAGTTGACATTGCTTTGTTCTCAGCGACAAAGACACATGATGGACAATTAGTGTTGCTGAACCTTAAAATAGTAAATCATTAATTAACATTATTGACACTGTTATTACAAATATGAAGAAGTAGAGGGGCGTCTCTGAAAACGAATTATAAAATCTGTTTTCCATTACACTTTTCTGTAACAGAGATTAACTGCAGCAGATGTGTGCATTCTGGTCCAAGTTCTGAATGGAACATCAAACTTGACTGCATCTGCAGTTGAAACTCCTTTTGTTCAACCTTTTCTCTTTTTCTGAAGCTTAATTGGAAGGCCCAGCTTAACAGATACAACTAGTCAACTGGAACTTCTACATCCATTTTTATGCCTGAATTACCAAGAACCTGTAAAAGAATTATGAAAAATGAAGAACATTGAACTTGATAGAGTAAGGACTATGCAAAAGCTTATCAAGTTGCTCGGTAGTTTCATGAAAAGCTATTGATTCATCAACTTTTTCCAGATAACTTTCATGAAATGCTAGAAAACTATGTTGCCTTCTCTCTCTAGAGCGGTAAAGCAGTGGAACATGCTGGCACATTAAAAGTACCTTGACGAAGTCGTTGAGTGTCAAGTGAGAGTTTCTTGAATAGCCTGCTTCTTGTAATAGTTGGCACAAGACTTGCTGCAACAGAGGGAAAAAGGTTAGAGAAATTATTATACTCTTGACCAATCTAACAGGATAGTTCGTTTATGAAGATGAAAGAAACAACATGGGCACGAAGCAACACATGCAGTTCTTCCACTTCATGTGTTAGGACTGGATTAAATATGTCTCTTTCTAGCACCGAAAATGCTCTCAATATCTATGCACTAGTAGGTATGTCATATCAAAGAATAAACTTCATTCCGAACAGATTACTCGATGCACCTTTGATGTCTCAGAGGGTTTATTTGCTATGTATTGATTACTAAAAGAATCACATTGCATTTTCAGATAACAATAAGTTGGAGCAGCAACAGATAAATGAAATATAGAACAAAGGGAAGGAAGAGGCCGTGCCTCTCTCTGCTCATCGGAGATGAATGGACCGGACAAATCGCGTAGTACTTCAACGATGTCTTTGAAAGACACCTTCCCATTGCAATCTGCATCATATACCTTGAAAATAACTGAAATAAAGAGACACAAACAACTATTAGTAAGAAATAACTATCTCAAAGTGAGATTTCTAAAGTGACAGGACTCTTGGATAGAGTATTTCAAAACCATGATTATTAAAGTAGATAACATGGGTTAAAGTGAGTAGTCCATGAGAAAAAGCTGCTTCATTTAATCATCGAACTTATAATCCATGATATCTTGGTTATTATAGTGGCTACTTATGCTAGACCGTCCTAGATATCAGAGATTATAACTTATAATAAGTCAGTTTCATATGAAGAAGTTGCTCCATTGATTGAGGAAGGCACGACTAAAAAGTTCGATGACTTCCGAGTAGAAACAATGTTTCCTTGGATTATATTATTGACCTTAACATCACTTTACTACTACTATCCACCATAAAAATGATTAGCAGGGATCTCTGATGTTTTAAATAAGCACTGATTCTCAACTAGAACCATAGACAAAATCAGGAGAAACGAATAAGCAGCAAAAAACAAGAACTTACATTCAATCTTATGGTGCATACTAGCTTTAGCACTGAATGCTGACAAGAAAGCCACAAAATCCTTAAAATTCAAACCATCAACCATCTTGAGAAGCCGCTGAAGAAAACAATAAATCAAAGACATCACTTGCCACAAGTCACGAACAATATAACCAACAAAAAGTAACGCGAAATCAGATTCAATTGCCGGGCTCAATGGTGAACCAAGAAAACAAAAAAATTCAATGTAAAACCTGAGAAAGTGGATTCATTGCAAATTCAGGAACTGAGAGGAACTCATCGGCTGAAATAAACCCCTTAGCATTTCTATCAAGTTGGCAGAATCTCTGATATAAGGACACTATCTCCTGCTGAGAGACTATCTTATACACACAGCAAAACAAACAAGAGAAAGTAAAATTAACTAAATCACACACAAAAACAAAGAAATCAATCAATCGAGACAAGGATAAATTAACCCACAAAGTTTGTTGCAGTGCTCTTGAACTTCTTCAATATCATATTGAGTGAGCATCGATGAGGCATTCCCCATGAATTCTCAATCTAAATGCCCAACTTCTACTCAATCCCACAAACCCCAAATGATGCTAAGTAACCGATCTTCTGAAACGGGAAAAACCCATCAATCAAATCAATTCTCAAACATCGACACAGTATCAAAATAGAACAATTAACACCCTCGAATTTAATGGGTAAACTGAAATTCAAACAATCGGAACGATTCTCTAGAAGTGAAATGGGGAAAGAAGAGCAGACCTGAAAACCAGAGCTGATCCGATAATGGGCAGTATCCAAATTGGTGTTTCTTTTACTTACCCGCAACAGATATAGAATTAACCCCGTTGAAGCTTTCACCTGGAAATCATCGAGACTCTAAAAAGCAGACACAATTTCGTGCCCTTTTTTGTTGTCATCGAATGCGACGAAGATTATCCCTTCGATTCTATCCCTTATTGAGCATCAAGGGCATCGCAAATCGGGATGCTGTTTTCATTATGAGTGGGAATTTGTTGGTGAAGTTGTGTTAATTTATATGGGTTGGTAATAATTTAAAACAAGATTGTAAAAAGCACAGAAATTTACAGAAATTAGTCGAATTTATGGATGGAACTTCAATGCTACTGTGCTCTTGAGTTGGGATGAAGCTAGGTTTGGTGAGGAACGAACTATAATAATAATTATTATTATTTTGTTAATTTTATTTTATTGAAAGAGGTTGATGTCATTTGATGTTGATTGATTGATCCAGAACACTTATAGCAATGCATTTACTCAAATTAAAAAAAAAAACAAAAACAAAAACAAAAAAATGCATTTGCTCATTTGATTTTGATTGAACTTTGGATTTCTCACCTCACATATTTTTTAAAACTCTTTTTGAGATTTGAATTCAATGACCTCCTACCATGGAGTTACATTAAATTATCGTTATATACAATATAAGGTAAACATAATATTTTTTTTCACGAAGATTATAACTTGTTTTTTGAATTCAAATATATTCTAATGTTTAAAGAATACAATAATATAGCTAATTTTTGGAGGACAACATATTGGAGCGTAAGGATTTACATTGAAGATAAGTGTACATTGTGTTAGGGGTGAAATCTGGCTAATTCGTAGAAGAGGTAGTGATGCCACGTGAACGCAAGATGTGACCATACAGAAAAGTCCAGTTAAACAAAGGAAAGACAATCATATGTGTCGCCAACACCCTTGATATAACTAACCAGGTGTGACAAAAATGAAACACCGCTTAGTCAGCAAGGCAAGCACCTAACTACAAGTGACCAGGTATGAAAGGCTAATAGTATGACCTACCTTGAAATGATGCTACTCTTACATCTCTTCAAGCATAATTATGCACAGTTCCACAACAAGAGGTGATATCAGAATATTGATTGGTGACCACGTGCATATTTCTTAAAATATGTCATGTTCCACTGTATTTAATTAAATACGTGATGCCTAGCATATTTATCAGCTCAAATATATCTATCACCAAAAGCGACATGTGGCAACCTTCAAACAAAGGGTGATGTAGCAAGGTTCTACCATAGATAAATAAGGTAAGGACATTTGGTTGGAGGGTATGAAATCAAAACTATCAAAACTTACACTTATCCAATCACTCTTATCCAATCAAGCTTTGACTTGAGTATCAGAGGATCTTTGGCTGATCGATATTTAATTCCTTTTGCAAGTAAGCTGTGAAGTGGTCAAACAAGCCCGATTTTTCTTCACTTCACCTTTCACCTAACGTCTCAATTCTCTCTGTGATTGACTTGGTCACATCTCACCAAAATAGTGAGTACACATTAGAAAACTAAGAAAATTCTAATTTGAAGTTAAGTAGCATTGATGAGGTTATAATATTATATGTTTAAATTTTATTTTTGTCTCAAACTTTGTTATTATATTATAGGTTTATATCTTATGTTGGTCCCCAAACTATTAAAATTATTCTGTTTTGATTCATAAACATTCAAAATATCCACTTTGGTTCTTGTACTTTTAGATTTATTAATTTTGGTCCATACACTCTCGAAGTGTCTATTTTGGTTTGTAAACTTTAAAATAGTAACCATTCTAATTTTTATTTAAAAAATTAACATGACTTCAAGATGGTGTGCTAACTTATTAACGTGAGAATATATTTGAACAACATAGGTTGAAAGCGAATAATGAGTATGTAAATTTTAGGTGGAAATATGACACGACCCGCCCCAGATCACCATTTTGGACCTATGACGTGTCGTGTCGACAATTGATCTTAAGTAAACCTTAGAATCTATTGTCAATCTGACATGTTTTGAAGATCATATATATTTCCCTGTATATATAAGCATAAACAAACATATACATATATGTTTATCCTGATATAAGTGCATCATAAATCAAGCGATGCTGGTCATGCATCCTAAACACATAGCAATGCATCGATAACATGTACACATACAAAATACAAAGTAATCTAAAAAGACTAGTGGCGGTTGTCGGTCCTGATTGTCTCGTACGGAACTCAAATGCTACTTGATATAAAATTTTAGGAGAAAAAGGATGAGCTAAAAAACTCCGTGAGTGGAACAATTTATAAGAAAATAACTTAAGAAAATCAATACATAAACAATTATTTAATAGAAATCTGTGACACTGAGTCACTTGTAATACTTATCATTTCAAGTAGAATTGTATATCTTAATAACAAGTGAATCACTAAACATAGATCATAGACTTAGAAAATCTCATCACTAAACTTGTACCTCTGAACTGATCATTAATCCTGTCATACTAGGCATCGAGTAATCTCAGA
>JAOANK020000006.1:4844077-4855463 GCA_026257165.2 Telfairia occidentalis
TCAGGTTCAAATCTTAATCTCATATTTATGATGTGATATATATCTTAAAAATCAAGAGATTTCATTTTTCTAAGGATAATGAAAATTTTAAAACCACAATGACCAAAAATGTAATTTAACTTATTAAATTTGAAGATTTCTTTAATGACACACTAATAACTATATATCTTTAGAGAAAGCCAAATTCTTCTAAGCAATGATTTTCAATTTCCAAAAGTGCAAACTTGCAAGCAAAGGGAATGACAACACAAACAAAAAGAAAATGGTTTCATTTAATTAGCTCATTGACTTGTAAGCATTGAAAACCCTATCTTCCCTTTTTTTCCTCCTCAAATTTGCTTTCCTTTTTCGTTTTCCATTTGATTCATAATAATCACAGTGTAGATGGAAAAGAAGTTTCATTGCATCAATGGCTCCTTCTGACAAAATTTTCAAAAAGCAAAACCACTTTTTCAACCTCTTAAAAAATTCTCTCATCTCACCACAATAAAAACCCCTCGCTCTCCTCCCTTTCTTCTCCATTCTCTCTGTTTCTTGAAGATCCTCTCCATGGCTTCCAACGCCACCGCCGCCGTGCAATCCGCCACCACCACCTTCGTCCAAGCCGACCCATCAACATTCCGAGCAATCGTGCAGAAACTCACCGGAGCGCCCAACGGCCCATCGCGGTGCCCTAAAACGTCGGCGTTTCGGCTCCACGAAAGGCGGCGGAGCAGCAAGAAGCTGGAGCTGGACCTGAACCGCGAGACGGCGGCCGGAATCGGAATGGTGTCGCCGGTGTCGACGTTGGAGTTTATGGGAGTTGGGAGTTCGTGTGAAGAGGAAGAGAAAGCGATTGCTGAAAAAGGATTCTATTTGCATCCGAATCCGATTAGCCCTCCTAGAGGATCCGACCCGCCTGAACTTTTGCCCTTGTTTCCTCTTCGTTCTCCAACTCCTACGGATTGTAAATTGTAATTACACAAAACCATTCTATTGCTTCTTACTTTCATATTTTAATTACTTTGCCTCTTTCTTTCTCTGATAAAATTACCTGTTGAGTTATTATATCCATTCTTTTACTGTACCAACAAAAAAAAATGTCAGCATTGACAGGACAAACTCAAAAGTACAAAAGACTGTAAATAAACCCTTAATTTGAGTGGCGACGATGATGGTTGGCTTGTACTAAGTACGGCCTTTTCCTAACAAACAGGTAGGCTCTAAAACTTAAACCCCCCGTCTCTCCACAGACATTATTCTTAAGACTTTCGAATGCCTTCTTCAACGGCTGTGATTGAATTGTCACATGATGATCAACAAGTTGTTTGGATATCCAAGAGATTTTCTTGCTTTTGTTGTAGAGAGAAATGTAATGCAGAAGGGGGAAAATTTTAGCTTAGTAAATTTACCTTTTATTGATCGAAGAAAATTCAATGATAATGAACATAAACGGGGAAAAAAAAGCACTTTTACAAAGATTATTAGCACGCTCAGAAGCAGGGTTGCAACTTGAAAATCAGCAGAATCAAAACCGAAAAGATGAAACTAGCCTTTTTTATATTCGTTTTCCCTGTTTACCAGTAATTATTACCGCGCAAAATTGCATCTTTTTTATTTCCACATTTGAACTCGGATAAAGCAACTCCAGCCACAGCAGCCATGTCTCAATGACCTTCAGTTTCAGATCAGTTTCTTTCTTTCTGCCTAATAATCTCAACGAACAGAAGCACAGATTGAATGCTGGTTGTACAAACCAGCCACCCCATTTGTGAACTGCTGTCTGTTTCTTCTTTTCTGAACAACTATAAATCCTTCGCCATCCCCGGCTTTACTCTTATTTACATCCCCACCCTTTTCGATTTGGCTATCACCGGTCTGCTGCAACTTACCTTCATTCCCATATAGAATTTTGATTATAGCACTGTCGTTGGCTATTGCATCTGATGAGTTTTCTGAAGGTTTGAACTTCTCCTTCGCTGCAGGCTCGTCCACACTTGAATCCATGTTGTTCTGAACTGATTTCACTATGAAGCTCAACAGTATCTGCCTTGCAAGCTCGGACTTCTCGCAGTCGGAGATGCTTTTCTTTGAATTACAATTGATTGTAGTGGCCGACTTTTCGGCCAGTTTCTCATGTTCATCTGTACTTGTTTTGGGCGACAGATTCGAGTCGGTGTAAACTTTGCTATTTGCATCTCCGGAGTTTGTTTGCCAAGCTCTTTGAGGGACGAATTCGGGGGCATGTGGATTCATCATTGTTGCAGCTCCAAATCCACTTCTTCCCATGACAGGAGCTTGGTATTTCAAAAAACCATGTTTCATCCCGAAAGAGCCATTAGTTCGGTAATATAAAGGCGATCGAGGTCCATAGGGTACTCTTGTAGTAGCTGGAGGAAGCAAAGGCTCTAGAGAGCCTTGGCTTGCTCTTACATCATATATGCTAGTGACTGTAGCCGAGTTTAAACCGCTAGTCATGGAAGAAGTTCCGGGATTGAATGGTTCGGCTGCAGCAGAAAGCTTACTAGCATTTGTTTCCACAGGTTTTTCCAAAGGAGATGAACAGGACATCATCTCTTCGCAATCTTCGCTTTGATTTTCCAACTCAGTGACAGTATTATGAATAGGTTCCACTACTTCGTTTTGAATCACTTCATCAGAAATATTGTTGTTTTCTTCGTTTTTTGATGTTTCTGAATGACCACAGTTCTGGGGTTCAGCTTCTTTCTCCTCTAACTCGTTAACATTTTCCACATCAACCAATTGTCTTAGAACAGTACCAGGAGGAGCCAAAGCTACTTCTTTGTAAGATATGGATCTTGAAGCCATTTGAGAAACTGAAACAGGCGACAGTGAGACAACCTTGGAAGCTGTCGTTTTCACCTGCAGCTTGACCGAATCATCGCCTGCACTTGATCTCTGAGGAACTGATTGCTTTAACTGTGAAAAACCACTTTGAATGGACTTAACAGCTGCTGCTTTCTGCACTGGGGAGATTGTTTCTTGCTTGTAGTTACTTTGTCTGATGTTAGAATGTTCAGAATGGTGCACATTTAGCTTTGGAAGAACCGGTCGTCTCCGGCCAACCTTCCGCCCAACAATATGCCCTGACCGCCCTTTTGAATGAGCCTCTTGCCACCCATCATCTGAATGAGTTTCTTCCATGGTTTCGCTTTTAACCGCTGCTAGCTTATTCACAGTGATGTTTTCAACTACTTTAGTTTGTTCTACAGGTAAAAAATTACTGATTTTACCTCCTTTTGCACCATCATCTGATGACTCGGTAACTGGTTTTGGACTATCAAAATGCAACTCATCCTCAGCCATTTCATTTTGTTGCCCCTGATGAGTTTTATCACTTGCATTCACGGCCTGGGAAAATTAAGGCAAGATGAGCCCAGGAAAAACCAACATTTTAAAACAACAAAGAGTTTAGGGGCGTTCGATGCCGAGAGTGGACTTATAAAGTATGGAGAGTAAATCCAGAGAGTAAATCCGAAGAGTTATTTCGTCTGGGAATAATGAAGTCTGTGTTTAGTATGCTAATTTGTTTAGTCTGAGTTTGTGTAATCTGTGTTTGGGGTGCAGAGTTATTTGGTTTAAATTGTGAAGTAGGTATTTAGAGTACAAAATTGTTTAACATGGAGTTTTGAAGTTTGTGTTTTTTGCTAATTAAGTTTTTTGTTACAATTTTCACAATTACAACTAGGGGTGTTCGTGGGTTGGGTTGAGTTGGGTTTTATTAAATTTTGGATCCAACCTAATTGTTCGAGTTGACAATTTGTATAACTCAAACAACTCTTGTTAAGTTATGAACCCAACCCAAACTAACCCATTAAAATTAGGTTGCATTGGTGGTTGGGTTCCATCGAATTGTGATCAAAATTACACCTTATAATTGTTATTTAAAATTATTTAACTTTCAAGTATGTACTTGATTAAAAATGTTAGTAAAATTCAACTGCTTGAAAATGTCGAACAACTAACCTAATTCATACTATTTTTGTTTTGGATTTAAAATGATTTTAAACTATAAATAGAAAAGATCTTGAAGTAGAAGTAAATATTAAGCTATTAATAAATTTATAAAACTTGTAATTTTATATTATCGCAAGTTGGGTTGGGTTGGTTCAGTTCAATATAGTAGACCCAAAAACCGAATCAACTCAATCGGGTTACGAAAAACTGATCCCAATCTAACCCAAATTAATGATCAACCCAACCCAAACTGCATGGGTTAAGTTGGATTACTCAAGTTTTTTGGGTTGTCGGTTCTTTTGAACACCTCTAATTACAACTATATTGTATTGATTTTTTTTTTTTAAATTACCTTCAATTATTATCAAAATCGTGTAGTTTTTAGGTTTAATTTTAAAAAGTAATCAAACAATTTGTACATAAATCATTTTAAGAATCTAAGATTGGCTATAAGTTGTGAAAATATTTATAACAAATTAGTTTGTTTTAGAAACAATTTGTGAAAACATTTTTAAAAAGAAAAATCTAACCTTAAATTTTAAACAAAATTAGTTTGGACCATATAATTTGTAACTATATTCTATTATTTCGTGCTACTATATTAATACTAAAATTACTATATATTTTAATTTGATTACCTTAAAAATAAAAATAAATTCTCTAAGCTATTTTAAATTTACTGTATTAAAAATAAAAAATACTATACATTTATATTATTTTAATATGACTAAATTCAAAATAAACATTATACGTATATATTTGTTACTTTAATTGTGTCTCATTTTAAGATGAAACATTTATTTAATATAGTTATTTAAATTAAATATTATTTATTTTACTAATTTTATTTAGTAAGTTCAAAATAGAATACAATTTATTGTTGTCACTTCAATTTGTGCAATATTTGATTTTATTGAAATTTGTGAGTTTATGAAAATTTTTCTATTATGTCTAAATTAGTGGGTAAATGAACAAAAATTTAATCGAGGTTAAAAATTACAATGGTTAGTAACTATATAATCTAATTTGATGAAATTGAGAGTTTATAATATAATTTTAAAAAAAAAAGTATATTATAATTTGGAAAACTTTAATATTTATAATTGAGAGTATGCAAAGAGATGAAAACAAAACAATTAATTAGTAAAAAGAGTAGAAGCAATTAAATAAAAAAAATTGAATAACCAAAAAAAAAAAGAGAGAGAAAAGAAGATAGAGAAATGATGGAGTTGATGGGGTGTAGGACCCACTTGAAGAAAGAGGAGATTAAGAAAGAGTTGTGCATAGTGATTTGAAGAAGTTGTAATGGTAATTTAAAAAAGTTGTAAATAGTAATTTAAAGGAATTGTAAATAATGGATGAGCGAGAGAAACCCTACAAACTCCTTAGGCCTAACTGGGAGTGAGCTTACTCCCCCAAGTCCATTCCTCCTACCCCAAACAACCCATTACTATAAAGTAGGGTTAAAACATGTTGTGTATTGAACTAAGGCAACAAACGAAACGTGCTTACCTTTGCACGTCTATGTTTTCTCTGCATATCGTTCCCTTTCGGATCTTGATCGGGGCTAATGTAATCCAGGAGATCTGACACACTGCAACAAAAGGTCAAAAGCTTTGGTGTGGGGAAATTCAAAAAATGTTTTGGAAGAAAGTAATATGGGAATACCATATCAATACCTCAGGTGGCCTTTGCTCGAAATTAGCGCATCTGGCTTTGGAGTTCCGTTACGCGCTGCCTCTTGCTGCTCCAGCGCTTTCGACTCGAAATATTCCAGCCACGCAGCCGCATCCTGCTCAAGAACACATCATCTTTGCAAACTTCTAGATGCCATTCAAAATTGAAGTGTATAAATATGATAAGTTCATTGAAGATTGTGAATTCTCTAACCTGGGTTCGAAGGTCTTCTTCTCCAAGTTTGGTTTTGAGTATATTGAGTGTCGTCTGTTCGTGTTGCACGCTCAGAGAATATGCCTCCATCAAAGAAAGAGCAATAGCAATGGCATGGTAGCTTGCAGCAGTCTTTAGAGTGAAAATGACAGACAATACAACAGAAAACAAAATTATGAACATTGGCCTAAACCGAGCCGTCGTTCGAATGAGAGAAAGAGAGAGAGAGAGAGACCTGTATGTGATCAGCTCCAAGTAACCTCTGGTTGCACTTGAGCGCTTCATGCAAATATCTAAGAGCAACATGAACATTCCCCACACCTTCTTCCATCATTGCAACATTAATGTATGTTGCAGCAGTGTTGGGATGAGACAGTCCACAAGTAAAATGGAGAAGGAACAAGGCTCGGTTAACATACCTAAAGAACACCAAGGAATGAATATGAGAACCATAGGTCAAAAAACAAAACCTCCACGTTTATTTAAGCCTTCAACTTCCACACTAAATGAACTAACAAATTTGGTAATTCATATGACATGCTTCCAAACTTACTTGAGAGCCAATTCGATGTGTTGAAGACGATAGTAGAAGACGGAAAGGTCTCCATAGCTCTTCATCGTGTCGGGATGGTCAAGGCCGAGCTCCCTTTCGTTGATATCCAAAGCCTTTTGTTGATATATTGTTGCCTGCAAAATCAAGAGAAAGCCAACACTGTAAACTCTAACACTAACAGGTGTTTTACTGCTAACAGTTCTGAAATCAGCCTTTCTTTTTCTTTGATGGATATTCAAATTACCTGATTGAAATCACCAGTGTGGTAGAGGACTACTGCTAGAAGACTGTAAGCACTTGCAGTGGTTCGATGATATGGTCCGCATACAGCAATCATTTTAGCCAGTGCCTTTACATACATCACAATATAACCTTAATCACTATCTTGCAAACTACTGCTCTTCAAATTGAATTTGTACTAATAATTTAATGGTTTAAATCCATAATATTATTCTATTTCTATGCCTAAGACTTTCAAAATGTCCATCTTAATCATTAAACTTTCAAGTATGTTCTATTTTGGTCTCTAAACTTTCAAAATGTTTATTTTAATCACTAAACTTTAAAAAAATTAATAATTTTGATCCTACTTTTATTTTGATTTTAACAAATTAATAACATAGTTTCGAGTATGTGTAAATAACGTGTGTACCCAAACCGAATAGGTTGAAACCGAGCATTGGATAAACGAATTTTGTGTGGAAAATATTATAACAATGATTAAAATAGACATTATAAAAGTTAAGGGACCAAAATGGTCACTAGAATACACATTAATAAAGTTCAAGAACCAAAATAGAAACTAAACATAGTTCAATTGGTTAAGGGTCAAGGCATATCTTCCCGATCAAAAGGTCATGAGTTTGAATTTTTATCTCCACGTGTTGTTGAACTTAAAAATATATATATTAATAATAATATTTGTTTTGTTTTTTGAAAAATACGATGGTAGGAAAAATTCAATTAGATTAAATTCCTGAGTGTTTTAATAAAAATAATATCAAATTAGAATAAGAGTTTTAGTCAAAAAAAAATTAGAATAAGAGTTTGATGAATAATTGTGATGAAGAGGTAATAATAATACCTTGGTTCCATAATTGACAGCGTCGTCAAGCTTCCCTTTATCCAGAGCAACTTTCGACGATTCCAACAAATTCCGCCCATCCGCCGAACTGCATCCCACATGCTATTTTCAAAAAACAACAACAACAAAATCAAAAACCAGAGATCCAGAATCAACAGGTGATTTCATGATGCAGATGAAGATTCAGTGATTCAGATTCGCACCTTACAAACAGGGACCACGCTAACGACGTCGTTTCTTCTGAACGGATTAGGGCACTCCATATCGTAATCTCTCGGCGCCAATTCCAATCCTACCTTATGGCAGATGCCTCGAAGAATCGACAGCTTTCTCAAGTGCTGAAACTCGTTGCTCAGCCTCCACCCGAATCTTTTCTTCAAAAATGCGCGAAGCCATCGCAGTCTCAGAACTCCGTCTTCGTCTAAGTTCTTCTCGTCGTCTTCTGCTCCGTAGCTTCCGAGGAAGAAGTTTAGAGACGAGGCTATCGCGGCGGATAACTCTGCGGTGGTTTCCACGGCGGCGACTACGGATTTGATTACGTGCTTGAACGCTCGAATTACCATCTCGTGGATGCATAGTGCTTGTATGTGTGGAAGCTTCTCTGCCAACTCCACCTATTACGAAGAATTCAATCAAAAATAAATAAATGCTTTTTGGAAGAAATGCTTTTGTTCTAAGATTTAGTGAAAAATACCTCCTATTAAATCATTTTATTGTTTATAGTTTTGATTTCTACTTTCCATGTGTTCTTTTTCCAATGATATTTTAATTGATTAATTTATAATTTTAGTTATTTAACTTTTAGATTTTTATTAAATAAAAAGATGTCAAATTTCTAATTCTATGTTTAATAAGTTCTGACATATTTGACAATTTTAAAATTAATAAATTTATCATACATAAAATTTAATTTGATGTTAATAAGATTTCAAATTTTTAATTTTAAGTATTCTAAATTTGTGAATTTTAAAAATATATCAATTGGGTCAAAAATCAATTAAATGCAAAATTGAAAGTTTTACTAAAATTTATTGAACACAAGATTGAAAGTTTAATGGTTTTCCACCTTTAAAAATTAAGAAACGACACAATTAGAAGTTCAAAAATTCATTTTAAACCCATCGAAAAGTTCTTAGACTAAACAACTGTAACTTATTTTTACATTACATCTAATTATGAAAATTTAGAGTGAAAAGAGTTTAGGGCACTTTTTTTTAAGTTCAACTGCAATTGAGGATTCAAATCCTTAATTTGAAGTTTTTGTCTTGACCAATTGAACTATGCTCGATTTAACGAGTTTAGAGCATTCTAAAATATAGTGTAAATCGTTTTCATAACTTCAATTTTGAAAAATCTTCTCACCACTCGGCCCAAGGAGCACATTCGGAGTCCTCTCAAGTGCATGAAGTCGGTTAATGTACGCCCATCAACAGGTGAAAGTTCAAGTGACCCAAAATCTGTCACCTAAAAATAACACAAAGAATCATCTTATAAAAACAATGCACAAAATTTCATAAACTTCTTTGAAATATAAGAAAGAAACAGCCACCATATGACAAGAACTTTACCAGCTTTGGCAATGCAATTTCATCATAGTACTTGTGTGCCATCACCATGAGCTCTCCTGCTGACTGTTACCAGATGGAAACCAGAAAAAAAGTTAGCCTCAAACACAGCATTCACATGTTCCAAATGACAAATTACGGTTCGAGTTACGTTATTCGGCGTAAACGTAAATGAACACGAAAGATAGTCTTTAGAAAACCTTTAGATGAAGACCAGTTCCGCTTTCTTTGAGGCGTGACAATGCTTGTTTGGAGATTAGTTTCTCTAGATTCTCCTTGCTGCTTGGCTCGCCGTTGGTTTCGGTTTTTGTGTTCGGGCCATCGAGCGGACAATGGATTTCTTCCTCGCTACCGAACGCTGTTGGCTTCTTTTCCCTCTTCTTCAAAAGCTTGAACTGCTTTCCTAGGCCTTTTACTGTTTGTTCAGTCTCCTTGACATCTTTAGAGGATTTAGACTTTGAATCTGGTTCATTTTCCTGCTTTTGTAGATGCTGCAGCCAACATGAACCAAGCTCCCATCTAATTGATTTCTTTGAAGCTGCTGGCTCCTCCTCCAGCTTTGATAAGCTCTCTTCGACCACTTTTCGAACCAGAAGCCGGGACGATTCTAAATCGACTGAGGTGATTTGAGCTGATGAGCATTCTTCGGGTGCATTCGCACTGATTTTGTGAAGCTGAATCCTCAAACTGTAGTAAGATTTTAGTAGATAAGTACTTGAGAAGCAGGCATTACTTAAAAATCACTAGTGTTGATAATTAGCAGGGTAGATTAAGACCTGTTGATGTTAAGAGCATTTGCCCCTCCATCTGGCTGATCATCAATTATAACATCTTGATTCTCATCTCGTCCCGTCTTCACTTTACCGACTACCTTTACCGTGGCAGTGAATCCACAGTGTTTTACAATGGCAAGACTCAAGGAGGAAGTGTCCTGCAAAAGTTGCTCAGAATGTCTCAGTTCATCATCTAGAAGGAATTATTTACACGAGATGGATGTTTATGCAGTTTTAGATGTTTAAGCATTAGGCATTGCCACAATGACAATAAGAAACCAAAGACAAACAATGGTCAAAATATGATTTTATCATATCAGCTTGAGATCTTACCTGGACAATTACATTTTCATCTGCAGTCAACCCCTTTAGTAAGTTTCTTTGTGCAACTTCCTCATCAGACACACCGTCTAGTCCATAACCATCGAGTTTTACCACAGGCTTCGTACTTGCATTGATCGAATCACGTCTTATCACGATAGACAAGTCTCCCATTCGATCCTCATAGACAATGCCGGGTGATTTAACCGTAACCTGTCCTTTTGAGTTGGAATCTATAAGACTAAATATTGCTGCAACAGCTTTATGTATTGCAATGTCAACAAATTGGCTGTGAAGTAGAAAAGCTTTCCGATCTCGGATGATCCTCTCCTCCTCAGTTTTGCAAGGAAGTTTTGCCAGTACCGAAAAATCGGTTGCCCACGACCGTGGATTACATTCGTCATTTCTTCCTTGTCCACCGCCATTGCCACCCCAATTTCCATCTTCTACTGGTAATGGTGGCAAGTCTGATGGAGTCTCAATGACTGATGGAGGAACAAGCCAAGTATTCATCCGAAATCCATACGGAAGATTACCAAACTAAACCAAAAAAGTTATAAACTATTAAGATAACATCATATAACCATTTAGTTCAAAACTTAAACAAAGTGGTCACTTTTGAAAAAGATATAACGTACCTTGTTATGTTCGAGAAACGCCTTCATCAAGGACTCATATGCCTGCATTTTGTACGATTCATTAGTTTGACAAACCAAATCAAACCGTTTTCTTTCCTAATGAAACCGAATTATCGAATCGAATCAAGCTAACTATGAAATACTGACATTGGCAAAAGCTCTGCTGAGTTGCTGCAAGAGGTCCACAAGAGAATGGCTTTGTAGAAACTGCTTTCCTGCAGTATAGAATCCCTTTGCTGAGGCAGTGACTTGAATGAGTTTTCCATTGCATATCTTAATCTGAGAATTGTTTGCAAGAGTTTAACTGATAAGGAAAGTTCTTCAGACAAAAGCATCAACTTGACAAAGCTAAAGAAATCTTTCAAAAGAACAGCACCTGAATCCCAAAGTAATCTCCCTCGCGCTTCTCTTCCGCTGCACCTTTCGAATCACATCTCCTCAATTCTGGGAAACCAACACAACATGAACTTTTCGTTAATGGAAAAACAACAAATCACTGTCTCCTCAAATCTAGGAAACTTTTGTCAAATACATTGGTCTCTTTTTCATTTTTCTCCTGCAGTTTCTTAGGAATCAAACAGGAGACTAAGAAAAGAAAGAAAAAC
>JAOANK020000006.1:4982494-4995298 GCA_026257165.2 Telfairia occidentalis
TTTTATTGTTTACTTAGTTATAATACATGAATATTCCCTAAGGATTTGCCCAATCCAAGAAATAAAAAACCAGGAAAAAAAAATCAACAGGTCACTAAAATATATATAATATTTTAGTTCAACAACATGTGAAGTAAGTTAATTTAAATTCATAATCTCTTGGTCAGAAATATATATTTTTAACCAGTTTAATTAAGTTCGCTTTACACTAAAATATGTAAATTTTCTTAAAATCAAAATATCTTAAAAGGACGTGACAACCAATTCAAATCTTTATAAATTGAAACCCTAGGCAACCAATTTGTTCGTACCAGAAACAAGAGAAATAGGCGAAGGTCTGAAAAAAGCTGCAGCCATGGACGGCGGCGGTGGTGAGGACTTTTTAGGATTTGTTATCAATGAAAAAAGAAAAAGGAAAGAAAGGGAAGAAAGAAAGAAAAAAAGTCACAGGCTATTATCATTCATAACTATAACAATTCAACCATAGTCATTTCAATAATTGGCTGGATCTCCTTGAACAATTTTCATTTAGAGTTCAAATTTTCATACTTCTACTTGTATCTCTGTCAATCAAAAAGTGAAACCAAACAAGTTGAGAAACAGAATACCATGAACAACTAGTCATTTTGCCTTTGTATATTATATTCCAAAGTCATGCATGAAAAAGGAAAATGTAAATTTTCATATTCTTGTCAAGAATAAAATGCTTCATCCTTCATCCTTCATCCATACCCTATATTCATTTATATGCCAAAATATGCAACTTGATTGAAGAACCCCTTCATGTTCTCAGCCCCAGTAAGAGCAGGAAAAAACCTCAGTATCTGGTCAAATCTTTGTACTGCAAGTCGTACCGAAAACTCAATCTTCGAGCCAGTCGGCATAAATGCCACTCAACGTCTTGAACTCCTTTGATTTAAAGAACTGCTTCATTCTTGACCCTTTAATCTTACAGTCAGTTCCAATTCCTCTGCTACTCCTCAATCCAGCTTCTGCAGCACCAGAGGTTGTTGCAGAGGTAACACCTATGCTCCCACATTCCGATACGCTGCAGGATCCAAGCTTCTGTAGTTCTACTTTCACCATACAAAAAAAAGGGCAATATCAATGCCTGTAGTTTGACAATGACCAAGTTTTGATTTCATGTACAAGTAAATCATACCATTTATAAATGATTCAAGGCGTGATGAACGAGTAAATATGGACATGGTTGACGTTAATAGTTGGGCTAGTGAATCTTCTTCCAGTGTTAGATTGTCCATTTATACATATTACATGATTAAGTCGTCACTGTTTTGTGTTGTGTTGTTTTCTGAGGAACAATATCTAATCTATGCTTTAAAAGATCTAAATGATAAGTCCTGAACATTGCTCACGACTTCCATTGTGTTTGTTAACCCCCTCAATCCCCACAAGTTAATCATCTAACAAATGAGATAACAAGGAAAGGGGATTCATTTGAATCAAGCCAACATTACTCATCTCATAAAATTTGAGGAGGTGATTTATGACAAAATTTCAATTCTTCAGAACAACCTAAATGGAATAGAAAATGGAAAAATAGAATAGATTTCAATGTCTCATTCTTGCTCGGAGAGTTGGAATTCATTTAAAATTATGTCATGGTAATGGAAACGAAAGAGGAAAAAGCACAAAATACCTTCTGCTCCATGAGCATATCGACAAAGCTTCCCATATGGGCAGTGACCAGTCTTCTGCCAAGTGTAACAGGGCCTTGTTCTGGAACATACAGGCTTTGGAATCTCACTACGAACAGAAATCCTCGTTTGTTCTGTTGTTCTGACTTCTTGCAATTGATCAAACCCACTTCTTCGATCCATAACATGACCAGCAGCTACAGTTCCCACCTCATAATTCTTGTTGGAGAGTCCAAAATCCCTAGTTTTATCAGGAATCTCATGAAGATAACGACATTGATCCCCATATGTACACTTCCTTTTGCTCTGGAACATTCTACATACTTTCATTTCATTCGAGGTTCCAGTTCGGCATCCAACATTCAAACTCCCTGACAATCGACCTTCATGAAACTCAATCCCTCGCCAAGAAGGAAACCATTTCCGAGCATCATTAAAAGCAGGTGGATATGTACACCTCAACTCATGATCAAGTAACCCAATGTTCAGATTGTTCCATGGTGGAATCTCAAAATTTGAAGGCATTGCTTCGTTGATTGCGGGAATTCTCCAATCCGGTGCAAATTCATACATCGTAGGATGATAGAATGATTGGCGTCCAGCATGATAATATCGAGGAGGCAATGGCGGCCAATCACCACGAGCCTCAGGGCCCGGTGGAGCAATATCGTTTGAAGAATAACGTGCACTCATTTCAAGGATCGAAATTCAAGATTCACGTTCTTTGAATGAAAAAACAGTAGGATTCTAAGAAACATTGCTCTCGAAAAAAATTACGATAGCGAAAATCACTTAAATCTCTGTACATTGTCAAAATCTTTACATCGCAAGAGAATCAAGATACCGTATGCAATAAAGTTGAGGATACCAAACTTGGCACAAAAGAATCGAAAACTCCGGGAGATACCTGACGAAAACTTCTCCAGAGAGCAGCTAGAGCGGTGAAAAACTTCCGGAAGAGCAAAGCAACCCTAAGTGCACAATTTCGGAAGAAATCGATGAAATTTGAAATGGCAAATGATATATCCAATTTCTTGAGAGGTATACCAGAGATTGTACAATATTTACAAGCACGGTGGAGAAATACAAGAGTGAAACCCTAGCCGTCCATCGGAGAAGATGAAAATGGAACTCCGCCGTGAGATTCAACGGTAGAGTGCCGATCATACATCGCAGTGGCTGCTATCGGCTTCGCGGCCTAACTTTTAAACTGTTTGATTTTTATTTTTTCATTACAATTCCTTCTTCTAATTTCTAAATATTATTTAAAATAAATTAAATTAAAATATTTATGTTATATTTATTAAATTCCTAAAAGAATGTCTGTTATAATTTTTATTTTCTCGAACTCCCAATCTTTTAAATGAGAAAAAAAAATATATATATCTTTAGTTGAACTATGTTCAAATTAACAATGAAGCTCATAAACTTTAAATCATATATCTATTTAGTTAGTTAAATTACAAGTTTAGTACATTAATTTAAGTTGCGTTCAATTAATCTCCAATTTAAACAAAAAAAAAAAAACATTAATAAGTCCCTAAAATTTCAACGTTGTGTTTATTAAATTTCTAAACTTAGTTTCTATCGGTTACAAAATTGAAACTTTATATGTACAAAGATCTATTAGACACAAAATTAAAAAGTTATGGTAGTTTAAAAACTTATAATTAAAACCACATCATATATTGACAATTTGGCATAACATGTTAGTTATAATTAATCTATCTATCTAAATAAATATATTAGGGTAATATGTACTTTTGATCCCTCAGATTTGAATTACGTATTTATTTAGTCCACGAAATTTAAAAATGAATATTAATATTGAAAAAATAGATTAATTTTTTACACATTCATTGACTAATAAAAAAATGATGTGGAATGACTGAAGTAACTCTCCGTTGGTCAACTAACAATCAAATGGATCAAATACCATTTAGATCTATTTTCCACACCTCAAGGATTGAAAGTGTCCATTTTCAAATTTCAAGGATCAAATAAATACCTAATTCAAACTTCAGTGACGAAAAATATATTTTGCCGAATATATTATCTCAAAAGTTCAAATGCATACAAAATTGTATTTTATTCTTTTCGTCGAAGTATTACCATTTAAACGAGAGTGGAAATTCAAACGTAAGAGAATTACTTCAATGTTTTGATGGTGAATTAAGGCATAAAACCTCTCCTATTGTAAATGCAATAATTTTTTTCTTCCCTTTGTCTTTAAAGAAAATGAGAGTGAGAGTGAGAGAGAGAGAGAGGATAATTTCTTCAAGAGACTAATTATAATAATCTAAAGGCATAGTATTTGAAACACAATTGAAGTGATTTGGAAACAAACGATCTATTGAAGCTTCTTTATCCCAGGAAATGAAGGCAGAACCGCAATAAGAGCATCACCATATCCAACAGGCTCTGTCATGAAAATGGTCCATGGAGAAGGCATTATTAGTGAAAATTTAACGTTGTTAAAGAGAGGAGAAGAAAAAAAAAACGTCGAAAACCGACTTACCCCCGTCCTTCCGCAGTATCTTCACGACTTCTCCAGATACATCAGACTGCGAAACGAAATGAAGAATCAACGCGCAACAACTGTAAGCTTTATATGAATCCAAACAGCAGAGGACACAGAATATGTAACAAGAAGGAAATGAAATGGAACGTGAACGGTCGAACTTTGACGATTAAAGTTTAAGGTCGAGACTCGAACCTCGATAGGGATCTCGGCACCTAACTGATCAATGTAACAAAGCACTTGACCTTCTTTTACTACCTGGTTCTGTTTAGTGAATCAATGTTAGTAAAGTTTGATCTATCATCAACATTTATTTCATCAGGGCAATCAAAATGTCACAAGATAAAAAGCACATGGAAAGATCAAAATGCTATAGAAAAACCTTCGCATCACATTATAGTTTATGAACTGTCTCAAGTTTTCTGGGTAGATTTCCATTTACCATACCTCTTTACATGAGGGAGGAGCACGCTTGCCTTTTATGGTTCGAGACCGCCTGAAAAACCCGACCTGCATTCATAAATCATATCTCACCTCACAGTCCATGATTTAGGAAAGAAAAAAGAAGCAAAACTTTGTATACTGACTATAGGAGATTGAAGAATTGCTAGGCCTTCATCTTTAGCTTTTTCAACAAATCTCAAGATCCCGGCCGGAGAAGAAGAAACTTGTTCTGGTTTGAACAAAGTTAATGATGTTGTTTTAACTGATCCGTTTGAATCCGATTGTATAGAACTTGTAGTTTGACTAACAGGAGCTGGGGCTGGAGCTGGAGGAGGAGGAGGTAAATCTTCACTTTTTAAGCCCCTCAACATACGCAAATTGAATCCGCTGAGCTAATAGCACGAGGAGAAGGATAACATTTGAAACAAAGAATTTAGAGCAAAATGTCAAAAATCTTTCTGTAGAAAGCAGAGCAACCATTCAAGCTGCATAACCAAATTATTAGAAAGAGTTTATTACTGCTTACTTTCAGTTCGAACTCTGCAATCGAGGACGTGTCACATATGTTTGTGAGCAGGGTTTCCACCTGCATATGATATTAAATGAAAGAATGTTTCAGGTTCCCAAAAGGACATGGTTAAATTATATGAATTATCACTTTTTCAGTAGATGGTTAAAAAAAAGAGAAGATCATCATGCAAAATCAAAAAGTATATAAGTTAGATGCATGGAACAATGTAAATGGCTGTTGAAGCTGCAATATAAATGAGAATTCGATGCTCGCTAAAGGAGTAAAGATACCAATTTGGATGAATTGTCTAATAGTTGAAGATTTTCCAGATACTAGATGCAAAAAAGTCTACCATACTAAATCGAACCATCAACTTTCCCCGTTGGGGACGTCACCCTTATACTTCAATTCCCAACCAACAGTGAACAAGGAAAAAACTAGAATCAACTTGTATATTGAATAATCTTACCTCATGCAAATTTGGGATAAGTTGGCTTGCCAAACTGGAAGGTTTTGTTTCTTCAGAACCTGTTTCCGATCTGGTTATGGCTGTACCTCGTCAATGAGACCGATGCAAATCAGAGATAGAAACTAGCATTTCAACAGTACTTAGGAAACAAAGTACAGCAATAATGGTGTACATAGTTTTGCAAAATATGGCTTGTGTTAAGTTCTATATGTTAATCTCAAACCCCGTAAGTTCAGCGAAAGATGTTGAGGTTGACAACCTCCAGAAGATTAGAGAATGCAAAAAATGTATGTACCTTAAAGGTGTATATGGATGACCCAACCTTTAAAATCCTTAGTAATTGGCTTTTGAATGTTGACTCAAGACTTCTTGTTGGGCCCAATTCTAACCCAATCAAACCAAGTTCATATAAAGTTCCTAATGTATTTTTCTTTTAAAAGAAAACCCAAAGTGAAACATAGAATCAGCAAAACTATGAAATCTACATAGAAGAAAATTGCAAAAACTAACTTTTGACTACAATTACATGATGTGAGGCTTCATGAAATGATTACAAGTTACATAGGCACGTACTCGGGGACTCTAGCGATGCATTACAACTTGCACGTAAAGCTTTGCGAGACGAATATGATATTATCAAACTCGAATATCGCAGCGGTAGCCTGCCTATCCAAGTTCTTAAGCTACAAGGTGGTAAAGTAGAGACTCTCCCCCTACTAACATCCAACCTCGAGACTTTAAAATCTGCAGTTCTCGAGCTGCCTGCAATATGATAATTGATAAGGACAACAACAACAACAGTGATATCTGATAATATCATAATAAAAGTAAATGAAGTAAGAATCTAAGACTTAAATTGGCATAATAATATTCATATGTTTCTGGCATTCTAATCCCCACATTGATGTATTGAAAAATTAACCCGTTTTCCAGTCATCAGGATTGAAATTCAAGTATTGAGTTAAGTGGGGATTGCAAACAGAGAGTTTGAAGTCATAAACATTCAATAATTTATCATCCAGCGAGAAAACAACTTCAACATGGCCTCGGTTTCGAGAGCATTCGAGAAATTATAGCTTCTTCATTCCCACACAACAGAACTCAACCCAGATAAATTCACAATTTCAGCTGAATTTAACAGTCAGTACACATGCGAGAGACTAATAAAACAAACGAAACTAAAGACCCCAAAATTGGAATATCACGAAAACACGAGGAATGGCAGAAGAGGGTAAAGAGAAACACTTACAGAAAGCCATTATAGAAGAAAGAAGGTCCGGACTCCAGAGCAGGATGGTCAGAGGAGTTCAGAGTATGGTCCAATGCTGCGAAAAAATATAATTAAATTAAAAGAAAACCCTGTTGAAATTCATCCTGAAACAGGGCTAGAAAAGGGGCGAGAATTTTGGTGGCCTGTAAAATCCCAAGATAAGAGAAGATCTTCCGGACAGAACGGGCTTCGCAAGAGAAATTCCAAGAGAACCCGTTTCATTTCATCTCCAAAAACCCAAAATTCGAAACGTAATATTTAGGTGAACTGTTGGGCCTAACAGACGTGTTAAGCTTTTGTTTCTGCTCGTTCTTCTCATGGTTTTTGCCGCAAGTTCAATTTTCAAAGGTGAATTTTGGGAAAAGAAAAAGAAAAAGTATTTATTTCAAGCCATCGTTTTTCTTTTAATAAAAAAAACTGCAACCCACTTTTAAAATAAATTCACACCGGTTTCTTTAACCTAAGTTTGAAATGCAATTTTGATTCCTTTGATATTTTATTCAATTTGTTCTATCTTCAATATTTTAAATTATGATTATTTCAACTTATCAATGATCTTTTACTCAAAAAAAAAAACAATGATCTTTAAGATCATCTCAAAATATTTTGTACGGTAATTTGTTCTGTGAACTAAATGATGATCTCATTTTTCATTGTTTAAAAAAAAAATCTCTTTTTTTTTTAAATATTTTTTACACTACAAAAGTAAAGTGATTTGTTGTTTAACTTTATTTAAGTAAAATGAAATAGTTGACATCATTTTTCAAATATGAAATTACGAATGATTGTATTTTGTTCTATATAGACTTCTTTATTGAGATATTTTTTAATTGTGAATAATTTTTGTTAGATAAATAGATCATTAAACAAAATTGGGAAATTTTATTAGAGGCGTTTGATTTTGGAAATTTGGATAACTAGAATTTTCAAATGTCCGGAATTATAGACTTCTTGAATTGTAAGATGTTTGACAAGTCAGATGACTATGTTTGTTTTGAACGGATAATTTATATGAATGCTCGAGAATATTTGAATGACTGTATTTGTTTTGAAGGATTTGTGTATATGAATATCACGAGATTATATATTATACCAGTAATGCCCTTATCATTTTTAGGTATTATACATCAGTTTAGTATAATTTAAATTTATATGACATTTGAGTCTTTATTAATTTAGTATTTTATTTTTATGTTAATTTTGTTTATACTAATTTTATTTGTTACTTTATAAAGCAAATTAACTTATAGTAATTTGAGATTTTTTTAATGAATGATTTAATATTAAATATTAATTTAAGTTTGAATTTGTTTTTTTGGCCCAACAATTGATATGATTGATGTATTTTAAGTGAATTATGTTTGCCACATTATCAAATTAAATTTGTTTAGAGGAATCATAATTGTTTGTAATTGATTTTATTTTGTGTGTTTTGAAATGTATATTTAGTATTATTTTTAAGAGAAAATACAAGAAAAATAACTAAAAAAAATTATTTTCAAGAGATGGTACAAGAGAGAAAGTCACAAATTAATAACAAAAATATTAAGTAACTACTAAGAAAGATATATAAAAGAAATATTCCACTTTAAATTTTAAAGGAAAAATAAATCGAGATATATTTTCAATTAAGGTTGATTTTATATCTAAATGTAAAATATAAATATAGTTAATTGCCAATTATATTATTTAAGTCCATGAATACAATAATTCATTTTTAAATATAACTAAAAAATGTTTAAAATAAAAAATTGATGGAAGAAGAAATATATAAAAGAAAAACGAAAGGTAAAACCGTTATTAGAAGATGCCCTCGACATGAGAATTTTAAAATCTCATGTTTCAAGAGAGCATTCGAAATTGGATAGATGCTCTATCCAAAATTATCTCAAAATAAACGAGGTAATCTTGATGCCCAACCCATACAAAATCTCATATTCTCACCAAATAAATGGCTTCTTAAGAATATTTGCAAAAACAAAATAAACATAATTTACTAGTTAGTCTATGCATGGTATGTTTTAAAAGGAAACTAATTAATATACCATTAAATAGTTAAATTAATTAACATTAAATGAATTACATCATATTTTCTTGAATAAAATTAATAAATCTCAATTAATGTAAAATTTATTACAATACATTAAGAAGGTTGAATGTTACGTCATTATTTTTGAAATTTCAACAATATCTTCAATAAAAAAATATTTTAACTAAGAATCTAAAAATTGAGTTAATCCAAGCATATTATTTGATCCCTCAATCCCGCAATTACTGAACTTAATATGTTTTTTAATATATGTTTTAATTTGTTAATATACATAAGTTAATTGAACGTGCAAAATTTTAAAGTGTGCATTATATACAATATTTCTTATTTTTTTAATCCTGCATTTTTAAAGTTGCTTTTTTATGCATTTTTTTGTAGTTAAACCATATGTAGGAATTGTGATTCGAACTCGCAATCTTTTAGTCAGAGTTAAAATAATAATACATGGTGCTAGATGATGTTATCTTATTATAAATCTTATATTATATTTTGTTCTTTTTTATATGTGACCATTCTTCTTATTTCTTTTCATGATAATAGAAATATATATATATAAATAATTAATAATAATAATAATAAGGCAACATTCCATAACTCCATAAAATGTAAATATGATCTTGTTTTCAAACATAAGAAACCAATCATATATCATATGATCCTTTTTTCTAAAAAAAAAAAAAAAATAAAGAAATTAAAATATATTACCCCTTATTTTTTTTAGTTCAACAATATTGGAGACGAGAATTCGAACATACGACCTCTTGATTGAGGACATATGCCTTAATTAGCTAGTTAGGTTCAGGTTGCATGAGAGTTACTTTTAATTATATTATTTATATTTTGTTAAACCATAGCTCAAAGAAACATGTAAATTTTATCTTAATTTCATCAGTGTATTTAAATAGTTATTTTTCTTTCCCCAAGTCAAAGAAACAACTGATTGGGAGAGAAAAGCACCTTAATTTATACAAAAAAGAACCCAATTCATAATTGAAAAAAGTACTTTTGTCCCAACAAGATGGTACATATAAATGGAATATAACATAAAGTTTGACTACCAAAAAAAGAAAAGGGAAAAATACACACAATGCAATGAAGTTTATCAAAACCAAAACAGAGATCCTAAAGCAATACACAACTCAATGTGACCATAATGAAGGTTTGGAGCATACCATATCAAAATCAATTGAAAAATGAAAGAAAAATAAACTATGTATTATTAAAAAGGACCTAGGAATTTGGATGTAAAAGATCAGAAAATTTAAATTTTAGAATGAATCTCTTGGAGCATTGCATCTGAAACATTCCATTCTACTTGCAAAGTTATGTTCATTGCACCCTGACCTGTGAAATCAAAACAAAATCAACTTGGTACTAAAAATTATTTTTGGTATAAAATAGTTGTATTTTTAGCCCTAATCTAAATTAGGTTTAAATCTTATTTTGATTCCTAAACTTTCAAGTTTATTTTATTTTTGTCCTTAAACTTTCAAAATATTCATTTTGGTCTATGAATTTTCAAAATTTTTTAAAATATATTTTAGTTCTTGAACTTCAAAATGTTTGTTTTAGTCCCTGAACTTTTAAAAAATAATTATTTTGGTTCTTATATTTATTTTATTTTTAAAAAATTAATAATATAGCTTCAAATATATGAATAAGTATGTTAATATAAGTATGTTAATATGAGTATGTTAAGTCACGTAAGTTAAAGACAAGTATGAAACAAATAAATATTAGATGATAAAATTATATATTAAAGATCAAAATAATTATTTTTTATAATTTTAAAGACTAAAATAAACATTTTTTAAGTTTAGAAACTAAAATAAAACAAACCTTAAAGTTTAAGAATCAAAATAAACATTTTAAAAGTCAGATACCAAAATAAAATAAATTTAATTAAAATTTATGAACTAAAATAGAATTATGCAAAGATAAATCATTAATCTATTGAAGAACTGAATTTGGTAGAAAGGTCACCTAGTACAAATCCAATCACCAGACTTCCAAGAAGAGGAGCCGCCGCCGCCGCCACGTGAGACATTAGTTCCAAAGCCAAAGCCCCGGGTGGATCCACGAGACATATCGAAATCAAACGGCCCTCCGCCGCCGGCTGACTCCTCCAGCTTAAACGCACCGCATTTGAAGCAGCTCGATCGGCTTGCAAAGTTGTGGGTCCCACAATTGCCGACGCCGCAGTACCAGTCGCCGGGTCGGACGTCGGAGCCCGGGGAAGAAGCAACAACGCCGCCGTAGCCGTAAGACGACGGAATGCTTCGTCCTCTGCTGCCGCCGCCGCCGCCAAACACCCCAAACTCAGCCCCGAAGATTTTGGATTCCCCACACCGTTGACAACACTCCCGCCGTTGGAAGTTCAGGTGCTGGCATGACCTGCAATTCCAATCCCCCGGCCGGTTCATTTCCCCGCTCACCTACAAAATTTACAACTTACAAAAATTCTCATCTAGAAATTTTCATAGACCAACAAAATTTTTCCAATAACATAAATTATTCCATCCCTCCTAAAAGCTTAAACAGATCAGTTAAGTTTCACCAAAGTCCTACAAGTAGTAGATCAGAAAATAACATTATTATAAAAGTTCGAAGACACAGAATTTACTGCTACGATACCATGTTAAATCACGAATCAATCTAAATGCTTAAATTGATGAAATATAGTAAATTTAATCTTATATCAATATTTTAACATTAACCAGACAAACTAGAGAAAAAAAATTAAAATAAATATTTTTAAATCCAACACAATTGTCGTTTTCCCTGTTTGCCATGCCATAAATAGGATAGTAAAGAGGAGAGAATTGCCCCCAATTTATCTTATATATATATAATTGAGATTTTGAAAATTTCCTTAAAAAAAATTATCATGTAAAATTTTATTTTTCTTCTAACTATATGAACAAGAAATGAATTAAAATCAAAGGGTTTAATCAAACTTACAAATGTGTAAAGAGAAATAGCAAGAGAGAGAGAGAGAGAGAGAGAGGTGGGTGATGGAAGAGGCAAATGGGGGGCTTGTTTTTATAGCAAAAGGGGCTTCTTTACAAAGGAAAGATAATAAAAACAAGACTGTTTCTGTACTTTATTTTCTTTTTGCTTGTTCTTGCTGGCCACTAAGGAAATTAAAGCAACCCAAAAAAAAAAAGGGGCAATAATTCAAACTTCAAACTATGGGTTTCAAAAGATATATAATATAAATCTCGAAGAATTTTGAACGAAAAATAATACTTTATTTTGAAATTATGTGCTTGCATGCATGCAATTGCAAATGGAAAAAAAATCTTTTGCAATGATTGTAATTAGTTGTTTGTGGAAATGACCAAAGTTAATGCCCATTCATTGATAATCTTTTCATTGTCTCTATTGATTGACCAAAGCTATTTATAGAAAAGCTTTAATAATATGCAAATTAATTTAATTTTTAATGGTCAAATCGAACATAACTCAATTAGTTAAAATATATCTTTCCGACTAAAAGGTTGTGGGTTTAAATCTTCACCTTCACATATTGTTGAACTCGAAAAAAAAAAATTAACCCTTAATAGGAGTTGTTGGGGGTGAAAAACCACTGTAACACCTAGGCCATTCGAGGAGCGCTACGTGCCCCGCAGGCACCATGGTCCTACCTCGGATGATCGCATGCTAGCCCGAGGTGAAAAATCAGAAGCAACGACCCAGCTCAGTGGGAAGAGGTCGTGTCATGCTTAAATACCGCACCCACAAAGAGCGTCAGACAAAGCGTAGTCAAAAGAGAATTTCGCATCCAAATTTAACCATCGTCCGTCATGATCTAGGACAAACGAGGAGGACTACTTCCCTAAATCACTCCGCCGCTCTACTATAAATTCAGACACCAAAGA
>JAOANK020000006.1:5070647-5086200 GCA_026257165.2 Telfairia occidentalis
AATATAACAATAATATATTAGGAAATTCCTACACACATTCGGATGTTGCTAGAAAAAATTCTTAGTAGTAATGGCAGTACATACTAGTACTACATACTTTTTTCATTCATCATTTGACACATCAATAAGTGATATATTATTTTATTTCATAAGATCTCACGCTATTATTAAAGGATACTGATATGACAAAAAAAAATTGAAGATTTCCATACTACATTAATAGTACTAAAAATTACTCATACAATCGTTTTTATTTTGAAGGTACATGGAACCAAAATGAAAAATAGACTAGATATTTTAACTATTAAGTTACGTTGACGTTAGTATCAAAATAAAAATAAAATTTGTTTGTATATATTTTTATAAAAAAATATCTATTTGTTTAGAACAATATGGTTAAAAAGATCGTACAATTTGTCCAACTAAAGATTCCAAAAAGAAAAATGTCAACTTTTTTTTTTTTTAATTTTATACGATTGGTAAAGAAGTGGGGAAAAGAAATTTTCTTATCTATAGAGAAAGTTGAGGATGCCATGAGAGATTCTCCACTGAAAGGGGGGTGTGGGGTCCACACACTTGGCAATTTATCTTGTCTTATTACTGTGCACAGTGGGGGAGAAGAGAGGGATGTTATAAAGTTTTTTTAGCTAAGTAGATAAAAGTACTTGAATGAAAAAGAAAGAATTCTCGTCATTAAGGTCCCGTGGGATAACCATTCCGAGTTTAGTCTTTAAAAATTGTGCATACTTCTCTTCAAAGTATGCTTTTATCATTTTTTTTTTTGTATATATATATATATATATATATATTAACTTTCGGTTAGATTTTAATTTTTTTTAAATAGTAGATAACCAAAAAAAAAAACACATAACGATAAGTAATGTTTATAACCTAAGTTTTCTCAAATGAAAGCCTTACATCTTTAAGTATAATTTTCTAATTATATGTCATTCTTTAAGTTTTTTTTAAAAAACTATTTAACATTTCATAGAGTAAGAAACTAGTTTCTAAATCTCCTATCAAACTTTTTTTTTTTTTTTTAAATCTAGAATAAAACAAACAAGATCATCCCAACTGAGATTAGGGTTTAACAATCTTAATGTTACCAAACAGGTTCTTTTGAGTCTAAAAACAGAACTGTGACTAATATAAGGAGTATACATGTATATATACAATTTTTTTAGCTCAACAATCGGCGGAATTGAAAGATCGAATCATCAATCTATACAGTAGTGGATGATTTATATATATATATCTATTGAGTTATGTTCGAATTGACCATAATGATGTGATAACGATGGAATTGCAATTCAATAATGACGTTACAGGCCCATCCCAATGTATCAAAGCAAGAAAGGAAAAGGATATGCAGAGTAATGGACAGTCGGAAGCTGTCAACAGAGGCATCTCTCCACGCGGCTCAAAACGAGCGGCTACCGGTTCGAGCCGTAATCCAAGTCCTATTCTCAGAGCAAACAAAAGTGAACAGCAACCGGCACCTGGACTGGAGCGGCTCAATCGGCGGCGCCAGGAGCCCCTCCGCCGCGCTCGACGGCCACCTCCCAGCACGTTGCCAGTCCAAGCGAGAAATAACAGCCCAACAAATGGAGATCAAGAGGCTCAAAGAAACCGTCCTCAGGCTCCAGAACCAGTGCAACTTAATGCAGGCCCAAATGGAGAGGCTGTCCGAGAAGAAGAGGGGGTTTTTCAAGTGGAGGAAATTTGGGGTTCCTGGGTTTAAGAACGGCGGTGATTCCGATAAGATTCACGGTGGAGGCGGCGGCGGCGGTTATGTGGAGGAGGATGGCTTTGGGCGTCAGACGCCGGTGGACATTAAAACCAAGCTGGTCAAACGTAGGACGACACCCACCAAGACGTGGAGGAAGTCCGTGTCTTGACTCTTTTTTTGGTAACGTAACTTTGTCTATGTGTTTTAATGCAATTATTATTTTTAATATTACTTCATTCTATACAATACTAATCTAATCTAAATTACTTCATTGTTAATTTTTTCCATTTTAACCTTACACTCTAAATTTTATTTGATTATATCTATTTTTTTTTTTTTAATTTAACAATTGCGAGATGGGGATATAGGACTTCAATGGAATGTGTTCAAACAATACATAATGGTCACCTACCTAAAATTTGCCAAAACTAGTAGAATCAGACTACCTTGTAAGAATAGCCGAGGTGCAAACGAGTTGGCTTGGATACTCTCACGGATATATATATATATATATATAATTTAAGGAGGGAGAGATTGTCATTAACTTTTAGGATGATTATACATGTTTATCTACTAAACTATGCTTGAATTTGGTTAGATTTAAATTTGAATAAGTGGTACAATTAATATCTCATCAAAACGAAGTTGAAAATTTGTTTGCAAATCAATTAATAAATTTTACAAAATTCAACTAACAAAATATTCTGGATAAACCATGAAGTATCCAAAACTGAACTATGAAAATACTTGATCCTGGGAATAAATTTTTGGAAGTAAAAAAGTGTTCGAACTTAACGATAAAATGTCTACATTGGTCTAAGAAACATCCAATGGACCAAAAGAATCAATTTCTACAAAAATAGCTTTGTCAAGTTATAAGAGTGCTCATACTTAGCAACAAACCTCTAAAGAAAATGTAATTTTGACTAATTGAAATCACCAATTATATCACTTTTTCAAGTTTAAGGTTTAGTTTAATGAAATTGAAAGTGATTAAAATTGACCCATTAAAGTTAAGCAACAAGGTGAAAAGAGAAAATTTCTTTTCATTTAATTATATGCAACCAAGTATTCTTCATATAAAAATGCCTACATGAAGATACCGATTGTTATATAATAATTTCAATCAGTGTTCTAATGAACCTAAAATTTTAAATTCAAATTTGATTTATTCTATTAACTACATAAATGACGACAAATTCAATTATTAATTAAAGTTTAAATCTATACTATGAAAATTGTTAACATAAGCATTCCTTGAATCCTCCCTCCCATGTAATGTAATATTCTAGAAAAAAAACTACAATATAAAAATTAATCATCTAATTGTACACAATGCGGAGATTAGAGAGATAATAAATTATTTGAAATAAATGTATTCTTTTAATGTAATAAATACAATATATTTCTAATTTTAGACCGTTTACTCAACTAAAAAATTTGGAATACATTCTTTGAATATTTTTTTAATATACAGCGACAAAAGATATTTCTCAAAATTTGTATTTTCTTCTCCTCTCTGAATTAAAACAAATGGTTTCAGCTTGGATCAACCTTAAGCCGCAGTCGCAACATTTTCTCTCTTTAATGATCGAAGGTTCAAAACTCGTAGTACCGTTATCCACTTGAAGGCGCAAAATTCCCTCTTTTTAACTGTTAAACCTCTCACAAAACCCCCGAGAACAATGCTCTGTATCTCCGGCCATGGCGGTTTTTGCTAAAACCTCTCACTTTCTTACCTATCTCGACCATTCCAACCATCAAATCTCCAACAATCACAACTCCAAAGCCCTATCTTTTTCCAAAAATCTGCAAACCCATGCACATACTAGAAAAAAAACTCAAGAAAAAATCTCTGTCCTAGGCGCCGCGTTCTCTAATTCGACTATCAACCGAACCCAGAACTTAGAATTACAAGAGCTATGCCTTCACGGGAACCTAGAACAAGCCATGAAACGTTTGGAATCGATGCAAGAGCTCCGGATTGACGTGGAAGAAGATGCTTACATTGCTTTATTGAGGCTATGCGAGTGGAGAAGGGCACCCGATGAGGGGTCTCGTGTGTACGCACTTGTATCGAGGTCGAAATCTCGTTTGGGCCTTCGGCTTGGTAATGCTTTGTTGAGCATGTTCATCAGGTTTGGCAATTTAATTGATGCCTGGTATGTGTTTGGTAAAATGTCTGAGAGGGATGTCTTTTCTTGGAATGTGTTGGTGGGTGGGTATGCTAAAGCGGGGTGTTTTGATGAGGCTTTGAATTTGTATCATAGAATGTTGTGGGCTGAAATTAGGCCTGATGTATATACTTTCCCCTCTGTTTTAAGAACTTGTGGTGGTGTTTCTGATATAGCTAGAGGCAAGGAGATTCATGCTCATGTCATAAGATTTGGGTTTGAGTTGGATGTTGATGTGGTTAATGCTTTAATCACCATGTATGTGAAATGTGGCGACTTAAGTAATGCAAGGATGCTGTTTGATAAAATGCCCAAGAGAGATCGGGTTTCGTGGAATGCAATGATTTCTGGGTACTTTGAAAATGGAGAGGGATTGGAAGGGTTGAGATTGTTTTTGATGATGCGTGAGCTTTCAGTCGATCCAGATTTGATAACTATGACTAGTGTAGCATCTGCGTGTGAGCTTCTTGATGATGAGAAATTAGGGAGAGAAATCCATGGATATGTTGTTAGATCAGAGTTTGGGAATGATGTTTCGGTGAATAATTCTTTGATTCAGATGTATTCAAGTCTTGGGCGTTTGGAGGAAGCAGAGAAAGTCTTTTCCCAAATGCAGTCAAAAGATGTCATATCGTGGACAGCAATGATAGCAAGCTATGACAGTCACAAGCTGCCTTATAAGGCTGTTGAAACTTATAAAATGATGGAATTAGAGGGCGTACTGCCTGATGAGATTACTTTAGTTAGTGTATTATCTGCTTGTGCTTGTTTA
Organism: Telfairia occidentalis; assembly: GCA_026257165.2. Classification (NCBI taxonomy): domain Eukaryota; kingdom Viridiplantae; phylum Streptophyta; class Magnoliopsida; order Cucurbitales; family Cucurbitaceae; genus Telfairia; species Telfairia occidentalis. The sequence continues at coordinate 5,075,323 of JAOANK020000006.1, forward strand.
GGCCATTTGGATTTGGGTATAAGGCTTCATGAGATTGCCATCAAGACTGGCCTCATATCACATGTCATAGTTTCAAACTCTCTCATTGATATGTACTCAAAGTGTAAATGCATCGACATGGCCTTAGAAGTATTCCGCAATATCTCGGGAAAGAATGTCATATCTTGGACTTCACTCATCCTCGGGCTACGGATTAATAATAGAAGTTTCGAGGCCCTGTTATTCTTTCGTCAGATGAAGGAATCAATGAAACCAAATTCTGTAACATTAATTTCGGTCCTATCAGCATGTGCTAGAATAGGAGCTCTAATGCGTGGAAAAGAGATTCATGCACATGCTCTCCGTACTGGTGTTGGGTTTGATGGCTTTTTACCCAATGCTATTCTAGACATGTATGTAAGATGTGGAAGGGAGGTGCCTGCACTGAACCAATTTAACACTCAAAAGAACGATATTACGGCATGGAACATACTGCTTACGGGTTATGCTGAGCAGGGGCAAGGAAAGCTTGCCGTCAAGCTATTTGATAAGATGCTAGAGTCAGAGGTAAATCCAGATGAGATTACATTTATTTCTCTATTATGTGCTTGCAGTAGGTCAGGTATGGTTATGGAAGGTTTGGAATTCTTCAATGTAATGAAAAACCAGTATAATTTGATTCCTAATCTGAAACATTATGCGTGTGTGGTCGATCTACTTGGTCGTGCTGGGCAATTGGATGATGCTTATGATTTCATACAGGACATGCCAACTAAGCCTGATGCAGCCATATGGGGAGCCTTGCTAAATGCTTGCAGAATTCACAGAAATGTTGAGCTTGGAGAACTTGCAGCGACACATATATTTGAAAAGGATGATAGAAGCATTGGTTATTATATTCTTCTCTGCAATCTCTATGCTGAATGCGGTAACTGGGACAGGGTTTCAAAAGTGAGATCATTGATGAGAGAGAGAGGACTATCTGTAGATCCTGGTTGCAGCTGGGTGGAAGTAAAGGGAAAAGTTCATGCTTTCCTCAGCGGCGATAATTTTCATGCTCAGTCGACGAAAATAAATGGGGTTCTGGAAGGATTCTACAGTAAGATGAAGGAAACTGGTTTTGGCGATTTGAAGAGCAGTTTTAGTGAGGTTGAATCTTCAAGAGCTGACATTTTTTGTGGGCATAGTGAAAGGCAGGCCATTGCGTTCGGGCTGATCAATACAGCCCCGGGGATGCCTATTTGGGTGACAAAGAATTTGTACATGTGCCATAGCTGTCACAACATGGTAAAATTCATTTCGACGGTCGTACGGAGAGAAATATCGGTAAGGGACGTTGAAGAGTATCACCATTTCAAGGATGGAGTCTGCTCATGTGGGGATGAGGGTTATTGGGGTAAACCAGGTGAAGGATGAAAGAAATTTTCAGGATGTCTGCATAATCTTGATATGTAGCTACAACGTCTGAACAACGGAAAATTGCTTACTTGTTGCTCGGACAGTGTACGACCGAAAGCGACGTTGGACAAATGGAGAAATTATATGCTAACTCAACTGTCATGCCAAGCTTGAGGAAGCCAGTTTGGTTTTCTTGATTTCCAGATTGCACCTCCTTTACTTTGATGACTGAAATGGCTGTGCGTGGTATCGCCATGGAACTTTCTTGAGGTAAGCTTTCTGAAAGAATCATTCAAAATCAGTAGCTGCAAATGGTATAGTTTGATCACACCAATCCATGTAGCCCCCATTAGAGTAACACGTTGAAGTATTCACGTCAATAATAGGTAAATTACACACTAAAAATACTCATATTTACCAGTACTTTTCCTTCTTTTTCTTAGGCCATGTTTACAGAATGAAAACTAATTCGGATGTAATGTGAATAAAAATTTTAAAATATGATAGATAAATAGATTTAACGCCTCTATATATTGTAGAGCATGTGGTGTTAAGAAATTGAGTCTATATTTTATATTTGAGTTTGTTAGTTTAGGACTATGGGTGTTAGTTCTATGTGCAACCTAAACTTTAAGTTACCTAAATCTAGTTGCTTATAAAATTTATTTTTATACTATAAACTAATTTTTACAATTTTTTTTTAAAATCAACTACGGTGGGAGTAGGAGATCAAACCATTGACATTTCAAAGGGTAATGTCCATTGAGTATACTCGAGTTGGGTAATTTTTACAGATTATAAGCTTCAAAAACTCAAGTTATATTTTACTATTTATGATATTATTCACATGTTTTTCTTAAGCGGATATAAAATTTGAACATAAATTATATATAATAAGAAATCCTTATCTTAAGCTTTATAAACAAAGTAAAACTTTCCCCTAAATAATCTAAATGTTTTTTTTCAAACATATACAATTTTTTTAAAAATCCAAAAGTATACAATTTTAATCTTATCCCATAAAAGTATAGTATAGAGATCAATACTAGAAAGTAATGTAAAATGCAATGATTTAATCGATGTTACAAAGTTGAACGATGACAATTTTTTTTTTTTTTTAGTTTAATAACATGTAGGGACGAAGATTCTAATTCACGATTTTTGGTCGAGGAGATATGTCTTAACCAATTGAATTATGTTCGGTTTGGTCCTGATAAATTCTTTTCTCTCCCTCCATGCATTATTATTAATTGAAAAAATAGTTCAATCTAAGTATACTTCATTGAAAAACTACCCAAGTAATTAAGAGCTAATTCATATTTTAAAAAAGATTCAAGTGGTCCAGTATCTTAGATATTATTGGAAGAGACCTCTCACATCAAGGAAACAAGAACAGGGCATCGCAATGGAATATGCTAAAATGAAATGCCTGAAAATGAAAATTTTAAAAATAAAATATCTGCCTTTCGTATTTATATGGAAATTTTTAATAGTATATTTATTAATTAGAGCATATTGATGTGATGGATTGATGGGAGCTTATATTTTCTATTTAAAGATTGATGAAATAATTTAGTTATTAATTGAAATAGTCTTTATAATTTTGATAACAAAATCTATCTAACCATCTTATCCAATTTTTTATTTTTTATTTTTTAATATTAAAAGAAAAATATGATTGGTAGTGGTACACGTTTCTTTTAAATATTCCCATCGTTGAGCCATTTCTGGACAGGAATATCGGCTTTTGTCGGACGGAAGTTCGACGCCGGAAGTTTTCCAACCATGGAGGAGCCCGTTCACGACCAATCTGCCACGGCCACCTACAACTCCAACTGGTGGTTACGCCACCTTCCGGCGACCCTACGCCCCAAAACTTCCGTTCTTGCCGAGATATCCGGAGCTGTCGGCGATCTCGGCACTTACATCCCCATCGTTCTCACTCTCACTTTGGTCTCCCATCTCGACCTCGGAACCACCCTAATCTTCACCGCTCTCTACAACATCGTCACCGGCCTTCTCTTCGGAATTCCGATGCCGGTTCAGCCGATGAAATCCATCGCCGCCGTTGCCGTCGCCGAGTCTACTCATCTCACTATCCCTCAAATCGCAGCCGCCGGCCTTTCCACCGCCGCCGTCCTCCTGATTCTCGGCGCCACCGGCCTTATGTCCTTCCTCTACCGCTACCTCCCGCTGCCGGTCGTCCGAGGTATCCAACTCTCGCAGGGCCTCTCCTTCGCCTTCACCGCCATTAAATACATCCGGTACAATCAAGATTTGGTCACCTCTAAATCCGGCGGATCTCGATCCTGGCTTGGATTTGACGGCCTATTTATTGCCCTAGCTTCTTGTTTGTTTCTAATTTTGACTACCGGAGCCGGCGATTCTCATCATAGAGAACCGTCGTCTTCCGATTCGTCTTCCGGTTCTGGCCGTCGTGCCGGAAGGCTGCGGATCTTATCTATGATTCCTGCTGCTCTGATTGTGTTCTTGTTTGGATTATTGATCTGTTTTCTTCGCGATCTTTCCGTTTTGAAGTACCTCAAATTTGGCCCCTCGAAATTGCAATTTCTGAGAATCACATGGGAAGATTGGAAAATAGGGTTTGTACGAGCTGCAATTCCCCAAATTCCACTTTCAATTTTGAATTCGGTGATTGCAGTGTGCAAATTATCCGCCGATTTGTTCCCTGATCGTGAAGCCTCCGCCATGTCCGTTTCTGTCAGTGTGGGATTGATGAACTTCGTCGGTTGCTGGTTCGGAGCAATGCCGGTATGCCATGGCGCCGGCGGGCTGGCCGGGCAGTACCGGTTCGGCGGCAGAAGTGGTGCTTCGGTGGTGTTTTTGGGGATTGGGAAATTGGTTTTGGGATTAGCGTTTGGGAATTCTTTTGCACAGGTTTTGAGTGAGTTCCCAATTGGGGTTCTTGGGGTTCTTCTACTGTTTGCTGGGATTGAATTGGCCATGGCTTCCAGAGACATGAACAGTAAGGAAGAATCATTTGTGATGTTGGTTTGTGCTGCTGTTTCACTCACAGGGTCAAGTGCTGCTTTAGGTTTTGGAGTTGGGATTTTGCTTTATGTGCTTCTAAAACTGAGAGAATTTGACTCTTCTTTTTCTGGTTTTGGGTTTCAGAGGATGAAGCCCAAATCTGATGGTGATGAAGAAACCCACTTGTTAGCTTGAAAAAGAAAATGAAGTGTTTTCTTCTTCCAAAGTGGAAGAATTTTTGCCACCTCTGCTACTCTCCTTTAGATAAGAGAGACTCAACTCCTCAGTGCAATTTTGTGAATGTATATATTGTTATTCTTTTGATGTCAACTGAAAATGCAATATCTTATGATTTTTTTCTTAAGTTGAAGGCAACATCTGGGCTTGGAGATTCAACTTTCACAAAACCTTTTCATCAAAGAAATATGTTAAATTGAGCTAAGTTTAAGTGAGTTATTATATAATCGTTTCACCTAATGTTTTTGAAAATGGGGTGCTGAAGAGATGACTACAAACGCGGCACCACGTCTTATTTTTAACCGTGGTACTTTTCTATTGTTTATTTTTTTTAAGTGAAAACCCTAAATTAGGGTTTTTAGCACCTATCGTCACTTGCTGCTGATTTAAAAAGAAAAAAAAAGTAAGACATATTTACAAATGCATTATTTTTTGAATAAGTTTGAAAATAAGTACTATTAAAAAAAGAATCCGGAATTGTTGTTTAGTATTTATTTCCTACCAATGTAAAATTAAGTTTTATTTTTTATTTTTTGTCTCAATTTTATAACTTTTTTAAAATTTAATTTATTCATTCTCATAAGAGATAGGGCTCCATGGCATAAAATTAGTATGTTAGTTTTAAAAATGTCACAACTTTTCATTCTTTTTTAAATATACTAGTTGGATTCACGTGCGTGCACGTGCTTTAAAATGGTTAGAATTTTAATGTATAAGGTGAAATTGCAAATTAGAATGAACATTTTTTTAGTTAAATTTAAATCTTAAATATTTAGGATGAAATTTAAAAGTAATGAAAGAAAGAAAATGATAAAAGAAAAATGTTTATTCATTAATATTTTACGTAAAATGTTCTATATTATATATGAAAGTAAAATTTATTTGTTGATTCATTAGGATAGTTGTTTGAAGAAATTGTTTGAAATTAATAACATTGTTTTTAAAATGATAGAATTTTTGTATATTACGAAGCTTAAAAAATAGATATGTTATATTTTCATATATTTTTTGAAAAAAAAGTTTTGTAGAAAATTATTAGTAAATTGTCTCATATTATATATGAAAGTAAAATTTATTCAATGATCTATTAGAGTTGTTTTGTATGAAAATGAATTTTTGCACATTATGAAGCCTAAAACATAATTATGTTATATTTTCATATATTTTTTTCGAAAACAAAATAAGAAAAATGCTAAACTAGTAATAGAATGAGAAAAATAGTAATTGCCGAATAATAATTAAAGAAAACATGTCAATATTATTTTACACAATAGTGATTTAAATTGTATAATAATCTGACTGTAAAATATAAATAACTTTAAACTCAATAATAATAATAATAGTATTTGTATTAGTTAATTTTCAATTTTCAATTTAGTATCAAATTAAATTTTTTGTCTTATACATTTAAAAACCTATAAAGAGAGAGAGTTGTAATTTAAATTTACTCGATCACCAATCATTTCTCCAATAGAAACAACGACATAAAAAGGAATCTGGAATGAAAGTTTGATTAATTATAAAAAAGTTAAAAAAAATTATGATACTTAAATCCAAGAAACATGAATAGAAAAAAAAAAGTGAATAATAAACTTGAAATAGTGAATGGATGTCCTCAGAGTATCTTCTGACTTGCTAATTGATAGGACTTCAAGTATGATATAAAAATAGATTTCACTACTTTTGAATTTGAAGCAATCTATTAGTTACAGATTTCATGAGTTCGATCACTTTTAAAATTTATAGTAGATTCTAATTTAGTCCTGTTTTCATTTGGTTAATATTCTTAAATTACTTTAAATATAATAAAAACAAAAAAGAGAAATTATATTTTCAATATTTGTGAAACTTCTCACATTACTTTTTTTTTAAAATGTATGTAACAAGCTAAATATTTAAAATTAACTACATCTACTATAACAAAAACAACAACAACAAACTACATCAATTCAAATTTAAATTTAAAAGTTTCAAATGAAAAAAAAAAAAGAAAAAGAAAAAGAAAAAAACACAAACATACACAACAAAATTTGATACATGCAATTAAATGGCCAACTATCGTGCGATTTTTTTTTCAATCTATAATTTATATTTGAAATCAAAATTGTAGATATTTTTACAGAGATTCTAAATTTATTCTTGATTTTTATTTCATTGAATTTATTTTAAAAATTTTAAAATAGATATGCATAATTCATTTGGGGTTTGGAGTTTAGAAGAGAAGGCTCTAAAAACATAAGGAAAAATAAAATGTCTCTTATACAAAAATAATAAATTAGAGAAAACGAAGGAAAAATATGATCGCCAAGAAAATTTTTTCATAGGTTTCAAATAACAAAACTGTTTTTTTTTCGCCAAAAGATTCTAAATTTCCTTTTCTCGTTAGATTGTGCTTTGTTTAACAAAGATGAGGGGCGTTTGTCTAACATTTGATTTTCCATGGACGAGCAACAACTTCATTTGATTTTTCAAATTGAGGGCTCCTTACGACCGATGACTTTGAGAGAAGATGGAAGGCTTACCGTCAAACATTTGATTTTTTATAGACGAATAGCGCTCTAACAGCTTCATTTGATTTTTCAAATTGAGGGATTTTTCTAAAGCCAAAAGATTCTAAATTTCCTTTTCTCGTTAGATTGTGCTTTGTTTAACAAAGATGGAGGGCGTATTGTCAAAATTTGATTTTCCATGGACGAATTGCTCTAACAACTTCATTTGATTTTTCAAATTGAGGGCTCCTTATGACCGGCGACTTTGAGAGAAGATGGAGGGCTTACCTTCAAACATTTGATTTTTTATAGATGAATAGCGCTCTAACAACTTCATCTGATTTTTCAAATTGAGGGCTTTTTCTTTGGCGACCGGGGAATTTGAGAGTCTCTCCAATAGTTTCCTTTGATTCAATGGCTTAATTCGATGAAAAATCGTGAAGTTAAAGGAGAAGTTGTTGGTTATAAGAACAAAATAGGAACTAATTTAAAATTTAAGGGCAAAAGAAGAAACTAAAGATTCTCCTCTATCCATTCTTTTAATATACTATAAATTTATATTACTTATATGCTTACAACAGTAAAATTATTATTTTTATAATATTTAAATAGGTGATGTGGCAAAAACACTAATAATATATAGAATCGTTACTAATATTTTTATTATGTTAAAGATTAAAAGTGAGCAATAGTTAAAATTTAGGTGTAAAAGTACAACATTTTAAAACACAGCGACCAAATAGAAACTAAATTTAAAACGTAGGGATAAAAGTGTGACCATTGTGAAATCTAGGGACCAAGTTGAAACTAAACTCAAAACTCAGAGGTAAAAGCATAACATTTTGAAATCTAAGGGCCAAATAGAAATTAAACCAAAACTTCAGGGACCAAAAAAAATATTTTTTTCCATTAATTTTCTATTGTTTAGAAATTTATAAACTTTTTTTAAATGCGAAAATAAATATAACATTATATGCAATGGTGAATATTTTTAACTCTGTCTAAAAAAAAGTTATTAATATTTTCGTAGCTTGAGTTATGCTCATATATTTGCTTTATCAATAAATTTTACTAAAATTTTATTTTGTTAAAAAGAAACGCATGTAAGAGTGTGAATTCGAACTCATGACCTTTTAGTAAATTATGTCTTAACCAGTTGAGTTATGCTCAAATTGACAATGAAGTTTAGGGTTTTGGTAATCATTTGACTATGAATATTGAGTAGTGGTGGAAAGCATAATCCATATAAAGCGACCAATAGTGCCTTGTTGTTTGATACACTAAAGGAAGATGGTGTGAACTATTCAAATCTCCTAATTTTATTTAATTTTTATTGCATTATAAAACTACTTTTTAAAATTTCTATCTTAGTTCCAAAATTTTAGAAAAGCAATTATTTCGAACTTCATTATTTTCTCATCAATCTTTGTTAAACTCAATACCTACTTCGGTCGCCTTATGTGAATTCAATATATGTTCATATCAATACATTAATACACATTTTTAAAGTCATGTTTAGAGGAAGAATATAGAAAGAAAGATCGTCTCTCTTTATTATCATAAGTCAAAATATATATATATATATATGATCTACATAAGATTTTGTAGTTTTTCTATCCTCTAAATTTTGAGAACTAAAATATTTTATATATAAAAATAACTTCAATATTATAGTAAAGAATAAAATTGTTACGTTTTAAAAGTTCAACAACATAAGAAATGAAAGGAAAAAAACTTAAAATTTTAGGGACATAAATTGAGACTTTTAAATTATGAAAATGAAAAAGTCGATAGGTGACTTTAAAAAGGTTAGGCATTAATGTAATAGATTTAGTTGAGACTTGAAAGTAGTTGTTTATGTAAGCAAAACATGGGTGGCGTTGAATAGGCGCGATAAGGCAATGTGCCAAAAGGCTAGCAGCTACGATTTATTGGACCACTCTTTTTTTATTCTGTTCACTCTCTCTTTCGTTTTTAATAGCCTCCATAGAAGCCACCTCTCTTTTTGGATTTTTCTTCCTTTTAATTAAGGACACAGGTATCTGTTATTCATTGTTTTAACCAAAACGTGGGGTAATCTTACATTCACCAATCTTTATTTACACGTCGGTGGAAGTTATGTTTCTGCCGACAAATTTTTAGAGTCGGTGAATATAAGAATTCTATCGATGTTTAAATAAAACATCGGCTTATATGCACTTCACCCGACGTTTTATAAAAACGTCGGCATAATATCTGCTAAAATAATTTATATATTCGTGGACCTTCTTCCGACGTTTGAAAGTTACGTCGGCAGACAATTTCTTGGCCAACGTTTATTAATGTTTGGGAGATTCAATTTTTAATTTTTTAAATTAATAAAAAAATTTCTTCAGCTTAAAAAACCTAATAATACCTTGAAGATTAATATTTAATAATTTAGAACAAATTTGTAAACAATGAAATTTTATAAATTAATAAAAATATTTTTACAACAAACGAAATTGTAACTTAAAATGAAATTACATTATTGAGTTAAAACTCAAAACAACCTATGTCTAAGGATGGTTGAAAATGTATGTTTAGCTGAGACGAAAATACGAAGTTCAAAAATGTACTTGAAAGAAAATAAAGTTGTATTAATAATAGAATGACGTAAATATCATTTTTGAAAAAAAACCTAATAGTAACTAAAACATGCATAAGTTACCTAAAATGCTTCTAAGTGTTATTGAGAAGTTAAAAACAAACCTACAAACTACTAAAGTGACCTTAAGAACTCATTACCCACACCTGATCATGTCGAAATGTCTAAAATGCTTTTAAGTGTCATTGAGAATTTAAAAATAAACTTACGAAAAAACACTAAAATGACCTTAAAAACTCGTTACCCACCCCCCAAACACGTCGAAATGTCTAAAATGCTCCTAAAGTGTCTTTGAGAATGTAAAAACAAACTACAAAACACTAACGTAAACTTAAGAACTCGTTACCCACCCCCGATCACGCCGAAGTGTCAAAAATGCTCTTAAGTGTCATTGAGAATTTAAAAACAAACTTACAAAACACTAAAATGACCTTAAGAACTCGTTACCCACCCCCTAATCATGTCGAAATGTCTAAAATGCTCCTAAAGTGTCATTGAAAACTTAAAAACAAACTACAAAACACTAAAGTGAACTTAAGAACTCGTTACCCACCCCACGATCATGTCAAAATGTCTAAAATGTTCCTAAGTGTCATTGAGAACTTCAAAACAACGTACAAACTACTAAAGTGAACTTAAGAACTAGGTACCCACCCCTCGATTGCGCCGAAGTGTCAAAATGCTCCTAAGTGTCATTGAGAATTTAAAAACAAACTTATAAAACGCTAAAATGACCTTAAGAACTCGTTACGCACCCCCCAATCACGTCGAAATATCTAAAATGCTTCTAAAGTGTTATTGAGAACTTAAAAGCAAACTACAAAATACTAAAGTGAACTTAAGAACTCGCTACCCACCCCCGGATCATGTCGAAATGTCTAAAATGTTCCTAAGTATCATTGAGAACTTAAAAACAACGTACAAACTACGAAAGTGAACTTAAGAACTAGTTACCCACCATTTGATCACGCCGAAGTGTCAAAATGCTTCTAAGTGACTAAATAGCTACCATAACTGCAGGATAGCTACCATACTACTCAGAATGCTCAAAACAACCTAATAATTGACTGTATATATAAATAGCTACCATAATTGCAGGATAGCTACCATACTACTCAGAATGCTCAAAACAACCTAATAATTGACTATATATATAAG